>CM032455.1:10528707-10597569 GCA_019049505.1 Pachyrhynchus sulphureomaculatus | reverse complement strand
GTTGTCCACATTATATGTAACAAAAAACGCAAATCTTAGGTGTTTACCGTGCCGAGAAGATGAATGGCTCAGCGTTTATGAGTCGCAAACGGTTCCCATTCCCCCCCGGATACCGGGCGCCCTCCGGGTGTAAGTAGCCTTGCTGTGGCATCCAGGCTCTGCCGCAGTCGACCATTCTTTCCTAGGATACTCGTGGGAACACTATGTCACAAAATAATAATTATACTAGTGATAATGGCAGGGTGCTGAGGAGGCGGACCCCTGTCGTACAAACAGCTACAGCACCCCCACAACAACAACAACGACAAACGATCCAACCAACCGCCTCAGCTGAAACTACTCCCGATAGTTTTACTAGATCCGACATTGTAGGTGATGGAAATTGCCTTTTCCCGTGCAGTTAGCTTACACTTATATGGCCACCAAAACCATCATGAAAGACTCCGAGAGGCTGCTCTAAGATATATACAACAAAACTGGTCGGAACTTAACACATTTTCATTAATTGGGGACGACGATATGAAAGACTTCAATAACTACTATAACTATATGAGGAAAAATGGCACCTATGGAACGAGCCTAGAGATACTTGCCCTCTCGGAAACCCAGAATAGCAACTTTCATATCTTCTCAAAACAACGAAGAACAAGAGATACAAAAATAACTTTTAGGGACAAGCCAACAATAATAAGCACAAGAAAAACACACCGAAACTATTTACCTTCTACTAACAGGCAACCCAATGTCGGGACACTTTGAGCTTCTGACACCACAAAACACTAAAAACATCCCAAACAACAGTAGACCAATAAAAGAAAGCATCGGATGCGAGCGACGTAACGGTCGAGGACGTCGCGGGAAATGGCCTGCTCGACCAAAACGATGAAGACCGGGCAACTGATAATGGACCTGCCAAAAGTGTTGTGCCGGCGAGTAAACCGACACCCACCAAGGCGGGAAAGTTAAGGCAACGCAATGAGTTATACTACAGGAACAAACGAACACACCATGCGTTTGCTTTGATAAAAGCACAAGTCCTGACAAAGAAACCACTGAGAAGGGAATCACTCGCCGCCTAGACCCACCACCATCAATCCCAAACGCAAGCATCCGTATGAGGTTCAGCTTGTTACTCCGCGTACGACGCTTTTTCAAGCAATCTTTTATATGGAGAACGTCATCCCTTTGGAATAATTTGCCCAGCGCTGTGTTTCCCACCGAGTACAATTTACAGCGATTCAAGAACAACGTGAATCGCTTTTTCCGCACTCGTGCCGCTCCTGGAGCGCTTTAGGGACTTCCCTGCAGCACGTGTGCTAGACCAATAAATAAAAAAAAAAAAAAAAAAAATCAATACGTATTTGGTGCAATCAAATGATATCGTGATGACTAGTGACCCACGAATAGGTACCGAGAAAAACTAATTTTATTTTGTTTGTATATAATTAAACAAAGACTTAGGTAGTAAATATGTGTTTTAAACTCTTACTACCAAGATGGCTGACTTTTTATTCATTCATTGAAATTCTTTTATTGAAGATGTATCTGTACTTCAGCAATCACGGTATGGACCACTAATGGTGCAAATCAAATTTGCACTTGGCCGTTCTTTTTGATTATTTTGCTACCTAAAATCATTAAAATTATGGCGCCGTGGACAGAACACCCATTATAAAGTATTTATTGATTATATGATTTTTTTAAGTTATTGCCTTTTACCGGTGCTGTTTTAATTGAATTTCTGTACAGCTTTACGTACACAATACGTACGGAAAAACTTAAACCCGTTTTTATCATTTAAATGTTTCTTTTTTGTGGTGAAACTTTTCGAATTTAAAAATTATAAATCTTCTTTTTGGAATAAACTTTATTAAAAAGTCACAATACTTTTCAAACTTTTTAACAAGCTCCAGACGAATTCATTTGTTGTGTGAATAAATAATTAAAAGTTAAACTTCATTAAAGTAAAATCCGGTATTTTAAATTTACTCCCAAATATTTCCACATTTCAACATTTCCTGTTGGAGATTTTAATCCGACCGTTCCATTAAATTTTTTTATGCTTCTCTTATGAAATTAACTTTTTTTCTAATTTTTGATAAAACCACTTATGGAAGTTGTAGTACATAATTATTTAATATTACTAAAAAAGGTTACACAACACTTATCATCAATTATATCCGTCATTAAATTTGGGAACCGTTTTTATTATACTACTGTCGGTAAAATGGGATGCACTTTAAACAAAAATACCTTTCAATTTGTCGAAAAAACCTTTTTGACATGGACAGCTAGTAAAATTAACATGATTGAATCTCCATTACTTACGATAATTATATTTGAATGGTAAGAGAAAATAAAATTATTTGAAAACCAATATAAACAAGTAAAATTGGACAAAGTCAATTTTTTAGCGGTTTTTTAACTGTTCTCTCATCCGTTAATCCAACTCAGGACGCATTTTGCAGTATTACAGCTTCTTAGCTGAGCTAGGATCGACGGAATAAGAGAATAAAACTTAAAGTACCTAAGCATTGCAGTACTAGCGTAAATAATAAGCAAGAAACATACTTCTTTGGTTGATGAAAGCCTAGTTTTGAGAGGACAAGTACACTGGGTTATTTGATATTGGCAAATGCCAAAACTAAAATACTCATACTTCTTCTATTTGTAGATTGATTTTAGACAAATTTGTTTAGTAGATGTAAAATTCGCAAGATACTGAGGGTTGCTAAATTTATAATACTTATATTTTTCACACCGCTAGCCCAATATCGATTGAATTTTATTGATCGATTTAAGAGTACTAAAAAAAATTTGACATTGTTAGCAGTCAAAATTAAAATGCTTATATCTTTTTTATTTTTTAGCCAATTTGAATCAAATTTTGACATAGCTCTAACATCCTTTGAGAAAGTTTTTTGAGATTAACAGCTGCTAAAGTTATACGATTATTAATTATTTAATTAATAAGAATTAAATAGACGTTTAAACCTAAAAACTCTTTATGCTTGGTAAAGAAGGTAAGGTAAAGAACAGGGGGAATGTTTGTACCTTCTTGGTCTTACATTCCCAGCTGACCTTCGGCATTTTCCAATTTAATGTAGCATTTTGTTTATTTAGTTTATGATGTTTTTTTTTTTTTTTTTCTCTTTCATAATTGGAAATAAAGACCATATTTATTTATTTATTTATTTATAATTAGCATTTTATAGTTAATATTGTGTGTATATAACTTACAGAAAAACCTGTAAGCTCAAAATTTATTAGTACGTCCAAATATTCATAAATCGAAAAGCTTTTAAAATCTGGAAGGGAACATATTAATAAATCAATAATCAGCCTTGAAATGAAGGTAGTCTAACAACAAATTTGAATGATGTCGTTAAAATAAAACCTAGAAAAACAAAATGGAGTGTACATTAGACAGATATTTTTTGTAATATGGCTAGCATTAACTTGTCTATAGTTGGGTGTAATAATCTTCCTTCATACAGGTAAACAATATAACGAAAATGCTAAGCTTTAACAAACCAACGACAGGAGGTGCATTAATTAACCTGCTAATTTGAAATTAATAAAACTAAGACCAAAAAAAATGAATCAAAATGAAAATATTACATTCAAAATAAAGTATATACCTTCTACTTAACAATGTGAAGTTTCATTATAAATAATTTTTCAAGAAAAAAATAGCAAGAGCTAAGAAATGCATGTTGGTAACGACTGAATTTAGAGTTATAATCCAAAGGATATCAAGACATGAACGATAATGAATAATGACATGTGATGTCCATATTTCTGTTATTTGGGTTATGTTTATTTACTCGTAGGCAGGTTTTTTGGTTTTAGCTTTTGACTAGTGTAGAATACTAAATACTCCTTGCTGGATTGATACTACTGAACAAATGAATTACCATAAAATTATTGTATAAAAAAGTACCTTAAAACAATTGAATTCTAGACCTAATTTCTTTACAATTTATCAGTAATGCGTAAGTAGTATTTTCAGTTATGTTGGGAGGTAGTTGGTAATTGCAATTGAACTTCTTTTTAAAGTATTTGACGATAGCTCATTTCCATTATATGTTTCTAGAATACACGACTCATAAGTTTAAATAGAACAAACTTTAAATATCAAAAGCTTTTAGAAATTTATAATTAAATTTCATTTTGAAGTTTCATACAGACGACATGTTAAATTAGGAACAAGGTTTAGAGTACTAAATAATTTCAGTGACATTGTTTGTACACAACCACATTTCCATATATCAAGAAGCATTGGTTTAATTCAAAGTACAAGTAGTTAAAGTCATATTTTACGAGTTTATTTTAGAAGTGGGTGTGCCACCTTTTTGAGAGAAATGCTGTTGCGGCTTTGTTATTGGTTCCTATATTATAAAGGCAGAAATTGTTACTTCCTTTGAAAAGAAAAGTAAGCGAAAAAACTCTGCAAGATTTTTTCATTATTTTTACATTTTAGGTTAGTTTAGGTCATCATAGCTTAACGCAACATGTTGTTTCAAACATGTTTCCAGTTTTCGGCGACCTATTGATCTGTCGTTCTCTTGACCTGGATAAATTTCAAAAATCGTATTTTTTGAAACAATAAATTTTTTGTTGTTTATATTTCCTAAAACCTAATATTGAAAGTTGCGATAAAAAATTATGGTTTGGGTGTCCGAAAATGCACGGGTTCCTTTTTCCCTCCGAGACAATATATATATATATATATATATATATATATATATATATATATATATATATATATGTATATATATATATATATATATATATATATGCATATATATATATATATATATATATATATATATATATATATACATATATATATATATATATATATATATATATATATATAATATATATATATTATATATATACATATATATATATATATATATATATATATATATATATATATATATATATATATATGTATATATATATATATATATATATATATATATAAATATATATAAATATTATATATATATATATATATATATATATATATATATATATATATATATGTATATATATATATAAATATACATATATATATATATATATATATATATATATATATATATATATAAATATATATATATATATATATATATATATATATATATATATATATATATGTATATATATATGTATATATATATATATATATATATATATATATATATATATATATATATATATAATATATAATATAAATATATATAAATATATATATATATATATATATACATATATATATATATATATATATATATATATATATATATATATATATATATATATAAATATACATATATATATATATATATATATATATATATATATATATATATATATATATATATATATATATATATATATATATATATATATATATATGTATATTTATATACATTCGTCTACATTTCTGATTCCATCTTTTTAGTACACTTGCGAGATATATCTTAAATAGGGTGGGTGATCTAATTAAAGTAATAAATTTTATTGGTCATACTGACTCATGAGATAACACCTACCGCCACTCCACCGAACACTTTATTGTTGTACACAACTTGAGTTTCGCTAATCAGGATATATATATGGATATATATATATATATATATATATATATATATATATATATATATATATATATATATATATATATATATATACATATATATATATATATATATATATATATATATATATATATATATATATATATATATATACATATACATATATTATATATATATATATATATATATATATATATATATATATATATATATATTATATATATATATATATATATATATATATATATATATATATATATATATATATATTTTATATATATATATATATATATATATATATATATATATATATGTATATATATATATATATATATATATATATATATATATATATTATATATATATATATATATATATATATATATATATATATACATATATATACATATATATATATATATATATATATATATATATATATATATATATATATATATATACTGTCTAGGCTATTTTCCATCCAGCCGCCAAGTAGGCTTCCTTCAACTGAGCTACAGTAAAAGCTCATAACAACCATCATGCGAGCTAAGTAAAGCACCAGTTTCTTAACGAAAAGCCGTAGTGGGCTCTCTAAGTGTTTGCTAGAAAAGTGTGAAATCGGTCGTATTCCATCAAAGCAGGAATAAGAACAGTAAGTTACCAAAGCATACTTCAATAGACCTGTCCCTGAGTAGTGCCTTAACAGCAATTTAAAACTGACTAAAAAGTGAAGTGAAAAGCACTATTTTTCGTCTTCGGGGGTTGTCATAGTTCAGAATTTAAATGTAATAACTACTAGTTAGGCTAGAATTTTTTTTGTAGAACTGCAAAGGTTAGAACTTTTTATTTTTAAAAACATGAATAAATTTTCTTTTTGTTGATTAAAGTTAGTGTCTCACTGAATACCTATTTTTCTTTTCGGGATAAGTTGTACTAGACTAATTCTTTTTAGTAATACCCATAAAACCCTTCAGTATTTTTTCATTTTTTTTAACTGAAGTTAGATCCTTACTATTTTAAAATGAATGGTGCCCAAAAAACTTGTACAACTGAAGCTTTTTAAAAAATAGAAAAAATTCCAGAAAGACGTACAAAAATTATCTCTTACCCATATCTCTCTACCAAGGAAAACTGAGCTAGTGTGTGTTTAATTTCTTTAGTTCTTTTAAAATCAGGGTTCACTCGATTCATTATCAGAAATTAAAGCGGGGCTGCAAGAAAATTGTGCTCAAGCTTGGGGCATTCAATATTCAAACGGTACAAAATTGCGCTCAAGCGTGGGACATACAACTTCTCACAGGGTACAAAAAAAGATGCCTCAAACTGAGGACAGTTTATCGCAGGGTAAAAAATGACACCACAACGTGCGGGCAAGTTCAAATGTTACAAAATAGCGCTGTCAACGCGGGGCTTTTGGAATTTTATTTTTTTAAAGGGTTCAGTGTACTAGCTTTCGAACAAAGTAAAAGCTCTAACTTTGCAGATATTTTTATTTCATAATATTTAATAAACGAAACTACACTATAGCAGTAAGACAAAAGCAGGAAATTTGTAGAATTATTTATTTCAATTTATCTGATGGTAGTATATATATTTGAATTTTGTTAATCGACTCTAAGATAAGAGATTCCTACTTTTTTCTTAACAGCTAGCTTTATAGTTCAGATAAGCAGATGTGCTGGTTTACTTTAATTTTTTTGCAGTGTTAGATTTATTTTGCGGTTAACCGAACAAAAAACTGTTCTTTTTTCTCACCTATGTTTTGCATGAATATTAAAAATACTTTGCTGATACGAAACGGTATTTAGAGATTTTTTTATAGGAAATTCTTAACATATTTAATAAAGGAATGTTAATACAAGGCGATACTTAGAAATTTTTTTTGAAATTGTTGAAGATTTTTTAAATGTTTGGTAAAGAAGTTTACATATTTTAGTTGCCTTTACATGATTTTATTTTGACTATTGGGAGCACAGGAAAAATATTTTTACGACTTTTTTAAACAATTCTTTTAAATTTAATAATCTAAATACATTTATCATGGAAGCCTTAAATTTTAAAGTCACCTACTGGAATATGAATTAGACTATGAACTGAAAATCCGTAATATTTTCCCAGAACGTCCGGTCGCGGATAAAAGAAAGATTCTAACGAGGATCTTAAGTAAAGAAATATTCCAATAGATCAGATTGGACTAAATAGTTACAAAAAGTTTCTGATTTTTTTTAAGTCTAATAAAAATTCTCCTTCTCAAGTTAAAACTCCTGCTTCTCCAAATGGTCACATGTCTCCTTTATTCGTGCTTAAATATTTAGATAACAGACCGCATATCAAGATAAATCTATTAGGTGCCCATTTCTCGGCTTTATTTGACTCTGGTGCAAATGCCTCCGTTGTAGGTCAGAATGGTATTAAAATTTTAAGTCGTTTAAGTATAAAAATATGCCATGTCAAAAATAGAAGTGTTACCACTGTAGATGGCAGCCGTCTAAAAGTTTTAGGTACGGTTGAGTTGCCGCTAGTCTGCAATGGTCATTGTTTAGTAATCTCTGCTCTAGTAGTACCTTCTCTATCACATACTTTGGTTTTAGGATGTGATTTTGCACAAAAATTCGGAATTCTAGTAAATTTTAAAAATAATTCGTGGTATCCACAGTCCCTAGAAGTCAATTCTCAAACAAGTTTTAAAGATTGTTATTCAGAAAGTTCTTTAGAAAACCTTTTCTCGCGTCTATGTACCCTAGATGATCTTTCGCGGACGGAACGCGTAAAAGCAGAAAAAGTAATAAGCTCTTTCAATGAAATAAGTAGTAAAGATAGGTTAGGCCGAACGAATAAAATCAACATGTCTATAGATACGGCTGATGCCAGTCCTGTAAAGACAAGGCCCTTCGCCATGTCTCCTTATATGTCAAAAGTATTAAATAAAGAGTTAGACGAAATGTTGAGACTCGGAGTGATTGAAGAATCAAACAGTCCCTGGTGTTCTCCAATCTTATTGGTGAAAAAGGCCGATGGACAGTATCGTCTGTGCTTTGACGGAAGAAAGCTCAACGAGGTCAGCAAATTTGATAACTATCCATTACCGAACATCGACAGAATTTTGACATCACTCAGGAATGCTAAGTATGTATCCTCGATAGACCTTAGAAAGGCTTTCTGGCAAATTCCTTTAGACAAATCCTCTAAGGAAAAGACCGCTTTTGCAGTAGTAGGCCGAGGTCTATTTCAGTTCGTCACTATGCCGTTTGGTCTAAAGAACGCTGCTCAAACTCAGCAACGTTTAGTGGACGCTATATTTGGTCCGAAATATGAGCCACATATTTTCACCTATCTCGATGATATTTTAGTAACATCGGAAGACTTCGAATCGCATATTCGCTTACTTAAGGAAGTAAAAGATAAATTGAAAGAGGCCGGACTGACGATAAATTTGAGCAAATGTGATTTTTTCAAAACTTCTTTAAAGTTTTTAGGCTATATTGTAGGCTCAAATTCCTTGCGTACCGATCCGGATAAAGTAGCAAGCATGGTTAATTATGCGAGACCTACTAATACTACGGAAGTTAAGCGCTTCGTAGGAATGTGTTCATGGTACAGACGTTTTATCGAGAATTTTTCTACCTTGTTGTCGCCTATTAATGATCTTTTGAAAGGACGAAAAAAAGGACAATCGATAGATTGGACAAACGCAGCAGAAAGATCTTTTATAAAGATTAAAGAGCTATTGGTTTCAGCTCCAATTTTATCCCAACCAGATTTTTCCCAACAGTTTTATATTTCTAGTGATGCTTCTAATACCGGTTTAGGGGGCGTCCTAACACAGAAAATCAATGGTGAGGAAAGAGTGATAGCGTATGCCAGTAGAACTTTATCAAAGGCTGAACGTAACTATTCGGTTGTTGAAAAAGAATGTTTAGCAGTACTCTTTAACATCGAAAAGTTTCGACCTTACATAGAAGGTGTTCCTTTCACGGTCATAACAGATCATTATAGTTTATTGTGGCTTAATTCTATTAAAAATCCTAGTGGCAAACTAGCGCGTTGGGCGACTAGGCTGAGACAACATACATTTAATTTAATTCATAGAAAAGGAGTCCACAATGTTATTCCTGACGCCTTGTCAAGAATCCCAGATCATACAGTGGACGAAAACAGTCTTAATGCACAAATTGACGTAAGCAAATAGATACAGTTGATATAGATTTCGCAAATTTTGATCCAGTTGGTACGAAATACTAGTTCCTAAACCGCAGAGAGGGGAAATTATAGACATGTGTCACACTCCTCCTACTTCTGGTCATTTTGGTTTTTATAAAACTCTTCACAGGGTTCAGGAACAGTATTATTGGCCAAAAATGCGTTTTGACATCGTAAAGTTTTGTGAGGACTTGTGAAGTATGTGGAGCGCAGAAATCTCCAAATGCACTACCTATGGGACTGATGGGAAAAGAGAAAACGGTTAATTACCCCTTTCAAGTCATAGCAGCTGATCTAGTAGGCCCATTCCCCCGTTCAAAAAAGGGAAATAAATGGCTTCTCGTGGTTTCTTGCTGGTTTACAAAGTATACCATGCTATTTCCTTTGAAAAGCTCTAAAGCTGGATATATAGAGAGAATTTTGGAAAATAATGTCTTTCTAATCCACGGGGTTCCATCGCTCTTAATATGCGATAACGGTACTCAGTTTACCTCTAAAAGTTTTAAGAGCTTAAGTGAAACTTATGGTTTTAACATCCGTTTTAATCCCGTGTACTCTCCCCAATGTAATTTTGTGGAACGTAATAACCGAACAGTCGGGACCGCTTTAAGAAGTTACGTGGATTCACATGACACTTGGGATGCAATATTTCCAAAATCCAACAAGCGATAAATACCGCAAGACACGAAGTAACCGGGTTCACACCGTCTTTCTTAGTTTACGGCAGACATATACCTCTATCCGGATCGTATTATAAAAATTTAGATTTGGATGTCAATGTTGACAGCGAAATAATTCCGGGTAACAGGGGTGCGTACGCCGAAAATTTAAAAGGTTTAAAAGATATTTTCACCGACGTGCGTAGTAGGATCCATAAGGCTTATGAACGGAACAGTAAGTCTTACAACCTTAGAAAAAGGGATTTTTCCTTTAATATCGGTGATCACGTTTGGCGAAAAAATCAAATTCTTTCCAGTGCAGCTGATAAATTCACATCTAAGTTGGTACCTAAGTATGTGCATTGCGTGATTAGAGAAAAGATTTCAGATTTAGTTTATGGTTTAGTTAATTTAGATGGGACTAAAATAGGACGATGGCATATTAAAGACTTAAAACCATTCAACGGAACCTAACCCTAATGAAAGTTTGTCAGAAGAAGAATAATTTATATTTACATTATCTTAATTGCTTTACTTTACTTTTTTTGATGTTGCTCTGTAGAGGTGACGACCTCGTTTTTTTTGACTGTTATAAAAGTTGAGCATAGAATAGCTTACTTTTTTTGTTTAATGCTAAGGTTTTGGGTATTGCCATATCCAAACTTAGGTTGATTGTAGTTGATGTTTAGCATCGACTCAGTTTTGCGAGCTTGCGAAAGAGTCACACTCAGGATATATCATAAGACTGGTATGTCGGTGGTCGCGGGATTTGATTTGCTTATGACCCCAAATAATATCCAGTTCTTGACACTTGGAAGCGAAATTTTGATTAGAGGCAATCCAAGGTGATCTTGAGTTAGGACAAGCGCAAGATGTAGCTCGTGTAGTGTGATGAAGGGTCAAATTTTTAAGAGCAATTTCAAAGTTTGTTACCCGAGTGGGTGTATTTTTATTACCTTATGGTATATGTTGGGTGCAATTAAGAGTAAATTGATTTTGGTTTATCCAGTAAGTCTAAGACTTGGATTATTTTGATTTAGATCTTCTTCTGAATTGACAAACTGAGGGTATTTTCTTTTTTTTTTCAGAGCCGTTTAAACGTTACCTTTGAGTCACTAATTTTTTTAAAAAATTTTTTTTTGCATGGACTCATAGGCGTATGTTGAGTTTTTTCGGTCTACTATCAGATTGATAGAAAAATTGAAGTTCTGCAGGAGAACTAAAGGCTGATCATTTACAAGAGATGAGAGCAGAGTAAGACAGTCGTTTCACAAAGAAATGATCAAAATCTGATACCGAGATGAGAACCTTGTCAAGAGAGGCTAAGCGCAGTGAAGGAAGATTCCTAACCGAATTTTTAGATTTCCAAGAGGTAATCTAGGAGTTTGGGCTGACAGAAAACGGTTATGCCTGATACCTGTAGCAGTTTCTTCTAGACGCTATTGTCTAGGAAGACGATTAACACCATGATCAAAAATATTTTAGCTGTCAACGATGTTTTCTTCTTGTTTCTGATTAAGCTGGAAAAGCTCTTGTCGTCTTCAACAGTTTTGTTGCGTTGCCACCGAAAAATTGAGAAATTTTTGCTTCATGTAGCTTTTTAAGCTCATTTTCGTTTTTTTTTTAAAATTTCGTTAGAAGCTTGGTTAAGTCAACCTTGTAAACCTTTTAGGTTGTATCCCATGAGTTATTTGTTTTTACAGGCTGTGATGCACCGGGTGCTAACAGATGCCGTTACGACGTTTGGCAGGAAGTTAGTCTTCCTGAGGAACAGACTGATTGGAAGGGTAGTCTATGGGGGGGTGAACGTTTGACCTTTGGGATCTTTAGGGTTTTGTTACCCAAGGGTTATTTCTATTTGAACCAAAGGAGAGCCTAACTACTGTAGTCGACCTCAGCTCCAATTAGCCTATTAGTGGTGACAGGCTGTTGGCAGTAGTGTGTTTCGGAACACCCTATTGATTAAATTCCTTTTTTTGACTTATGGTGGTGTGGTAGACACCGTTTAGTTTAGTGGATGCTATAATCTACTCCCTTTTGTTGGTGGACACCAGGGTCACCATTTCTGTATTTTATTGTCTCCACCTTTCAGTATATCGTGGTGAGGTGTTTGTCTCCTGTTATGTGGGATGGATTGAATGTTTTTCGTTGTTGTTCTAGGGCGAGACCAGTACACGAGGGTTCTTCATGCAACTTGGAGAAGCGCAATGCTGGTTAAATTTTATATCTCGGTGTAGCCACCCTGAAGAATGACGGAGGGCGTTTTTTTCCGGCTCATATTTCTAGGCAGATTTGTCACTTTGGTGCGATGTGCCGAAGATTGGATTAGCTTTTGCTAAGAGCTTTCACCAAGCTCAGTATGGAGTTATCATAACCAAGAGTTTGGGATTTGAACTCCTGTATATATTTCTGTACATATTTCTGTATATATTTCGGTGTATGTTGGTTGCCTGAGGGCATGTGCTCAAAATGCGAGATTTTGAGTCGTTTTGCTTATGGACTCCTATATAGGATTATGACTTTAGGGAGGTCCTATTTCGAGACTTGCTGTCTCATATAGTTGTGTTAGGAATGTTTCCTTGAATGTTAGTTGCGCGTGGACTAATCATTCTGTTCTTAGTGAACATTGCTTTTTGAAGCAGGATCATTCAGTTTGGTGAATTTTAGCTTTTATAGCTATTCACTGTGTTTAGAGTGAATTTTAGCTTTTATAGCTATTCACTGCGCTTATAGTGATATTGTTAGCTTTTATAGCTGCTCACTATGTTAATGGCGAGATTGTTCTTTTAGAACGCAGACTTTGTGTAGTCGAGGACTATTTACAGAGTGTTTTCTTGGCGAGGAGCCGAGGTTTTTTCTGGCGATAGTACCAGATGTTTTCTTGGCGAGGAGCCGAGGTTTTTTTTGGCGATATACCAGAGCGTTTTGTTGGCGATGAGCTGACGTGTTTTCTGGCGATATACCAGAGTGTTTTGTTGGCGATGAGCTGACGTGTTTTTCTGGCGATCAACCAGAGCGTTTTCCCTGGCGATTTTTGCATGTCTGGATGTCTCAGGACGTCGACATTGCGCGATGTAGAGTTTTCCCTAGCGATTTTTAGCATGTCTAGATGTCTTAGGACGTCGACATTGCGCGATAGAGTGCGATTATTTTCCGAGTGCGACTAGTAGTGATACTAGATTTAGAATGTTCTCTTAGTGATGAGCTAGAGCATGGATGGCGATTTTTTTCCCGAGCGTTTGTCTGGATATTTATCCAGATATTTTTTTTTTTTGGCCTAGTGCTAAATGGTCTGACAAGACTTTTCTTTTTAGTGTAAGTGTTTGCACTAGAATCATTTTTTTTTTTTTTCTTTATTTAAGAATTTTTATAAATTTCTTTTGCTGAAATAGAAAATTTTCAGACAATCCTTAAAATATTTTAAGGGGGGTGTTCATATTTTATTTCAGTTCATTTTTTTTTGATTTAGACAAGAGTCTAGACAAAGTTAAATTTTTTTTTGTTTTGGTAACAATAACAGAGCTGATTCTTTTATATAAGAAGACCGCGATTGTTACTTTGAACAGGTATTTCTTATGTTCATGCAAGGATTTTTATTTACTTTTTGATGTACTTAACCTTAGTGCTTAATTAAGTTAAGTCTAGTTATAAGATTCTTGTGTACTTGCAAAGATTTTCATTTGGTTTTCATTGTACTTAATATTAGTGCTTAATTAAGTTAAGTCTAGTAGTAAGGTCCGAAGTTTGTACTTTTGTTTTAAGTTCTGACCTCAGTATTAAGTGATAGTGTACCACTTTGTACCTTTTCATAAGTAGCCTAAGTTTAATAGACTAGTGTAGTCTATTTCTTTTTGGAAGGGGGTAAATGTAACATTCATTTTTTCCTAGATTTTAAGACCATGTAATGTTACTGATTTTTCACTTCAAATTGTACTTATTTTCATTTTTGTATCGAACGGTATATTAAACAGATATTCCAAGACGTTCGGTATATACTGTGCAGTGCGGGTTCCTGACCGAATCTACCGCTACGCCGCGATTGGTGAAATGTGTGTATCCGCAGTTTTGGTTCCGGCGGCGCCATATTACCGGCAGAGTTTGCATGGTTTATTTAAGGGTCCGAGAAACGACGGGCTGGGCTAGATGGAAAATTTCCATCTAGCCGCCGGCTAATTTCCATCCAGCCGCGAGTAGGGCTAATTTCCATCCAGCCGCCTAGTAGGCGAGGCTAATTGCATCGGAGCCGCCAAGTAGGCTTCCTTCGAATGAGCTAGAGAAAAAGCTCATAACAACCATCATGCGAGCTAAGTAAAGCACCAGTTTCTTAACGAAAAGCCGTAGTGGGCTCTCTAAGTGTTTGCTAGAAAAGTGTGAAATCGGTCGTATTCCATCAAAGCAGGAATAAGAACAGTAAGTTACCAAAGCATACTTCAATAGACCTGTCCCTGAGTAGTGCCTTAACAGTAATTTAAAACTGACTAAAAAGTGAAGTGAAGAGCACTATTTTTCGTCTTCGGGGGTTGTCCTAGTTCAGAATTTAAATGTAATAACTACTAGTTAGGCTAGAATCTTTTTATAGAACTGCAAAGGTTAGAACTTTTTATTTTTAAAAACTTGAATAAATTTTCTTTTTGTTGATTAAAACTAGTGTCTCACTGAATACCTATTTTCCTTTCAGGATAAGAAAAGTCGTACTAGTATAATTCTTTTTAGTAATATCTGTAAAACACTTCAGTATTTTTTCATTTTTTTTAACTGAAGTTAGATCCTTTCTATTTTAAAATGAATGGTGCCCAAAAATTTGTACGACTGAAGCTTTTTTTTTAAAAAATAGAAAATAATTCCAAAAAGACGTATAAACAATTATCTCTTACCCATATTTCCCTACCAAGGAAAACTGAGCTAGTGTTTGTTTAATTTCTTTAGTTCTTTTAAAATCATTAGTCACTCAATTCATTATCAGAAAATTAAAGCGGGGCTGTAAGAAAATTGCGCTCAAGCGTGGGACAAACAACTTTTCACAGGGTACAAAAGTGCGGGCAAGTTAACACCTTACAATATATATATTATATATATATATATATATATATATATATATATATATATATATATATATATATATATACGTACATGTATGTATGTATATATATATATATATATATATATATATATATATATATATATATATATATATATATATATATTTATATATATATATATATATATATATATATACATATATATATATATATATATATATATATATATATATATATATATATATATATATATATATATATATATATATATACGTATATGTATGTATATATATATATATATATATTATATATATATATATATATATATATATGTACATGGGTGTCCCAGTATTCTGTGTACATAGAGTTACTCTGGATTTCTGGGATGAAAATATGACTATTTAACCTACTTTTATTTTAGTTTTTCTTAAGTAGCTTTCTTAATAATTGTACTATTTGTACAAGATTAGGTGCTAAGAGATCTTCTGAGATCAGAAATCGAAACGAGCTCACAGTTTTCTTGTAAATTGTAGGGGGCGCCACTTATTGCACTGTGTATACTGTTAAATTTTCAAAACTTTTTTATACCACTCTGTATGATATTTTTAATTAAATATTCGTATTTTCCGCTTTCTCGTGTCTAAAAAAGCTCTCCTGGTAAATGTTGCTCCCAGCAACAGTTTCTGAGGTGTGTGTTTCCATTTTTTAATTCCATTTTCAAATTCGCAGCCTGGGTGGGCCTGCTGACATATGGGCTTTGCCTGTTTTCAGTTCCTTTACAGTAAACTACATAACGTCTGAGTTTGACCCCTTGCAAACCGCGCTGGCTACCTTTAATGTTGGCTGTGCGAACCACTCTGTCGGCTTGTGGCTGTTGGGTTAGCCTCCGATTAAGTACTAGGTATGCGTATTAGTACCGATTAAGTACTAGGTACAATTCGTTGTATCTTACCATTAGTAAAGTGATTTGCTTAGTATTTTCCTCGCAAACACGCGATTCTAAAATTTGATGCAACAAGTTCTTTATCTTTTTCAGACCACCAAATTAACACCAGCTGTATAAAACGACCCTGGTTTTAAAATAAAGAGAGGGGAAACTGTTATTAACTTAGCTTCAAAATTTTCTAAAACTCGTAACGTCTGTTAGAAACTTATTGTTAAGTTATAAAGGGAACGAGGTTTTCGGAAGTTGGAAACATTTCTCAGTAATTTCCCTGAAGGGATCGGGACGAATTAACCGAGGATAACTATTTGAGGAAAATATAATTTGAAATGGAAATTCAAATATTTATTTAAGAAAGTAAGTAAAGTAACTTCTACCTCAGTATATTTGTTAGTTATACAAACTAGAAGTCATTGTTTCATATCACGAATAAAGTACAGAGCATCATACTAAAAGAGTTTAGTATGATGCTTCATGTTTGATCAGCTTAAATAACATAATCATCAAGATAAAACAAATGGTAACCCCCACTGTTGTCAATCTAATATTAAACACCAGCCAAGCGCAAGTCACACTTGCGCAATTAGTGTTTCGTACGGTGATTGCTTTTAAAATAAAAAATTTTGTTGCACCCGTGATAATTTTCGTTCAATCCACATCTTGTGGAGAATATTCCAGAATTTTTTTAAAATTTTTTGATCGGTAATTTTCGAGATAAGGGATAGTGATTTGTAACAATTTTTTAAAAATAATACAAAGAAACTCGTGTTTTTACAAGCTTTCATTTGACACTTCACTTGATGACCTGGTAATTTTTTTTTCAATTCCGATTTCACCCTCCAAAATTAACCCCTTAAGTCAAAATTTAACTCTCAAAACTTTACGGCTCTAATAGAGCCATCAATTCCTATATTTGTGCCAACTTTCTATGTCAAATAATTTCAGAGAAAACCGTGTGACAGACGGACAGATAGACACTGAAGTGATCTTATAAGTGTTCCATACGGAACACTAAAAAATATACCTGCCCTATTTATTTCCACATATGGGAAATGTAATAAATAATTGCTGCTACGCATGAAAATATTCAAATTTTTACAGGAGTGGCATGTGCGCGAAAGTAGCGATTCACGTTTTAAATTGCTGTGAACTGTACTCGGTAGAAAAATTTTTTGAGTAGTTTATTTCCATGATATGGTACCAGGTCCTTCATACAAAAGAGTTCTTCAATGTGTTGCTATGAGGAGCCGAATCTTATACAACTGAGGGAATTCAATCGGATTCAAGAAGGCACAAGTACTCGATTTCAATGCTGGGTACTATATTCTATATCGATTAATTTGCTACTGCTATTCAAAATCGTTTTTAATAGCTGGTCGTCTGCTATCGGAACTTGCAGTAATCGTAACGTGCTTGAGTATTTCGATATTAAATTTAACGTAATCTTTTGTTTTGTGGTTATTTCATAAGGAAGTTCTTGATTTGCCAACCTTCGGCCAATATGTTTTTTATATTTGGCAATTCCTTCCAGGAAATTCGACGAAAGGCAGACAACTGGAGATTAATTCTATCAAGACAGGTGAGATTTTGTCCCTTGGAAATAGCATAGAAAATCGAAGTAATTACAAGTACCATACTATTACCGAAACTCAAATGCTTGCTTTCTATGTCCCTTAATAGCAAAGAGATATTAATGAGCTTTGGTAATAAGAAGATATTCTCAAGAATTACACTAGTTGTAGGGCACCATTTGACAAATGGATGGTAGTAGGCGCCGCTCTCAAAGATCTTCTTCTTCATGAAATGCCATATCCAATACGGATGTAGGCTACCCTCTTGCCTTTGCCTATGGTTGGTGCATTTTTAAGTGTTCCTACAGACAAAGGGAACTTACAGTTTAATACCGGTTCCGAATCGCCTAAGTGAGAGGGCTTTAATAGGCATAATACTACAGGTAATTTGCTATTACCCTCTCGAGAGCAGCGACGGGCAGGTTGTATTTTGATTTGTATTTTTTAAATTTATTACTTTTTTATGAGCCGAGATAAAGTAGCACTATTATTTTCTTGTAGTTTGTTTCAGGCCCCAAGACCACACATGTAAAATTTGAAATTTTTTACAGTTCCGTACATATCATTCCCAGGAATCGAACGTGGTGGAGGCGAGGTTTATATTTCCTTTCCTTAGGGGTATAGAACACTGAAATTTTGGTTTTGATAATCGTAGAATTGCTGATATCCCCAAGAGATATAGGAGGCTGAATTTTGAATTGTGGTAACAATAAAATACTTTGAAAAGCTCCTATCTTAAGAGCATTTTTTTGAAGTAGCCAAGAAGAGACCAAGGCCGAGTATCTGCCAGCAAATATTTGAGCACAGGTGATGAAGTATATATAGTAAATAATAAAAAGATATTCTCTCTCTCTCCCTCTCTCGCTCTCATATATTTTCAAAATGAACGTAAAAAAAAAAACCAATATAAAATGTTCTTACAGTTTCTCAAGTAATAACGTGACGGCTCGTATTCTTGAAAAAATATGTTTCGAGAATATCTTTTGCCATCAATTACCTTAGAAAGTTATCAAATCGCCTCCTGCATCAATAGTCGCGTGGCATCTTCGAGCCATGCTATCGACGAGATTTCCTGAATACTTTACAAGTTTTTCGAATCTCGCGAGACAACTTAGTCAAAGCCCTCAGAGTGTTTCCTTTGAACTTTCTCTTTACAAGGGACCAAACGTTTTCAATAGGGTTGGCGTCCGGCGATTGCGAGGGCCGTCTTATCGTGGGCCCAAGCCAACCGCTTCGCGATGTGATTTTTGCCCAGAAAAGATATCTTCAACGTGTTTCGGAATTTGCATCATGAGCACGAAGATGTTGTCGAATGGTCTCATGGGACACAATCAGGCCAGATTTTCTTAATTTTGCCACACCTTGACGCAGCGTCAATTTCGGATCTAGTGAAAATAAATATACGACTCGTTTTTCGACTTTCGCAGTGACTTTGCCTACCGAGCCACCTTTTGGCAAGTCGTTCACATTTTTCATCTCGTTAAAAAGAAATTACCCACTTCTTCACAAACGACATAGACTGTATATACAAAAATAGCAACCTTACTACTTTTTTTATACATTATGTGCTAACATAGCTCACATTTTAGAGGTGTTTCGAGTTTAGTAGTTCTCAGTCTGATAGAAGCCAGATATACCCGATGACCTGTAGCAGTCTTCTGGAGAGTGTTTATCGCCAAAGCCGATTGAGGTTGGATATAAAAAAGAAGGAACTCTTTGAAACCAAATATTTAAAAGAAAAATTTCAAAAGTTACAAAAAACTAATAAGGTTATCGACTTTAAATCTCAGACACACATAATGGTGAACCCTACTGAATAAATAATAAGTAATAGTGCATCCAGACTCGAGTGCGTGTAAGACAACCCTAAGGGTCGCTGCGGCTCTGTTTAAGCGTAAAACGGATTCCAAAAAAGAGTTGTTAATCTACCGACGTTCGGCCGAATAGTCCTAACAGCTATGATCATAAAAGGAGTTAGAGAAATTGGCATTTATACACATGAGAAAAAAATCGTTTTTACTCGATACGCCTTCATTAAAGGGATCCATCGGACCTAACGAAATCGACAAGTTCGATACCGAACAGCAGACTGAAATCCAGCTTCAATGTGTTGTATTAGCGTGACGCGTATTCCTAACACGTAAGCTGAAAAGTTTTTGGTCTAGCTACTTAAAACACATTTTTTTTTGTAAAATTCGACTTTATTCATCAACATAGTCTCCTTCAAGAACGATACAATTAGTCCGACACTTTTCTAACATTTCTATGCCTTTCTTGTAGAAGGATTTGTCTTTGCCATTCCGTTTTTTGGAGGTCTGCGAATAGATAATATTCGCTGTGGGCCAAATCTGGAGAATACGGTGGGTGAGGAAGCAACTCGAACTTCAATTCATGCAATTTTGCCATTGTAACCGGCATAATCAATGAAAATTATTCCATGCGCATCCCAAAATACAGAGGCCAAAACCTTCCCAGCCAATTGTTGTGTCTTTGGTTACTTCGGGCGGCTTTCACCGGCTGCTGTCCACTCAGTTGACTTCCGATTTGATTCGGGTGTGAAGTGGTGGGTCCATGTTTCATCCATGGTTACATATCGCATGAAAAAATCCTTTATATTGGGCTTAAACAGGTCTAAACAGTGCTCAGAATCATCAACACGTTGTTGTTTTTGGTCCACTGTGAGCAAACTCTGTACCCATTTCGAACAGAGCTTTCTCATGCCAAAACATTCATGCAAAATATGAGCAACACCTTTTTTTGATATCTTTAGGGTGTCAACTATGTCACGCAATTTCATTTTGCCGTAATCTAAAACAATTTTGTGGATTTTTTTTATGTTTTCCGGTGTATCCACTTCATTTGAGAGTCCAAAGCGTTCAGCATCATTTATGTCTGTACGACCGCGTTTAAATTCAGCATACCAGTAAATGATGAGTGATTTTCCAGGGGCAGAGTCTGCGTAACACTTATCAAGCCAGCGCTTTGCTTGAACGGTATTTTTTCCCATCAGAAAACAGTCCTTATTAAAACACGAAATTCAATTTTTTCCATTGTTTTGAAAATATCAAAATTACCGTCACTTAAACCACTGTAACTTATAAACTAATCGTCGAGATGTCATGAAATTTTAACATGTATCGTTTGAAGGTTGGTACTTTCTAAAAATCATATGGATTTTTCGAAAAGGGCGACATCTATGTATCAGACCAAAAACTTTTCAGCCTACGTGTTAGTGTGCACTAACAAGCTGCTACAATAATTAAGACTACATTTTATCCTATATTGGTCTCCTGCACAAATTCTAAGAGGAAATACTGTAGTTTAGAGAGCTATTCAGTACTAACTGTCAACCGGAACTACACGCATAGTATTAGCCAATCATAGACTGCGTTCAGAGACGCATATCAGAAATTAACATGACTAGATCTAAAGTACCTTCAATCAAGTATACATTTGAAAAGAGTACCTCAAAGACACAATGTGTCATTTACTCTTAACGTTTGTGCCCAACAGGAACGGCAAAAACAAGAATATAAAAAAGTATGCCCTAAATAATTAAAAGGGGTTAATGAATGTATCTCTTCGAGTTCGGTAGTTTTCAGTCTGATAGAAGCCAAATATATCTTATGACCTGTAGCAATCTTCTGGCGAGGCTTTATCACCAAAGCCGATCGAGGTTGTATATAAAAGAGAAGGGGTTCCTTGGGCCTAAATATTTAAAAGAAAATTTTAAATTATTACAAAAAACCAATAGGGTTATTGACTTTAATTCCGAGACACACATAATAGTGGACCCTACTGAATAAATAATAAGTAATAGTGCATCCAAACTCAAGGGCGATTAAGACAACCCTAAGGGTCGCTGGGGCTCTGTTTCAGCTTGAGACGGATTCCAAAAAAAGAGCTGTTAATCAACCGACGTTTGGCCGAATATTCCTAGCAGCTATAGCCGTACAAGTGAGAAAGAAACTGGCATTTATAGAGATGGGAAAAACATTATTTTTACTCAATATGCTTTTATTTATACATTAGAGTGATCCATCGAACCTAACGAAATCGACGACTTCGATAGCGGATAGCAGACCGAAATCCAGCTTCAATGTGTTGTATTAGCGTGACATGTATTCCTAGTGTGCACTAGCAAGCTGCTATAACAATTAAAATTACATTTTACCCCATATTGATCTCCTGCACAAATTCTAAGAGGAATTACTGCAGTTTAGTTAGATATTCAGCACTAACTGTCAACCGAAACTACACGCATAGCCTTAGCCAACCATAAACTGCACGCAGAGACGCCTATCAGAAATTAACATGACTAGATCTAAAGTACCTTCAATCAAACATACCTCTGAAAACAGTACCTCAAAGACACAATGTGTTCTTTAGTCTATACCAAACAGGAAGAGGAAAAACAAGATTGTAAAAAAGTATGCCCTAAATCAGGGGTGATCAAACGGTCGATCGCGATCGACAAGTCGATCGCGAGTGCTTTTTGAGTCGATCTCGAGAAAAAAATTCCGATATAGAACTATTCACAAATTTTGTTTTAGGTAACTAAAACAAAATGTAATGAATAAACTACTAAAATTTATTTGATTCACAATTAGGCCAGAATAACCCCCTCATCACTTTCTTTTATCGTAATAACCCCCTTCTAGCGGCAAAAGGCGGCTTTATCAAAAGAACGCGCGGTACTTGTCAAAGAAAAGCCGCGTTTTTGATTCCCGCCGATTTTTCTAGAAACTTCGGGCGGGCGTGTTTGACGGGAACATTCGAGACTTCGTTCGCGCCGATATAAATGTTGCGCCTGCAGGAATAGGAGTCAGTCTGAGTTGTAACTTGAAGGCGATACATCGATACAAAGTTTATTAATAAATAGTCCAAAATGAGTGCGGCGAAGAAAAGTAAAACATTTTAATAACGATTGGGAGGAAGAATTTTTCTTTTGTATGGTAAAGGATAAGTGCATTTGTCTCATTTGCCGTGCGTCAATTGCAATACCTAAGCGTGGGAACTTAGAGAGGCATCATAAAACGGTTCATAAAAACTATGAAAAGGATTTTCCGTCACAGAGTGAATTAAGAAAGCGAAAAGTACGTGATTTGATAACTTGTTTGAAAAAAGAACAAACCATGTTCACAAGACCAGCCAAACAATCAAAAGCTGCAACGATTGCGTCATTTAAAATATCTCATATATTGGCGAAACACAAGAAACCATTTGATGATGGATTGGTTTTGAAGGAAGCATTTATTGAAGCGGGTGAGACTTTATTTGGAGATTTTAAAAATAAAACAGAGATTATGTCTGCTATTAGAGAACTTCAGTTTTCTCGTCCGACTGTCACAAGGCGTGTTGAAGTCATGAGTCAGGACATGGCAGATAAACTAAAACATGATATCATGGAATGTACATACTTTTCTTTACAGTTCGACGAATCCACCGATATGACAGGCACTGCCCAGCTGTGTATTTTTATTCGAATGGTATTCAATGACATGTCGGCTAAGGAAGAGTTTTTGACAATGATTCCTCTCAAAGGAAAGACCCGTGGCGAAGATATATGTGACGTTTTCTTCAATTTTGTAACAAACTACAAGCTACCAATATATAAACTAGTGTGCATTACAACCGATGGAGCACCAGCAATGACTGGAAACAAAAACGGGTTTGTGGCATTGTGTCGAGCTAATGATGATTTCCCTTCATTTTTCTCCTTCCATTGCATTATACATCAACAAGTTTTGTGTTCAAAAGTTCTAAACATGGAGGAGATTATGGGCATTGCAATAAAAATTGTGAATTCTATCCGTGCACGTAGCTTGCAACGATGGCTCTTTAAATTGCAGTTGGAAGATAGTGAGTCAGCTGAACACACTGATTTAGTTCTTCACACGGACGTCAGGTGGTTGAGTCGCGGAAAATTCCTAGAAAGGTTTCAAGAATTATTGCCCGAAATAATAGCTCTTCTGGACGAAAGAGGTGATGACACTCAGATGCTGAAAAACGGAAAATATCTGACTGATTTGGCATTTTTGACAGACATCACAATGCATTTAAACACCATTAATTTGGAGCTTCAAGGTAAAGGAAAAACTATTATTGAGATGATTAGCGCAATAAACGCATTCAAAAGTAAATTGCAACTTATGATAGATCAACTGAAAAGAAAGGATCTGAAAAATTTTCCGTCTTTGAAAGCAAGGATTCCTCAGTTGAATTATGATTTTTATGAGGCAGAATTATCAAATATTTTGGGCCAATTCGAAATACGTTTTTATGATTTCAGTAAATTGGCAAATATCGCATCCTTTTTCGTGTAAAAACATTGAGGAATTAGCTACTGAAATAGCAAGTCAGTTTAACATGGACTCATGTTCTGTTGAAAATGAGTTAGTGCAAATTATATCAGATATACATCTCAAAGCCACAGCATCTGATACAAAATTCTGTTGTTTTTATATCTGAAGATAAATATCCGAATCTAAGGCAAATCGCCCTTCAACTGACGGCAATGTTTGGGTCAACTTACTTGTGCGAGTCTGCATTTTCTGAAATGAAGATAATTAAGTCAAAATATCGCAATCGACTAACTGACGAACATATGTCATCATGCTTGCGATTAGTACTCGGTAATTACGTACCATCTTATGAAAAGTATGCTGAGGACATGCAGTGCCACGCTTCAACATCCAAAGTCACTCTTTAGTTAAGTTTAGACACTAGAACTCGTTTGTTTTGTAAGAACCAATAAACTCGCAATTTTGAATAATTATGAGTTTTTTCATTGACATTTTAGAGCAGACCTACACTTACCTTGACTAAAAAAATGCATATTGTACGGAAAACTAATATCTATGCCACGATATACCCTACCTAGACGACAATCCTGCATCACACTTACTTGCAGCCTCTCAGAGTCGATCGATCGTAGTCTAACAATATTGAGGTAGATCGCCAGCAGTTCAAGTTTGAGCACCCCTGCCCTAAATAATATTACCTAAGTATTAAAAGAGGTTAATGGATGTATCTCTTTGGCTATGTTTATCCATTTATAAGCCACTTGACCACTTTTAGACATAACAACACACGTCAAAATATTAGCAACCAAGATTATTAAAGAAAAATGATAATAATTGTTTATATAGCCAGTGATCGTTATTAAAATCACCGGGGGGATACAGTTAAAGATAAAAAAACGTTTTATGTAAAATTTTGAAGACAATGCACATTGATCTCCCATAATATTATCTGAACCATCATTCTTGTCATCGGCGATGTTATCGACGCGCAGTGGCCCGAGGTATGCAGCGTCGCAGGTGCGTGGCGGTACTAGTTAATTTGAGGGCGGCACGTGACCCAGGGCGACGGCCGCCTTTCATCGCGTGCCGCCCAAGCATTTGCCGTGCAACTTGCCGCGGGCGGAAGCAGGATAACTGAAGAATATGACGAAGAGTATATACGTGAATATTATGCCCGCCATTACTTCCGAGTTTTGTCTATACACTTTCGATGGACACGGTATTTTATTTTTGCATGTTTTCTAGTCTAAAAAGTTATTCTTGGTGAATAAGTATCCCAGTATATTTAAGGAAAATGTATTATAACTGTGGCCTCAAAAACAAGTTTAGTTTTGACTTATTTATAATAAAAAATAAATTGAGCAGTAAATAAAAATTCTAAGTATAATAGAATTAGAATACCGGCAAAAATTATTTCTTAAAATTAATGCGATCTAAATGGGGCCGTTATGTTCGCGTCGCTCTTCTAGACGAGCCGTGAAACTATGGACCACTGCTGAGCACCGCTTTGCAGGTTTTTTTTTAATATTCCAAGAAGCAAGAATTATTACTTGAGTGTGAGATAACCTCACAGAAAAAAAAATCAATCAGTATTAAATTAGAGCTACGTATCAATTTATAACCCTCCTTTTTTGGCATAAATTAACTTAAGACACTATTTCAAGTTAGGATATGGAAAGAAGAACGCATGCCACATGATTGGAAAGGAGGTGAAATTGTAATAATACACAAGAAAGGCGACCAACGAGTATGCGACAATTATTGAGGAATTAGCCTGCTCAACACCGCCTACAAGATTTTGACAACGATGATACACGAAAAACTAAAATATGTAATAAAAAATGTAATAGGACAATACCAACGCGGATTTACACAAGGAAACTCTACGGTAGATGCAATACATGTGGCCAAACAAGCACTGGAAAACGCAAAACGACGTGCACTAAACTTGGAATTGCTATTCATTGACTTCAAGCAAGCGTTTGATGCGATTAAGAGAACTGGATTAAATAGAGTATTAAAGAACTGGGAGTACCGAATAAGATAAGACGACTGTGCGTGATGATACTGAAGGAGACATTCGCCAATGTCAAAACACAGAAAGGAAAATCACAAGATTTCGAAATTAACAAATCGGCCACGTTATTCAACTTAACACTAAGAAATATAAACCAAGGTACAATACGAACAAGGGGCAGCCAGATAGTGGCGTATGCGGACGATGTAGAAATTATTGCAAAAAAAACAGAAAATAATGAAGGAACTGGTGAGAGAAATAAGCGTAGGAGGAGCAAAAATTGGGTTGAAAATAAACGAAGAGAAAACCAAAATAATGAAAAATAGGAAACAAAATGATCAGGAAATGGAAAGGATTAGAACAAACGAATATACCTCTGAAAGAGTAGAGAAGATTAAATATTTGGGAGTGGCGCTGTATTGGGACGGGAATAAGGAAATGGAAGTAAAGGAAAGATTAATAATAGCAAGCAAACATATAGCGGTAAGAAATTGTGAAGTAATAAGATAATAGGAAGACAGAGTAAGATGAGAATATACAAGACAATAATACTCTCAAAACTAATGTATACTACCGAAGTGATAAGCATGACAAAGAAACAAGAGGAAGACGTGAGAAGAACTGAACGAAAGATATTGAGAGCGATCCTAGGGCCAATAAAAATATGTAAAGGAGTCTACAGAAAGATGACTAATCAAGAAATCTTAGAAAAGGTAAAGGAGGACATAGTCAAAAAAATAAAACAGAAGAGATTTAATTGTGTAGGACACACATGGAGAGCAGGCTCAGGAACACCAATATATGAAATACTTCAATGGGAACTGGGACGTAGAAGGAGAGGTGGACCGAGAACAGGATGGCTGCAACAAGTCAAGGAAGACATGGAGGCAGCAGGGATTACAAACTGGAAGGAAAAAACGTCTAACAGAAAACTTTGGAAACATCCAAGCAGAGAAATATAACAACAAGGAAGACGGGACTGATGAACCCATAAACTAAATCTAGAGAACCCATTGGGTGGCCCTACCCCAAGAGGGATGTTTCCAGGACATTTATTTATTTATTTATTTCAAGTTAGGGGTAAAGATGATTTTAATGTGTGATATGTTGACTCATTCTGCTGGAATTCAGTTCTCTGGTTTTAATCACCGAAATAATTTAAAGCGGTTGTGCAGTTCTCAGTCGTGTCCTTGAATTATTATACTCGTCTATTATTCCACTTGCTGATATAGCTACCTAAACCGTCACTTGGGAGGAATGTAAAGGCTTCATATCAAATTTATATCACAGGCTTCCATGCCTCAGACAAATTATGCTATTCATACAATCTTTTCGCGCCAAATAAAGCATTCATTTAGAATTTCAATTAGTCATGTACGCATGTGTCATCTGCAAACCATATAACTGTGAAGTGAAGGCAGTTGTAATTACACTTTTTAAGCCGATATATATATATATATATATATATATATATATATATATATATATATATATATATATATATATATATATATATATATATATACATATATATATATATATATATATATATATATATATATATATATATATATATATATATATATATATATATATATATATACATATATATATATATATATATATATATATATATATATATATATATATATATATATATATATATATATACTACTGTCGAAGTATTTGCCCACCTAGTTATTTCAGTCCCAAAACAACAAAAACCCAAATAATATTTTTTTAAATTTTAATGAATTATTATTTATTTTCACATTATTTACAGTCTAGAAAATCAGAAAAATATCCATATTTTTCCAGGATTTTGCTCATCTATGTGACCTTCTTTGTTTTTAATAACCGCTTTACAGAGCTTCGGCATTCGGTCCAGTAGTCTCTTTAGAATTTCTTCGGTTATTTTAACTCACTCTGCTTATAAAAGTTCCCACAAGTGATTTTCTGATGTTAGATTGAGTTTTCGAACACACCTGTACAAATGGTCCTACAGCAATTCGATGGGGTTCAAGTCGGGTGATTGTGGAGGCCAAGTCATCACTTCCAAGACGTCATCGGATTTTCATTGGTCCAAAAGTTCTCTAATTTGTTTAGCAGAATGTTTTAGGGTCGTTGTCATGCTGAAACATAAATTTCCCCTGAAAAATATCTCTTCCAGAAGGAAGCATTTGAGTTAGCAAAATTTCTTGATACTGTTCTTTTCGCGTGATTCCTTCTATTCTAAAGATTTTTCCAACTTTACCGTTGCCAAAACAACCCCAAACCATTACTGAACCTCCACCATGTTTTACTGTTGGCAACTGCAGCCATACATGCTGACGCAGAGTGGTTAGCAGGCTGCCAACACTTCACCGCAGGTAGTGCAATTTTTCGAGGAATCCCCCTCCCTAAGGCATATGTGGTTCAATGTAAAACAACTGAAAACAGACTAAGGTCCACACTTCAACAGTCTACCCACTGTTCTCCTATTTGTCAAATCCACCCTGAGACGCGTTTCGTCGTATCACGGCTCATCAGTCGGGCTAGGATCGACAAACAAGAGAACAGAATTTTCCGGTAATTAAGCCAATAATATTTCTTCAATACTCGTATAAATATGCTAAGGCTTGATGTATATATTATTTTGTTAAGTTGGAAATGGAGTTCATTCGAGAATAGGAGGTGAGTAAATATTAAAAAGCATTCGTGCATTTGATTAATAAACTGCCTCTAGGCACGCTTTAATTCTTGAATCAGCTGTATCTTGTATGGGTGCCAACATAAGTTTTTATAATGTATAGACTGTAAAGAACTCAGAGTTCATTTACGGTACTTAATCGTTTCCCTATTCATAGGTTGTTTTTGTTGTTATTATTGTTGATTGGCGTGATCCTAAAAGGTATTCAGCTACTCTTTAGTATGTAACCAGAAAATAAATGTGGCATTTACATATATACACCAAAATTTTGGTTTTAAAGAACCAGTAGCTAAGAAATTTGAATTGAAAATTTAACAAGAATAATAGAGTAACTACAAAAGAGAGTAGTGAACCAATTGCTTCCATTGAAGTTTGAGTATAAAATGGGGTCAATGCCAGATATGTTTCTATTAGATCTACCAAAGATGCGTCAAGGTTGTTATATCATGATAGGGAAACTGAATCGTTAGCTGGCACATTTTTTATGCAATGATTTAATCTCGCCAGAAATTATTTGGAATCTGACTTTATAGTTGTAAACTCATTTAGTGAAATATCGTTAGTTTTTATTAAATGAATCATGGGGCGGGGGGATACAAACAACATTTTTATAAGGACAAAAGAAGAGCACTAAATGGCTACTGATAGAAAGGTGCATTGTTGACAATCAGATGGTGAAATGTCCTGATTGGAATTTTTGGAAAAAAGAACCCTTTGTTACAGGGGAACTTCTAATTTAAAGCCGATGATCAGGGGGTGATTTCTCATAAGAAAAAACTCTATCTACAATTGTACCCCAAAAAGTTACGCTCGATTTAAAGATCGATGACTGGAGAATGAATATTTTTCACAAAAGAGAATCCCAACAAAAAAAATTCCGCCTCTAAGGGGCGTATTTTCTACATCCGTAGGAGTGGCTACGCCACAATGTGGAATATATTTATTAAATTACTTAACATTTGCTACAGAGCATTAAAATTATTCAATTATTTAATATTATTTTAATTTTAACCACTCCTATTGTTTTCTGACACTATTAGTGATTTGTCCTGTCTATATGTAATTAAAAGTGGCCCTGACAAATCCCTGGGCCTAAGACGAGTGTCCCTGTAATACATATTACTGTTTTATATTATTATCTTCTCTGCTCAAGTGTGTAGGATGTAAATGATATTTAGACCATCTGTGACTCTTTTTATTTTGGTTTAAGGGGTTACATACATCTCGAATTTTCAAAAATTCAATTTTTTTTACAGATTTTTATTTTCTATACTTCTAAAAATTATTCAAAAGAAAAAATTTTAAGAAAATTCCATTCCCTTATAAAGTAGTTAGCATTAAATGTGACCTAGCGTCGGATTTGGACAGCTACTTGTTTTCAGACACTGTCTGCAATACTACTCAGTCAATTTTTATTATTTTTTAACCTTTTATTTTTTAAATCTTAATAATTACTTTTTCTGCAAAATGTCAGGAGGTTTTTATAAATTTTTCTAATAGACAATTTTTCATAAATAATTAAACAAAAAATGGGATTTGGGTTTCGATGAAATGACTCCAAATTTTGCACAGAGGTAGATCTTCTGCTCCTGAACAAAAGTCTCAATTGCCACAACTCGCGAAAATACTTCCTACCTTCGCTATTCACTGAATCAACCTCAATTGAGCCCAAGCGAATCCAATCGACCATTTACTGGAAATTAAAAAAAAAAGCTGTTCCGATGCCCAAAATAGGATAATAATCTCATCTATTAAGTAAAATTGAATGCTCTTTCAGATTACGCTATCAGTTTTTTTGCTACAACCCCTATAAATCTCGAAAAAGGAGTCGTAAAGGGACGAAATATTAAAATTTATGTATAAGATCTTATACCTCCATGTGTAAGGCTCTTTTACCCAAACAGGGGGCTATGGAGTTTTCAGATGAGCCGAGTTCAGTTTTTTTAGACATTAAGAGTATTATTTAGGCCTTACTCGTAACAGATGAAATACGTGAAATAATCAATTGATGTGATTTTGAAAAAATAAAAAGTTAAAAAAATAAAAAACTAAAAATTTAAAAAAATATAAAACCCAAGTGAATCCAATCGATCATTTACTCTCCGATGCTCAAAATAGGATAATATTCTTACCTGGTAGGTAAAATTGGATGCTCTTTCATATTACAGGACAACAGGTGGACAAAGATAATTTTAGAAGCGCAATCAAAGAAGACCACCAACAAGAGAGACGACCTAAAAAGAATCACAACCAACTGAATCGCAACGTCCCAAAATAGAGAACACTGGAAACGTCTAGAGGAGGCTTACGTCCAATAACGGACAAGGGAGGGCTGAAGTAGAGAGATACCGACCTGCGGGATTGAACCCTCGACCTTCTGCACCGTAAGCAAGGTACTACGCAACGGAGCCACAGGCCGCCACGTGGGCAGTCGACAGATTTCTTTCTAATACCTTCAACATCAACGCCGGTGTGCCCGAAGGCGCGATACTGTCTCCTACTCCCTTTCTCATTTACATTAATGATCTGTTGGAAAGGACCAGAGATCCAATCTACAGCCTTGCAGTTAACAGTACGCTTATTTCTTCATCCACCTTGAGCGCTCAAACATCACCTACTCGTGCAAATATCCGCAAACAGCAGGAAATCGTTCAACGTAACAAAGACCTGGAAGAAATTCTATCTTGGGAAGACAATGACTAAGTAGAATTTAACGCTACAAAAATCCAGACGGCTGTTTTTTTTTCTAAAAAAGGTAGCGTCGCAGAACCCGACATAGTTATGTGAGGATACTCCATCATCACTCAAGTTGTTGGATGTTAACTTGGCAGCAAATATGTCTTGGCATGAACATGTCGCATATATACTATGTATTTCGAACTCATGTTTCGGGCTCCGCTCCCAAACATACACTGCATTTGTTGGATTCTGTTCAGAGAAGAGCTGTTCGTCTGATTGGAGACCCGGAACTGACCGGCGGCCTTGATTCGCTAGAACATCGAAGAACGGTTGGCGAGTTGAGTCTGTTCTACAAGTATTTTCATGGAAAGTGTTTGAAGGATGTAGCCCGCTTAATTCCTCCCAAAACGGTGCATGCTAGAAATACAGAAATACACGTCGCGCTAGTGCTTCACATCCGTATAAGGTTCAGCTTGTTACTCCGCGTACAACGCTTTTCAAGCAGCCCAGCGCTGTGTTTCCCACCGAGTACAATTTACAGCGATTCAAGAACAACGTGAATCGCTTTTTTCGCACACATGCCGCTCCTGCAGCACGTGCGCTATACCCATAAAAGAAAAAAAATAGCGCTGGAATACTGCTTCCATGTTTAGGACTTTGCTCCTAAACATATAGTTCATTTTTTAGATTCTATTCAGAAGAACTTACCAAAAACCTTGATACCTTGGAACATTGAGGAACGATTGGAGACTTGAGCATATTCTACGAGTATTCATAAGAATGATTTGCCCAGCACTGTGTTTCCCACTACATTTTACAGCAATTCCAGAACAACGAGAATAGGTTTTTCCGCATACGCATCGCTCCTGTAGGGTTTTGGGGATTTCCTTGCAGCGTGTGCTAATCTCATAAAAAGAATTGACTTTTTGGAGATGTGCGTGGCGACCAAATGCCATGTGATGAACATGGATCATGGCTAATAAATCTTCTCAAGGAGACGACGCTCCTACTTTCAAAAGAGTGGAGCACATTAAGCCAAGAGACTCTAGTGTCTAAAGAAGTACAATCGCCTGCCCCGCTGACAACCTACGAACCAAGCTGCAAACTCGATGGAAATAAACGTTATAATTAAATACCTAAAAATTGCTACGAATTTTCGAACTTATAAGCTCACAATTAGACTTTTACTAACGTATATATCGAAAACCCGACCAGATAGAGTCAGTTTAAAAAGTCTCCATACACCACCTGCTTTCTGAACTATTTTTCTGTTATGTTTAACTAATTAATTGGACCTATGAGAAAACATGTTTAAATTAATATTTGAAACTTAACCAGCGAGGATTAGTATTAAAAAACAACTACGAAACATTTTATTTAGAAGTTACATCATTCTTATAAAAATGTAAACAAAATTAATGTCAAAAAGTCTCCATACACTCAAGAACTGCACTGAAAAAAACACGTTATAATCAGCCGCATTTTATCAAGCTATCTGTTGCTCGCTAAATTGAAAACAAATGAATAATTTTCGGCCATACTTTGTAATCTGTCACTTGTTGCTAGTGATTTTGCAGTGGGTTTTCAAAGTAGTATTAAAAATGAGCGAAAGAAATGGTGAAACTCCATTTCAAGTTCGAAAGATCATAATTGATTTGTGGAAAGATGAAAAATCGTACATAGGGAAATTTGTTAAAAAGTCGCATGCTACTGTTCAGTACATTGTAAACTAGTATAAATCAACGGGTTCTTATAAAATTCGACCATGCTCCGGTCGTTCTAAGAAACTGACTCCACATGAAGAAGCCAGTATTGTTAGACAAATAGATCCCAAGAAAAGTTCACTAAAATTAAAAGAAGAATTACGGGAACTATTTTCAAAAAATGTTTGTTCACAAACAGTGATAAATTGTTTACACAGAGCAGGCTATCAAGGGTGTGCAGCCAGGAAGAAGCCATTAATTTCGAAAGCTAATCGCAAAAAGCGGTTAGCTTTTGCTAGGGAATACGCTACTAAACCTCCTGAATTTTGGGAATCCGTAAACTTTAATGATGTAACTAAAATTAACCTTTTTGGGTATGACGGCAGAACTAAAGTTTGAAGAAAGAAGAATACCGCATTGGATATTAAAAATATTTGTTCCACGTTGAGACAAGGGGGTGGCAGTGTTGCGCATGTCCGCTGGACAGGTTGGAAACTTATTAATGGTATCATGAATAGCATGTTTATCTGAACATTTTGAAAGACAATTTAAGAGAAAGTGTCCCAAAAATTAACACTCGAAAAAAGATAGCTTTTCCAACTATTTGTCATAGAAAGTTGAAATTTGGTAATAATATAGGAATTGATGGCCTCATCAGAGCCATGTAGTTTTGAAAGTTAAATTTTGACTTAAGGGGTTAATTTTGGGGGGTGAAATAGGAAGTAAAAAAAAATTTTTTTACTGGGTCATCGAGTGTGGTGTCAAATGAAAGCTTGTGATAATCCGAGTAAAAAATATGTATAATGTAATACTTGCGCGCACTTTTCTTTGTATTATTTTTTAAAAATCGCGAAAAATCGCTGTCCACCCGCCTTATCTCGAAAAGTACTTACCAAAAAATTTTGAAAAAATTCTGGAATATTCTCCACGGGGTGTAGATTAAATGAAAATTCTCACGAGTGCATTACCTTTAATAATTTATCCGGTATATAAAAAAAACAAAAATTTCAAGGTCATCAGATCTCAGTAAAGACTGGAAACAAACTTGGTTGAAAACTCATTTGGGGTGTGTAACAAAATTTTTTATTTTAAAAGCAATCAACGTACGGAACACTAATTGCGCAAGTTCAACTTGCACTTGACCTCGTTGGTTAAGTTTCAAATATTTATTTAAATATGTGGTGTATGGAGACTTTTGGACTGACTATATATCAAAAATAAAAGAAATATGAGAAAGAACAAAAATGAAAATAATGTGCTGAATAGAGGGTAAGACCCTAATAGATAAGAGAAGTTATAACTTTAGACGGATAGGTAAGAAAAATAATACATAAGAGGTTGTTGAAGAAAAAGAGAGAATTGAATGAACATGCAGATAGAGTGATAGAATAAAGCAATTGATACTATGTAGATTAACAAGAGATTGAGTTCCTATAAAAAACATTTTATTTTTCAATATTACTGATCTCAAAGAACTTATTCGTTCAAGAACATTTTCTTTTTTGTTAGACCGATCGATGCTATCAAACGACGATGTCGGCTGTCGAAATTTCGATAATCTCCGGGAGGTCAGATATTCAGATAGCTTCCGGCTATCAACAAAATAACCCATCTTGAAATATTAAAAGGTACAGATAAAAAGCAGAACGTAGCTGTTAGCGAAACAGTAAATACAATCTGTCGGTCGGCTCGAGTCCGAAATTAATATGGGCGTAACGCACGACACGGCTTTCGATTGTGAAACAATGCAAAAAAGCACAGTTGTCGGCAAATTACGGGTATTTGTTACCAACCATAGCCACAGCTTTAGGTTTGTACGTGAAGCACGTGAACTATTAAGAGAAATTGTCTTTTGTTATGTAGCTGTCGTGATTTACATCAGATTCAAAAGATTATAACAGGTACTGATACCAATGGTTTATTTCGCTTATTACAGGTTCGTAATTATTTATCCATTAACTTTATTATTTCTTGCTATATTTTTTCTGATCTCCAAATTTTACTTCACTAAATTATCATTGTTGTTGGTCTTGGTTCTCCCCCAGGGTTCAAAGTCGCTCAGGGATACGATTTTGTTAATACCTCTTTTCCATTCCTTTTCCTTATATCTTTCAAGCGCGAGACAAACTTATAACAATTAACAGATACAAAAAAGACCATATATATCAAGGATTTTCTACAGCTGACGCTGTCTTCCTTCTCTCAGCCTTTGATTCCATCCGTTTCTATCTTTCCAGTCTCCATCTGTTAGACCCCTGTCCTCTATAGCCTCGTCCACATCGTCTCTCCGCGATCGCCTGGGTCTTCCTCTTTTTCTTCTCTCTATAGGGCTCCACTCCGTTATTTTCTTTATTCACCTATTATCTTCGCTCCGTCTTATGTGTCCATACCATTTTAATCGTTTTTCTTCAATGGTGTTTACTGCGTTCTCTTTGATGTTCATTCTGCTTCTTATTTCTTCATTTGTTATTCTCTCCATACGTGTCACTCTACAACATCTTTTCCAATACTCCATCTCTACCGCGTTAATTTTAGATTTATTTCTTTTGTTGATCGTCCATGTTTCTGACCCGTATGTCATTATGCTTTGTATTATTGATTTGTATATACGTGTTTTGTTTCATTTTGTAATGTGGTTGTCCCACAGGATCGAATTTAATTGTCTTATGCATGTCGGCGTTTGTCCTAATCTAGCTTTAATCTCTTCTTCTGATGTTGCGTTTTTTGAAATGATGGTTCCTAAATATTTAAATCTATCGGTTCCTTTGATTATTGTTTCGTTATCGTCTTCTAGATTCTCCACCTTTCCCTCCTTTGTTGTTAGATATTCCGTTTTATCAAAGTTTATTGCTAATCCTGCTTTAGTGTATTCTTCTTTCAGTTTTCTTACCATATAACTGAGGTCTTCCTCATCTTGCGCTATGATTACTTGGTCGTCTGCGAAACTTAGAGTATATAAGTAATCTTCTCGTATTGGGACTCCCATTCCACTACATTTTTGCTTCCATTTTTTTAATGTTTGTTCGAGGTATATTTTGAATAGTGTTGGGGATGTAGAGCATCCTTGTAATAGGCCTTTTGATGTTTGGAGTCTCTTCCCTATTTTATGTCCTATTTTTATGTTCACTGTGTTGTTTTCGTAGAGAGCTTTTACTGCGTGTATTAGTTCTTTGTCAATGCCTATTTCTTTCATTGCGTTCCATAATCTTTGCCTTGGTACTGAGTCATAGGCCTTTCTTATGTCTATGAAGGCTAGGTGAGCTTCTCTATTCTTTGCCAGTTTTTTTTCCATTGTTTGTTTTATAGTGTATCTGTGGTCTATACATGATTTTCCGGCCGTAAAGCCTGCTTGGTCTTCTCCAATTTTTCCTTTTATATTTTCCTCTATGGTATTTTTAATAATTTTTCCATACAAACGTCCCATACTCGATATTATGCTTTGTGCCTTTTCGCCCCTTTTTAAATATAGATCCTATATAGGCTTTTGACCATTCCTCTGGTATTTTTTCTCCATTTATCGCTCTGTGGAACATCTTTCTCAGCATTCGATGTAATTTATTAGACCCGTACTTAATCATTTCATTTACAACACCTCCAGGCCCTGCAGATTTATTATTTTTGAGTGTTTTTATCGTCTTCTTTACTTCTTCATAGCTTAGTTCTATCTCTTTTTTTTCCTTATTCTGTTCTTCTTCAGGGTTCTCTTCTTGGAATTCTTGTCTGTCTTCTGTTAGCAGCTTCTTATAATATTCCTCCCACTCGCTTTCTGGGATATACTCTATATACGTCTTCTCTCTATTGTTGGTCCTTAATGCTTTAATTATTCTCCATGACTCTGTGCTTCTAGTTCCTCCTATATACTGTTCTACATGTTCGCACGGTTTTTTCCATCTCTCGTTCTTTTCTTTGTTTATCAACCTCCTCGTTTCTGCATTTTTCTCTTTATATTTCTGTAGATCTTCTTCTGATTTTGTATTCAGCCATTTTTCGTATAGTCTTTTTTTTCTCCTTTATAGATTCTTTGGTTTTTTCACAGATTCTAATTTTATGTTTCTTATTCTCGTTGTCTTCTTTACCTAATGCTTCTAGGGCCGCCTGTTTGATGCATTCTTTTATATGGTCATACATCTATTGGAGGTTGTCATAGTTAAATTCATTTAATTTTTGATCTAATCGTCGTCTATATAGATCTCTTATCGTTTCGTCTTGAAGCAAGTGTATTTTGTATTTTATTTCTTTGTCTGCTTTTTCTGTTATCTCATTAGTATTTCTGTTTTCTTCATCTATTGTTCCTGTTTGTTTTATTGTTTTGTACCACGGTACTAAAAAAAAGACCAGAGATGCTTATTTTGCCAGTTTCTTTCCCTATTTTTTTTATAGAATCCCAATTAAAATCTAAAAATAGCTCAAAAATTAAAAATATGTTAAGCAGTTGTTCAAATTCGAGACAAATGATGACAATGTGTGATAAAAATCATTCAGTATATTGAAACTGGTAAATTCTTGTATTAATAGCCATTGCAGAAAAATAATGATAAACAAATGAGAAAATTGACCCAGCAGTTTTATGTTTTTTCAGCATGTACAGGGTGATCATTTTTAGACCCACTTCACCGATTTATGGACAATTGTTGGATATTTATTTTTTTTAAATGTAGAATGCTATAGTGCATGTCAAGAAGTATACTGGCGTATTTGACATTTAGTAGTGAATACGACGCAGGGCGCCGCGACACCAAACAACTTTTTTTTTCCATCGACATACCTTTTGTAAAACGGTATTGGTAAGCTCTAATTTTTTTTTAATTTTTTCCTTAAACTGGTTTTTTGTAATTAGTTTTGCAAAAAACTTTTGCAGCAAAAACCCTCTAAAATATATGCCACGTTTGGTGGTTTTTTGAAACAATTTTAGTAGGCGGCTGTCATATTTTAATCTGACAGGTCTTATTTCCACATTTATTCATTTCAATATATTTGAATTGCTTCAGCCGATACTTGGTGGAAATCCATAACTAGAAGTTTTACAAGAAGTAAAACTTTACTTAAATTTCCACAAAATTTTTTATTTTTAGGACCATGACATGTTTCGCTGTACGGCAGCTTCTTCAGATGGTTTGTTACAAAATGAGGGTAAAATTACTATAAATAGATTCTTAAGAAAATTAAATATTAACACAGCATTTAAAACATCGAACACACTTGGCAAATTTATAAAAAATAACAAAACTAAAACAGATCCGGAGTATACAAATTAAATTGTTAAAATTGCTCAAAAACATATATAGGTCAAACAGGAAAAAGTTTTTCAAAAAGAATAAAAGAACATGCTTCATCAAACATCAATAGAAAAAATAACTCAAATTACGCAAATCATTTAATTGAAAATAACCAATTCAACCCAAACTTTAAAATATTACATACTTGCACAAAGAGCCTGACACTTAATTACCTAGAATCTTTAGAAATAAACAAATTGAAAAAATCAGATTCTTTAATAAATGAATAATTCGACTTAAATAATTTACCATTACTAAATCTGTTTTAATTAAATTATTTTATTACCTGCGATAAATTGTGAACCAACCATTTATTATAGTAATTTTACCCTCATTTTGTGACAAACCATCTGAAGGAGCTGTCGTACAGCGAAACGTGTCATGGTGTTAAAAATAAAAAATTTAGTGGAAATTTAAGTAGTGTGTTACTTCTTGCAAAACTTCCAATTCAATATAATTAAACTTAGTAAACAGTAAATAGCTTTTGGTTGAAGTGGTTTTCCACGCTGAAAAAGTAGATATGAATATTATTTATTATTATAAAAGCAAGAAGAACCCGACAGGTATATCCCGGATCACACTATGTTTTCTTGGCAAATGAAGGTTATTTTGTCAGCAACAGCAAACCTAACAGAAAAAATTATCATTACTGATCGGGCGACAATCTATACAACGATAATCGAATTCAGAATGAAGGCCATTATAGCGTTAATGTATGGTGTGGGATAATTAGGAGACATTTGGTTGGACCATATTTTCTTGAGGTAGAACTGGAAATAGATACCTTAATTTCTTGGTTTTATTAGAAAATGTTCCCCTTATTTTAACAAGACATATGTGATATCAACACAACTGAACACCACCTCATACAACTGCTGCTGTTAGAGAGTATTAAAATGAACGGTTTCAACGAAGATGGATAGGGGTTCGCAGCTCAGTTATTCAATGGGCACCTAAGTCACCAGACCTTACTTCTTTGGATTTTTTCTTGTGGGGGGACTCTTAAAGATATTGTCTACAAAATAAATGATATTGAGCACTTAAAGGCAAAAATATCCGATACGTGTCATAGTATATCTGGAGAAATGATTTACAAAGGTACTCATCAAGCGCTAATTAAAAGAATGGAAACATGCATGATAGAAGAAGAAATTTCCTTTGATGTTCTTTTTTTTGATTTCCTAAGTTTCAAATATTTAATTTTATAAATATGTGCTAAGTTATGTAATGTTAAAAGTTATATAGTCTTTGTTGTTTTAATAAAAATGATGTATTCTTGTTTTCTATTGTTCAAAGATATTTTATTAAAGGAAAAGCCTCAATAGCATAGTAACTAATATTATTATAAATACTATCAGATTAAAGTATGACAGCCGCTTACTAGATAAATTGTTTGAAAACCGCCAAACGTGGCATACGATCCATGGCAACCGCAATGACCAAAATATAATATTTTAGAGGCTTTTTGCTGCATAACCTTTTTACAAAACAAATTAGGAAAAAACGATTTAAGAAAAAAAATATTGAAAAAATTTGGAATTTTCAATTTCGTTTTACAAAAGGTATGTCGATGGAAAAAAACTTGTTTGTGGCGTCGTGGCGCCCAGCGTCGTTTTCACTACCAAATGTCAGATACGTCAGGATACTCCTTGACATGTACTGTACCATTCTGCATTTAAATAATCGGTCAAGTGCTTGACTTGCGCAATTAGTGTTCCGTACGTTGATTGCTTTTAAAATAAAAATTTTTGTTACGGAAGTATGAAACGATCAGTGACTTCACAAAACACATCCCAAATGAGTTTTCAACAAAGTTTGTTTCCAGTTTTTACTGAAAACTGATGACCTTGAAATTTTTTTTATTTTTTTTTCATATAGCAGTTAAATTATTAAAGGTAATGCACTCGTGATAATTTTCTTTCAATCTACACCCCCTGGAGAATATTCCAGACTTTTTTTTAAAATTTTTTGATCAGTACTTTTCGAGATAAAGGGGGGGACAGCGATTTTTAACGATTTTTTAAAAATAATACAAAGAAAAGTATGCTCAAGTATGATATCATATATATATATATATATATATATATATATATATATATATATATATATATATATATATATATATATTTTACTCATGTTTTCACAAGCTTTCATTTGACACCATACTCGATGACCTAGCAATTTTTTTTTCACTTCCGATTTCACCCCCCCAAAACTAATCCCTTAAGTCAAAATTTAATTTTCAAAATTACATGGCTCTAATGAGGCCATCAATTTCTATATTATTACCAAATTTCAACTTTCTGTGACAAATAGTTTCGGAGAAAATCGGGTGTGACCGACGGAGAGAGACAGACAGACAGACACCGAAGTCATCTTATAAGTATTCCGTACGGAATACTAAAGATAAATAAATATCCAACAATTTTCCATAAATCGGGACCAGGCGTCTAAAAATGTTCGCATTGTACGCCAATGGATGTGGTAAGTGGTAAACCATTGACTTTGATTTTGATCTATAAAATCAAAAGGTTCTTATTTTATAAATAATAATCGGTCAAGTGCAAGTTGCACTTGCGCAATTAGTGTTCCGTACGTTGATTGCTTTTGAAATAAAAATTTTTGTTAAGGAAGTATAAAATGATTAGTGACTTTACAAGATACATCCCAAATGAGTTTTCAACAAATTTTTTTTCCGATCCTTAGTGAAAATTGATGACCTTGAAATTTTTATTTTTTTTATATTTCAGATAAACTATTGAAGGTAATGCATTCGTGATAATTTTCGTTCAATTTACACCTTGTAGAGGATATTCCAGAATTTTTTCATAGTTTTTTGATCAGTACTTTTCGAGATAAGGGGGGTGATGGCGATTTTTCGCACTTTTTAGAAAATAATACAAAAAAAATTGTATGCAAGTATAACATTATATATACTTTTAAACCTGTCTTTTTACAAGCTTTCATTTGGCACCCCACTTGATGACCTGGTAAAAAATAAATATTCACTTCCGATTTTACCCCCCGAAACTAACCTCTTAAGTAAAAATTTAACCTTCAAAACTACATGGCTCTAATTGGGTTATCAATTCCTATATTAGTGCCAAATTTCTATATCAGATAGTTTTGGAGAAAATAAGGTGTGACAGACAGACGGACGGACACCGAAGTGATCTTATAAGTATTCCATACAGAACACTAAAAATAAATTAAAAGAATTTTAACGTTTTGAATAAAAAAAAAAAGATCCGAAGCTATAAAAATGAACTTTGTTGGAAGTTTAACCTTTTAAAAACAATTACTTACTAAAAAAATTAAAAATCACTCTATTTGTAAACAAGACTATTTGAATTTTGTTATAGTTTCCTTATTGATGTAACGACAGACAAAAAAAAAATAAAAACTTCAAGAAATTTTCTGTCGGAAGCAAGTACGATCTTAACACAGGACAGAAAAATTTTCTCCTGCTATTTATTATTAATTTTAATTTAATATTAATTATTCCAAAACCTGAAACTGTTTAAGCAGGAAATTAACGTAGTGCCACCTGTCGGCTTTATGTCAGACTGCAGAACGGCAAAATACCTAGATAAAATTTTTGCACACATCAATTTTACATAATTTATTAATTCAAGATAAAAGTTATTAAACAGTAATTGTTATTTAATGCAAGATTGACAATTATTATTTTATTTAAACAAGGGATTTTTTAAGTAAAATATATTTTGTAAAAATGTTACGATACGTCAAGAAAAAAAAATTTGGCAACATTGCTAATGAGCATCCTAAAGGGCTGGTAAATGGGATTTTACAAAATTTTAAATATGTGCAAATTGAGAAGAAAAACCGTGGATGTTCTTCCAGCTGGCCCAAGAAATCACCCATTTGAATATATATGTTGGTTTTAACAAAAAAATATATTTTTTAAATATTTTCTTTAAACAATCGAACTTTCCAGTCAGAGTATATTTACCATAAGAAGAGTTGAGATGCAATAATAAACAAAATCGAACTTTTTACCCTCGCCAATAAAAAAAATTGCCGGATTAAATTATTGCAATTTTTAGAACTCACTATATTTGAGTTCCTACCTCTCAATAACAAACACCAAATATTACATTTCTGAAACTGAAAAAAGTCGTTTTTTAGAACAATGAAATGTATGAAATAACCCACAGTTATGTAAAGCGAAATACGATATTAGAAACTCAATAAATGATATGGGTATATTTTTAACAATTAAGTGATGCTTTTCTAATCAAATTATTAAGATAATTCACAATAAAATTCCAAAACAAGCGTTCAAAATATAATTGTACATAAATACACATTAGATGGAGTCACTAACCAGACATGGCAAAATTAGCAGCGTTTGGCTTTAAACTATGGGCAACATTTGGATTATCACGCAGAGCATTACGCATTATGTGATAAGCAATTTTTTTTTCTGATCATAGCACTTACAAACTGAAGTAATGTCATAATACCAATAACATTTATTCAGTAAAAGCTATTTTAAAAATCACCTTTGAAAATGTAATCCATTGATTGGTATTTTCTTTGTTTTCTTTTTGCAGGAAGGAATAAGTGACCCACCCAGTGTCTCCTCAATAAGCAGGTTACTACGTGGTGGTAGTAGACGAGATCAGGACCCTGACCTTAAAAAAGATTACACTATTAATGGAATTCTTGGCGGTAAGTCTGCTGTATATTCCTATTGTTAGTTTTATTTATTTTTACACGAGTTACCGATATGATGAAGCCAAGGAGATGAAGATGAAAAGTAGCGTGTTAGCGATTCGATTCGTAAAGCTGCTTATCAAGCTACACTAAAATAATTGTTAAATGTATTTCATAATTACCATTTTGACAGAAAACAGCGATTTTTTATTTGGTTTGTAAATAATATCACTGAAACTTTATACAAATAAATTTATTTGACTCTCGAAACTACAGAAAGAAGTTGGAAGTTGTTCCGTCCGGGTTGTCCCCTTTTTTACAATATCGTATTTAAAAAGTTTTAATTATTCTATTCACAGGGGAACAGCTGTTTTGGTGTCGAGGTTTTTTGAGCTGATTCTATATCAATTTGATGTCCTGAATTCAAATAAGGTATTCATTTGTACCTAGGAGCTCAAATTTTTAAGATATACAATTTTAGAGAAATATAAGTTACATTATTGTAACTCCAATCCGTAAGTGTAGTAAACAAAAGTAGATACGAAATTTTTATTTTAGTTATACAAAATACAATATTATGTCGTACTTACAAACAAAAAAAAACATTGAAGAAATGAAATAGTCACTCAACACTTGGAAAGCTTCTTTTCCGCGACATTCTTGAATGTTTTTTTAAACAGTCCCTTTTTAAACTCCAGCAGTAATCTGCCATCATGTCCCATCTTCCTTGGTAGCGGTCCTCCATAACTTTAATATCTTGGTGAAATCTTTCACCTTGTTCCTCACTCATGTCTCCTAAATTTTCTGGAAAACGGGCTAAGTGGCTGTGTAAATAGTGTATTTTAATACTCATATTGCACCCTAAGGATTTGAAACTATTAAGCATCTTGTTAACCATTTCAACATAGTTTTGAGCTTTATGTTTGCCTAGAAAATTTTCTACAACTGCAACAAATGATGTCCAAGCTTCTCGTTCAACTTGATTCATTGAATTTATGAAGGCAGGATCCTTAATTAATTGTCTTATTTGTGGGCCGTCAAATATCCCTGCTTTGAGTTTTTCTGTGCTCAACTGATGCATTTTTACCTCTATATATGCAAAACAAGACCCATTCTTATCAAGAGCCTTTACAAATTGCTTCATTAGGCCCAACTTTATATGTAACGGAGGAAGTATGATTTTTTCTCTTTCAACCAAAGCGTCGTTAATGACATTCTTTTCCCCAACGTCCATGTTTTCTCTCTGAGGCCAATCTTTTCTAACCCAGTGGTGTGTTTTGTCCCTACTATCCCAGAGGCACAAGAAACACGGATATTTCGTGTAACCACTTTGCTGCCCAAGAAGAAAGTTTACCATTTTTAAGTCTACACAAACCATCCATTGATGTTCGTAATACTTTATCTTCTGCAAGACCAAAGCTATGGTATTATATTCTTCTTTCAGCTTCGTTGAGTGAGCTAGTGGTATTGAACCATATTTATTCCCATTATGTAGAAGGACACATTTTAAACTTCGCTTTGAACTGTCAATAAATAGGTGCCAATCATCTGGAATATATTCAGAAAGTCCCATTTCTTTCATGAGTCCCCTAATTTCGTGACAAAATACAAGATTGTCTTCTTGAGAAAAGAATGGTAGCAGATCTTTGGTTCCTTGTTCCAGTAAATTTTTGTCGTTTAACCTAGAAGCCAGTACTTCAGAAGCTTTTTTCGATAAATTGAGATCCCTGGTGAGATCATTTAATTCATTTTGATTGAAGCGTTGAGGAACTGATGACGTCCCCTCATAGTCACTGTTAGTTTCATTAGCATCAGAACTTTTATTAGCATCAGAAGAGCGATCAGAGGGAAAATATTCGTCATCACAGATATGTGGTAGCTGATGAAATGTTGGAATCGGTATTTCATCTGAGTGCGGGATAGGGCGTATTGCCGAGTCTAAATTGGGATAAGTCCACTTACTGCGGTTATTTCGATTGATTCCATTAGTATTTACTAAACAGAAATAACAATCATTGAAGTGGTTTTTTGGTTCTCTCCAAACCATTGGTACGCCGAATTTTAGACATTTTCATTTCCCGGTAGTCCACTGCCGTAAATGCTCTGTACAAGTTTTACATACGAGATGCGGGGCCCACGTTTTGTCCTGATCACCAAGCTTAACTCCAAAGTATCCAAGATACGCTCGCTTTACAAAGTCAGTAATAGTTTGTCTGTTTTGTTGAAACATGTATTCTCCGCATATATAGCAAAACACATCAGGCTGATTTACACAACTTTCTTCTTGAACTGGAACCTGAACTCATTTTAATTCTGTTCAATAACACAAAAACACTCTTTTCTTAACATAAAATAACACGCCGAATTCGATCTACTCTCATTAGTAAGAACGCACAAACTGACGAGACTTACCCGAGTTAGGTGATTAAAAGGGTCAGTTCAGGTACCTGATAGGCAATGGTTCCACTATTTATAGATTTACCTGGAATTTACTCAATTACAGACTGACAATAAAACCATTGTACCTACATTAATGAATATATAATAATTTTAGAACTCTCATAAATGAATATACTGAATAAAAACCACATTGGTAGATAAGTTGATGTATCTAAAAAAGTAGAGCTGATAGAGAAAAACGGATTGCATATATAGATTTAGCGTCCCAAATATAGTTAAAATCAGCTCTAAAATCCCAGGCACCAAAACAAAAATATTTTTTTGTTGCCCTGTGTTATTTACCACTTAACAAGAGTTTTTCTCTTGAGATATTTATTTTTATTACGAAAGTTTTTTTTTTTAAATTATACACCTAACCATTAAGAAAATCTCGCAGAGCTTAAAAATGTATTTTTCTACATCTACCAGATGTACAAGTATGAAATGTGGATTTCAGACAACAGATGGTGCACCAATGCAGTTTGTGCTATAAAGATTTGACACTACGCCATTTTGTTGTATCATCAAGTGTCAGACGCACACGAGTGATAAATTGGAAAAGTGTGTGCATAGTGTTGTGTTGTGTTCAATATGTCGAAATTTATACCGTACAAAGAGCATTCGCGGACAGCGTTAATTTTTTGTTTTCATTTGAAGAAAACTGCTGTTGAAGCATACCGATTACTTCGAGAAGCTTATGGTGAACATACTCCATCGTAAGATACGTGTGAACGATGGTTTCGGCGTTTCAAAAGTGGTAACTTCGATGTTGCAGACAAGGAACGTGGAAAACCGCCAAAAAAATACGAAGATGCAAGCATTGTTGGACGAAGATGATTCGCAAACACAAAAACCACATGAGTTGAACGACAGGCAAATGGAAAAGCGCAAAAAACACGTGTGCATGTGTGACATTTTGCTCGCTCGGTACAAAAGGAAGTCGTTTTTGCATCGTATAGTTACAAGGGATGAAAAGTGGATTTATTTTGAGAATCTCAAGCTCAAAAAATCATGGGTAGACCCAGGCGCACCATCCACATCGACCGCAAGACCGAATCGCTTTGGCAGAAAGACCTGTGTTTGGTAGGACCAGAGGGGCGTGGTCTATTATGAGCTGTTAAAACCTGGAGAAACGGTTAATACTAAACGTTACCAACAACAATTGACCCATCTGAACCGTTCGCTGCTTGAAAAAAGGCCAGAATACCGAAAGAGGCAACACAAAGTTATTTTTCTTCATGACAATGCTCCATCACATAGGGCAAAACCAGTTCGCGACAAGTTGGAAGCACTCAGCTGGGAAGTTCTACCCCATGCGGCTTATTCACCAGACTTGGCTCCTTCCGATTACCACTTGTTTGCTCAATGGGTCACGCACTTGCTGAGCAGCGCTTTGATTCGTACGAAGATGTAAAAAAATGGCTCGATGAATGGTTCGCAGGGGGAGATTTTTACTGGCGTGGTATCCACAAATTGCCCGAAAGATGGGAAAAATGTATAACAAGCGATGGAGCATACTTTGAATAAAGCACTTTTTATCATTCTTCCGAATTTAACATGTTTTTTTAGAAAAAAAATCCGCATTTCATACTTGTACACCTGGTACACTAATATACTTAGTCTAGAAAATTTTCGGCCTCTGGGATCTTTTTTAGTGTTCCGTACGGAACACTTACGGAATCAATTCGGTGTCTGCCCGTCTGTCTGTAACACCCGAATTTCTCCAAAACTATTAGACATAGAAAGTTTAAATTTGTCACAGATATAGGAATTAATGGCCCAATCACACCCGTGTCAAATTTTGATTTAAAGGGTTAGTTTTAGGGGGCAGTGCAAATTTTGTTTCTCAAAATCATCGAGTGGGGTATCAGATGACAGATGGTAACAACACGAGTTCAAAAATATGTGATGTAAAACTCACGTAAACTTTTTTTCGTATTACTTTAAAAAAATTGCCATAAATCGATGTCCTCTCACCTATCTCTAAGGATACTAATTAAAAAATTTCGAAAAAATTCTGGAATATTCTCCATAAGTTGTAGATAGAATGAAAATTATTACGAGATAATTTTTCTGGTATGTAAAAGCAACCACGGTACAAAACACTAATTACGCAAGTCCGACTTATCCTTGGCCAGTTTTTGTAGATATTTGAACGAAAAAGTCGCTCAGCGATAAATCAAGGCTGTAGAGTGAATGTTGACAATCGATAACTTCACAGCTTGTGTTAATAACTCGAACTGTGCGATCATTTTGGATTCCTTTATGGCAGTATCCCAATAGAACACCCAAGTGTCATCGCCTGTGGCAATTCGCGAAAATAAGTCTCATCGTTCAATAAAATGGCTAAATATTTTTAAGAAATTCAAGATTTTGCTGTGACGTAAGAAGTTTGGAGATTTGTAGATCTTCGTTTCGGATACCCCGGCTTCTGTGGAAAAGAGGGAAAGCCATAAACAAAAGTATACCGACATACCATAAGAGCGTAGCTTAGCCAACAATGCGTCATGCCAAACACGGTCAAATGTCTTCGATATATCAAGTGTGACCGCTCGAAATTCTCCAAGATGTTCAATTGCGTTTTTCTAAACATGTATTATATAAGTTAGAAAATCTCCTGTCGACTATTGTTTACGAAATCCATACTGGTGGGCGCTAATAATATTCTAGATATTTGATAGCCTTTTCCATAACTTTTGATATTATTGAAAGCAATCCGACTAGTCGGTAGTTGTTTAGCAAGGTCTTCTTGCCCTTTTTGGGTATCAGATGAACTGTGCTAATTTCCAGCAGAAAAGAAATATTCCTTTTTTGTAGGATAGGTTGGAAAATCTACTAAACTACCTATTACTGTTTGATATCAAAATCGTTAAATCAGTTTAGGTTTATGTTTAAGGAAATCAACAGGTTTTATTGTTTAATTTGTACACGAACTAATTTTTAATATTTGTAAATATGTACAGGGTGACCAGCCACCATTTACAGAAAATAGTTGGATATATTTTTTTGAATGTAGAATGATATAGTGCATGTCAAGGAGTATACTGATGTATTTGTCATTTGGAAGTGAAAACGACGCCAAACAATTTTATCGGCAGAAAAAACCTCAACAGCATAGTTAGCAATAATATTATACAGTAGAGCCCCGGTTATCCGAGGTAAAGTGGGGGGGCACCCTCCTCGGATAACTGAAAACTCGGATAATCCGCATTTTGTTTTTTATTCATTCAAAAAATAAACACCAATATTTTAAACCGATGTATTAACGTTTTTAACATATAAATAGGTACATACATTATAAAATAGTGAAATAGGTATCTATGCGCTTCTGTTTCATATTGCATCTTTTTTTTCGCTGCAATGTTTCTCCATCTATTAAGAAGAAGCAAATCCGCTGGGGTTGCCTCTGGTTGTTGTTCGATATACCTCAAAGCTTTTTCCCAAGAAGCAAAATCTTCTTGATGAGAGATCTTAGTGGGAGACTACTCATCCACCGCCACTTCGTCATCGTCCTCGTCATCTGATTTTTCGGTTTCCTGAAAGGCATTCGTTATTTCTTCAGTACTCATTTCTTCTTCTAAATCATCTGCTGTAATCCATTCAATAACATCTTCTGTTGTCACATTTTCGCAACCTTTTAATTTTTGCATTAATTCAAATAAACTTTTTTCTTTTTCTTGTATCTCGCTGTCAAAATTTGAACAGGACATTTCTCCATGGCTTCTCACTTTCAAAGCTAATTCATTTAATGGAGTACATCTTCACTGTCATTATAGTCCTCAAAATCAATAACTCTCGACCAAGATTTTTGAATAGTGGTAGTACGCACAGAATCCCAAGCTTGACTTACCCAGTAAATAACATTTTTCAGTGTAACCTTTCTCATCCCATTAATAATATACTCCTTTTCTATATATTCTAACAGATGTTCAAGATATAAACGCCTATAATTTTTTTTAATGTTTTCGAGGATGTCTTGAGCCATTGGTTGTATTATGCTGGTTATATTTGGAGGAAAAAATTTCTCCTACATGAAGTCTTTCTCCAGGGTGAGAGGGGGCATTATCCATTAACAACATTGCTTTAATAGGAAGACGGTTTCTATTCAAACCAATTAGTAAATAAGGTCGCATCCATCCATGCGCTCTTCTGACTTTTGTAATAGTCTGGTAGGGCTTTGAGTGACATGTCTTTTAAAGCTCTTGGACGTGCAGACTTGCCAATCACCATCAGTGGGATTTTGTGCTTGCCAGATGCATTGGAACATACCATTTTAGTTAATCTTTCCTTACTTCGTTTGTGCCCGGGAGCTGATTTTTCCTGTCGAGATGTCAATGTTTTTGATGGAAGCATTTTATAATTCAGACCAGTTTCGATTTGCTTTTTAAAGTTCTGCTTAAACTTCTCAATTGATGACACATCAGCAGAAAGTTTTTCACCACATACAATCAGTTGTCGTACACCGTAACGTTTTTTCCAGCGGTCAAGCCATCCAGAACTGTCGGTAAACTGATCTATCTCTGGGAATTGCGTACTAATCATTATTGCTTTCTGTTGTAAAATTGGACCTGACAGAGGCATACCTTTTGATCTCTGTTGGTTAAACCACATGAATAAAGCTTCGTTAACCTTTTCATAGTCGCCGGTTTTCATTGATTTTCTTCCTGAGGACGAGGCTTGATTTATACACCACTCTTCTATTTTTGTGCGGTTTCTTTTCCAGTCTCAACTGTTACCTCACCTACTCCATAATGTCGTGCAACAACTTTAAATGTCTCTCCTGCTTCTGATGGTTTTTAATTTTTTTCTTTCTTCAATAGGAACGACGATTCTTTTACGCTTGTTTTGCTCCATTATAATACGACAAACAAAAATTCAAACAAAGCTATTCGTATTAATTACACTTAACTACCAGAACTCCAACAAAATAAATTATGTGAGTATTCTCGTACTTCTCCGTAGTTAACGCATTCACGCAAATTTACATGCTGAAATAGTCCAAAATATAAATAGGGAAACCCCTCATACGGGCCAGGGGGATTCCCCGAAGGCCCCAACGATTTTAAATGGAAATATGTACATACATATTTTAGAAGCTCGGTTAATACGCAGCATAGACGCGCGTACCTCGGAGTAATTTTCCATAAATTGGGGCCGGGCGTCAAAAAATGATCACCCTGTACAAAAATGTAAAAGCCTTTTATTAGTTTATTATGTCATTACCATGGAATTAGCTGTCTATTTAGCCACGAAAATGAGATAATAAATAAAATTTCTTTGTTGTCAAATTGCCGCGGCTGTTCGAAGTACTTTTACAAAATTTTGTAAGTGTTCGTTGAGTTTGCAGTTTATACGTTTCTTTCGAAAACTAAGTGAAAGCGTTTTCCCTACCAAAAGTTATTCATAAAAGAATGTCCCAGGTATACAGCAATGACCATTCATCTTATTTGCGAGTAAAATCTTGGTCTAAATAGGGTGGGGCAACTTCTGAGGGAAACATCGCCCTTGTTAAGGAATTTCTGCTATCAAATCGACATATGAAGATCCCAGTGCTTACTAAAGAAAGTAGTGTATCTAAACCTATTGTTTTCAAGATTGCGTATTAAGATTTATGGATGAAACAGGTTTTTGTACAATTGATCTCAAACTCCTTACACAAGAGCAAAAAATTTGACAGCTTTTGAGAAATATAAGAGTTATTTTTCACTATTGGTCATACGCAGCGAGATCTGAGCCTTTTAAAATTAACATTTACGCCAGCCATTCACATTTCAAGCTGTTATGAAAACTTATGGACCCATCAAATGACAAAATATCTTGAAAAAGATCTCATATGATGATCTGAAAGCCTATGTAACGTCGTTTTTTGAAGCCTAAACAAAAGAAAAGTTAGTTCTCGATGTAATGAATAAAAATAGGTGAACCCAAAAATTATAAGGAATTTTAAATAGATCGGTAACCATTGATACATAGATAATTATCAATGTATCGATAACTCTCGATACACAGATAACTATCGATAGATAAATCGATATTTATAACTTATATTTACCCCTGAGTATCAGTTTTACAAAGGGTTTTTTTAAGAGATAATTATTGCTATAAGGATAAGTTAAAATTATCGATTGGTAAGTTGCCATCTACTATCGATGGGTAAAATCTATTATCGCCCATCCCTATTTGAGCAAATGCTACAGGGCGATAACGGACACTACTGTATTTCTGCAACAACCACGACCTGTACTTCTAAAGGTCAAATAAACTCTAAAGTTCTAATGATCATTCATTCATAATATCATATATTATATCCTTTTGGTACATTTTTTATATGGCATTTTAATATCCTATAATAAACTTAACACCCCTTGAAATCGTTATTCATTAAGTTCCACAATGTCATTTTTCTCGTAATTCTCCTTTGGTGAGTAGACCTTTTCTAAATTAAATCCCGAAAAGTGTTGATTTCGGCTAATAACTTGCCCCATTAATTATGGTCGGAGAGATTAAATCTCATTTAATACTGCAGCTTAAAGGTCGCAGCTTTTACGAAGCTGAAAATACATTTAAAATATTGATCCTTGGATTTGCGCTTAGTAACTTTTAAATTACGCTGGCTGAATTGTTGGGGATTTGAGAATCTCCCTAGAAGCAAAATATCGGACCCGATACGAATAGAATAAGTCGAAGTAAATGAAATCGTAGTATGTTATTGAGTAGCATTTTGTAGCCTATACAGGGGGGTGTCCTCTAAGATGAAGATTTTTTAACAGGTTACAATATTCATTAAAATAAGTCGCTTCCCTAGATACGCTACTGAATCGTGATACACGGCTATCATAAACCGACTTTAATTTAAATTTCTTGTCAATTGCAATATTGTTGGTGGAAAAGGTTTGTGAAATTATATAAAATAATAAAAAAATTTTGAATTCTTTCATCGGGCTATTTTTGACATAGCGCTAAATATAAAAAAAACCGGTCAAGTGCAAGTTGAACTTGCACAATTAGTGTTCCGTACGTTGATTGTTTTTAAAATAAAAATTTTGGTTAGGGTGGTATAAAATGATCAGCGAGTTCACAAAACACACCCCAAATGAGTTTTCAATAAAATTTGTTTCCAATTTTTTACTGAAAACTGGTGACCTTGAAATTTTTTTTTTTTTTTGTATACCACATAAATTATTATAGGTAATGGCACTTGTGATAATTTTCGTTCAATCTATACCCCGTGGAGAATATTCCAGAATTTTTTCAAAATTTTTTGATCAGTACTTTTCGAGATAAGGTAGGGGACAGCGATTTTTTAAAAGTAATACGAAGAAAAGTGTGCGCAAGTATTACATTATATATATATATATATATATATATATATATATATATATATATATATATATTTTACTCGTGTTTTCACAAGCTTTCATTTGACACCACACTCGATGACCTAGTAAAAATTTTTTTTTTCACTTCCAATTTCACCCCTCAAAACGAACCCCTTAATTCAAAATTTATGTTACGGTGGTATAAAATGATTAGTGACTTCACAAAACACACCCCAAATGAGTTTTCAACAAAGTTTGTTTCCAATCTTCACTGAAATCTGATGACCTTGAAATTTTTGTTTTTTTTATATACCATATAAATTATTAAAGGTAATGCACTTGTGATAATTTTCGTTCAATCTACACCCCGTGGAGAATATTCCAGAATTTTTTCGAAATTTTTTGATAAGTACTTTTCGAGATAAGGCCCGGGACAGCGATTTTTCGCGAATTTTTAAAAATAATACAAAGAAAAGTGCGCGCAAGTATAATATTATATATATATTTTTTACTCGTGTTTTCACAAGCTTTCATTTGACACCACACTCGATGACCTAGTAAAAAAATTTTTTTTTCACTTCCGACTTCACCCCCCAAAACTAACCCCTTAAGTCAAAATTTAATTCTCAAAAACTACATGGCTCTGATGAGGTCATCAATTCCTATATTATTACCAAATTTCACCTTTCTATGTCAAATAGTTTCGGAGAAAATCGGGTGTGACAGACAGACAGACAGACAGACAGACAGACAGACAGACAGACACCGAAGTGATCTTATAAGTGTTCCGTACGGAACACTAAAAAAACGTATTTTTTCGAATGTAATTGATTACATTAACTACTTAAAATGAAATAATGCTTACGTACGTGCTTATGTGCGTGTGTCGTGTATTATTCTAAGTAGTTGTGCGTGGGCACGTGTGTTTGTGTGTCTGTGTATGTGGTGGGCTTACAAGTGTATTGGAGAATGCAAAGTACTGTTTTAAATATTTAATAAAGCTTAAAATGAGTAAAACCGAAAATTAATAATGTTTAGATGAGGTTTTGTGTACATATATATATATATATATATATATATATATATATATATATATATATATATATATATATATATATATATATATATATATATATATATATATATATACAGTAGAATCTCGATTTTCCGAAATTATATGGACCAAAGTGATTTCAGATAATCGAAATTTTGGTTAATCCGAATTTTTTTTATAAAATAGTTTAGAATGAATACAACATTTCAGATTGACTTAAAAGCATTTATACGATATGCTATTACGTACATAGGTATTTATTAAAACAAAGAATAGAACAATTAGTTTACTTATTTTATGTATATGTACGGAAAATCGAAAATAAAACAGTTTCATTCTTAAAACGGCCTAGGCGGTTGCATTTTCTTGTTGTTCTACATAAGTAAACGCTTTTTCTAGGGCCTCTAGTCCTTCTGAATGTGACATTTTTACTGGAATATTGTCAGTGGCCTCTACTTCATTATCATCATCGCCATCACTGTCTATTTTATTAGCATTTTTGCATACACTTTTAATTAATTCTTGGTCAGTCATTTCATCTTCCACATTATCACTGTTTAAACCATTCACAAACATCGGTTTCCGTAACACTTTCACATCCTGATATTCTTATAATAATTTGATATAAACTTTCATTATCTTCTGTTTCTGCCTCTGAGTAATGTCTCTCCTCTTGTGGAATCAATTTTGACCAAGATTTTTCCCGAGTACTACTCTTTACTTGATTCCAGGCTGAAGCTATCCAATATATAACATTTTTCAAATTTATCTTTTTTAGACAACCAGTAAGATTGCCACCTTCATCTACTTCTTCTAAAATTTGCTCCAATAACAAACGCCTGTAATTGCGTTTTAAATTTTCCAGTACACCCTCATCCATAGGCTGAATGAGAGAAGTTACAGCAGGAGGCAAAAACATTGCTTTTATTTCCCCACTTTCAAGTTGCTCCGCACTTGGGTCAGTGGGGGCGTTATCTAGTAACAGAATACATTTTCGAGGATATCCATGTTCTTTTAAAAAAAGTTCCACTTTGGGAACAAAATCTCCAAAAAACCAGTCTTTAAATAGAGTCGCGTTTATCCAGACATTGTTTTGATTTTTATACAAAACAGGAAAAGCATTGCGACGAATATTCTTAAAGGTTCGTGGATTTGTTGACTTACCAATACATAATAATGGGAGTTCGTGTCTTCCAGAAGCATTACTGCATGCAAGAACAGTAATACGTTCTTTGCTACGTTTGTAACCAGGTGCTCCAGCTTCCGTTTTTGAAACTAAGATATTTGACGGCAACATTTTGTGTAGTTCAAGCCTGTTTCATCACAATTATAGATTTGGTCTGGTTGTAAACCATGTTCTTTCATAAGCTGCTCAAAATTCTCTGCAAATTTTTTTTGCAACAGATACATCAGCCGACAACCTTTCTCCACAAACTTTTAGTTGACGTACACTTTGTCTTTTTTTCCACCTGTCCAGCCATCCATCACTTGCAGACAAATTTACAGGCGCTTCAATAACCGGAAACTCTTCGCTTAAACTCACTCCCTTATGTTTTAAAATTGTTCCTGAAATTGGTATTCCACGTTCTTCTGTGTAAACCATAAAAATTAAGTATCATCCACTTTTTGGTATTCACCGCTTTTCATACTTTTTCGTGCCTGTGTGGGCGATGACAAAACACTACACCATTTTTCAAGTTTTTCGCGATTTTTTCTCCATTCTGAAATAGTACTCACGGCTACACCTAAGTCCTTCGCTATATTTTCAAGAAGTTCACCATTATCTAAACGTTGAATTGCTTCCAGTTTCTCTTTTAAGGTAATAACAACACGTTTATGCTTATTATTATTACGCTCCATTTTCTTAAAGATCTATTAAAACGAAACTACTACCTCTGCGATAATAATAGACGTAATGAGTAACTTATAACACTCGTTGACTAACCAAAACACAGACAGCAGTGAAATTCTAGACTTCGGGGAGTCTCCAACGCGTTAAGGAGACCACTCATCGTCTGTTTCGAATAATGGGGATTTTTTCGTTTAATGGGAAGACAATTTGCTTTTTAACAGTTTGTTTCGGATAAGGCGGATTTTAGATAATCGCGATTCAGATAATCGGGATATTATATATATATATATATATATATATAATATATATATATATATATATATATATATATATATATAATATATATATATATATATATATATATATATATATATATATATATATATATATATATATATATATATATATATATATATATATATATATACAGTAATACCCCGCTTTACGCGAGGGATACGTTCCGAAAAAAAATCGCGTTAACTGAAATTCGCGTATATCGAGGTTTATGATTAAACATAGTCAAAATTTAATACAAAAAAATACAAATCATTTTAATCAATCACTTTAATTCTAAGAACACTTTATGCAATACATACTCTTATTTTTTACGGAAAAATACATCTATTGTCTTTTGGGTAACGTTTTGTTTACGTTCTTGTAAAATACGTTCATAACACCCAACACTGTTTTTAATTGTTTGACACACGGTCAAGACACGGTCATCATTATTGTCTATACTCTGCAATATGTCCAAACCTGAATAAATTTTTGAAAGTGCATTTTGTATTTCCCCTGAAGATAAAACTTTCTCTTCTACTTGTTCTTCCTCCTCATCGTAGATAGGATTATTCTGTAACTCGATCAGATCTTCATTGCTAATAGGAGCGTCGTGCGTTGCTACAAGTTCTACGAGATCTTCTACCGTGACATCTCCAAGTTCAGACCCCTCAATCATTGCAGCAATGTCTTCAAGCACTTGTCCCTCTGCATCTGGACAATTCTTCTAGGTGCTTCCACTACATCTGGCCAAAGATTACGCCACACCCCATTCATACAACTCATTTTAACTTCCTTCCAAGCCTCTTCTATGTTGTGAATAGACTTCATAATGTTGTATGACTTCCACCACTCTCGCATAGACTGTCTTCCTTCCCCGTCAGTTTCATGAATTAGTTGGCTAAAAGTGCGGCGATGGTAATAAGCTTTGAAGTTTGCTATTGCTCCCTGGTCCATAGGTTGTAATATTGACGTAGTGTTTGGTGGAAGGAACTTTACGTACACTTTTAAGTCTCTGGGCGTATCAAGTGAGGTTGGATGTCCTGGGGCATTGTCTAAGAGTAATATAACTTTAGGTTCAAGCCCATTTCTGTCACAGTATGATTTGACTGATGGGCAAAAACTATTAGAATACCATTCTTGAAAAATTTCCCGTGTAACCCACGCCTTTCTGTTTGATCGCCACACAACTGGTAGACTTGTCTTGTCTGTGCCTCGCATTGCACGGGGTGTTTCTGAATGGTACAATAGTAAAGGTTTCAGTTTGAAATCACCAGTGGCATTACCACCCAGCAGAAGTGTTAGTCGATCTTTCGCAGCTTTGAAACCACTGGCTTGACGTTCTTCCTTAGAAATGAATGTTCGAGATGGCATTTTTTTCCAGTAAAGTGCGGTCTCATCAACATTGAAGATGAGACAAGCAGGAATTTTTTCTCGTCTAACGAAGTCTTGAAACTTGTCTGGAAACTCAGCTGCAGCTTGAATGTCCGCGCTGGCCGCCTCGCCTGTTATGTGGATATTGTGAAGATTAGAACGCTGCTTGAACCGATGGAACCAGCCTCTGCTGGCAGCAAAAGTCGGAGTGGCAACCCCTTCTCCTTCTTCTTTTGTTTTCAGCATCTCATACAAAGATTTTGCTTTTGTGCATATGAGATCTTGACTTAGTGGTGTGTTCTTCTTATTCAAATCTTCGATCCAGACTGACAGTAATTTCTCCATTCTTTCTAAGATAGATGATCTCGAACGAGAAAGTTTTGTTGCACTTATAGGTGTTGAACCTTCGCTGGAGATTTTAATTTTTTCCCGATTTTTATAAATCGTTCTCACAGTCGATTCTGAGAGTCCAAAATCTCTCCCAACAATTGTTGCTTTGCCTCCATTTTCCATTCTTCTTAACACTTTCATCTTCAATTCCAAAGTGACGCTTTTACGCTCTTTTTTCTTTACAGGCGGCATTTTTAACGTAGGGTTAAATTATGTATGTATGTATCTCCAATAAATATTAAAACAAAACTGCCAGCCGAACCGAACTAACATTTCGGAACAAATGAACACACGAAACGAACGAGGAAATCCCCATAGAACAAAGTCGAAGGACAGGGAATTCCCAATTCTTCAAAGAGAATATTCAGAGAAAGCGGGGGATCCCCCCGCGACCATAGAGAAGTTAATGACTACATGAGCGCGAAATTTGAAATTCGCGTTATAGTGAAACCGCGCGTAACGGGGGGGTCGCGCTAAGCGGGGTATTACTGTATATATATATGTAGTAGTGGTTTTTCGGGCATCCCGTGTTAGCTTGAAGTCCCTTGATGGACGGTTTCGCTGACGTTTCGATGGAATCTCATCCATCTTTTTCAAAGCGTTGATCAGTGGTCGGTGTCTTGGCGTTGAATGTCATTCACATTCAACGCCAAGACACCGACCAGTGATCAACGCTTTGAAAAAGATGGATAAGATTCCATCGAAACGTTAGCGAAACCGTCCATCAAGGGACTTCAAGCTAACACGGGATACATTCACATTCAACGCCAAGACACCGACCAGTGATCAACGCTTTGAAAAAGATGGATGAGATTCCATCGAAACGTCAGCGAAACCGTCCATCAAGGGACTTCAAGCTAACACGGGATACCCGAAAAACCACTACTACATTTCACACCCGTGAGAACATTTTCGCCGCCTTATACTTACTTATTCATAGAATTAACAAGTAAATGTTATTTGGGAAAAATTCTGCGAATTCACTCATTTTCAATCATTTTCTTCCATTTATTTTATAAGAAGATCAAAAATACAACAAAAAAAAAATATATTTTTCATGTAGTTGCACATCTGTATTATACACTTGTATTTAACAGTCATAAAATATAGTTCATCTACGAAACTGAAAATTAAAACATTATATACAGGTAGATTATATATAAACAAAAATTTAATTTCAAAAAGTTAAAAAAATTCTTAATTCAAATTCATAATTGATAAATTTTCAATGCTCGAACTAAACTAAACTTTTTCCTGATGATTTACTAAACATGATCACTATTGTATTCGAGTATACCTCAAAACCTGCTTTCATAATCAGGATGGTTTTCTGCTACATAATACTTGTCCCACAAGGTTGCGAAGTCGAAATAAACAGACTCCATAGCCTGTTTGTCATATGATGGAATACGAACACTGCTACTAAATGCACATTGAGTGCCATAAATATGTTTCCATCTGTGTGTGTGTCTGTATTTGTGTTAATACGCATATATGTATGCGGGGCTAACTAATATAATATACATGTGTATTCGCATCTTTGTCCAGGCAATATAGCTGAAAAAAGAGCCTATCTGCCGATTTTGAGATAATAAGCTATAAATTGGTGTATACCTTCGTTTTGGCATTGTTTATGTGTAGTCAAAAGTCACCGATGATAGCTTGTTCGGTTCATCAAAAAAACGAAGGTCAAAGGTCACAAAAATTGGTTTTTCAACAATATCTCGTTTTTTATGCTCTAAATCACTTTGGGACCTATTATAAAAGTTGTAGAGCATAAAATTCTCTACAAGATTGGTCTAAGGTATTTTTTTCTAAGTCTAACCGTTTTTGAAATAGAGCGCGGAGAGTAGGAAGTATTTGGTCGTATGCATGATAACGCTACGTTAGCTGCATAATGCAATACGTTGTGCAGTTTATACATTAATAATTTACTAAAAATGTTCTTCTTCGGAGTTTTTTTTTTTATTTTCATACCACTTTTGTGATAATAGATCAGCTTGCGTGTCGCGAAAACTTATAATAGTGAATGATCTATTCTTCACCGTGATTACTATATTACTTAAATATTTCTGTCTTAAATTGGAAATAATAGTAGCATCATCGGGCAAATACTGCGTAGGGACATCTCGAAGCTCTTTCAATGTAAATTGTGAATCTTCGTTATTTTCAATAAAAGAAAAAATTTCTTGCATTGCTACTTCGATTTCATCTTTTCGGCTCGGCTCTTCATGTTTAGACGGCTTTGAATGAAAGAATTTAGTCATGCAAATAGTGTGATATTTTGCTCCGGCAGCAATCAAGTCAAATTCACTAATTACGCGACTTTTCACTAATTCTCCAAAAGAATCACCTCGTTCAACTGCTCTTTTAATTATATTGTCTTTCATATTTATAGTTTGTACCTTACTAATGACGCGCTTATACTTTTGATGTTTACGTTTTTCTTCTCCTTCATCAGCTGTTTGGCCACAAATCAAGCACAATTTTGCGAAGTCAAAGGCTCAGTTCTTAGTCTTACGAGGTGAACTTGATGTCGAAGGTTCATCATCTTCCAGGCGTCGCTTATATGCAGTTATACTATGTTCACTGGTGTACTGTTTCCTGCAGTTAATATGCACTTTTACAGAACTTAAAGTGTTCAAATAGTCAATTTTACCGTCATTTCTTTGAATACTTGCATTTTTTAAAACTTGTAAGCCACGCGAAACATTCACAGTTTTGTCATCTGATAGTAAACTTTTCACATATAAAACACAATTCAGCCATTTTACCCGAAATCGTATGTCTGTATTTGCCAAAATTCAGTTTTACACTGAAGAGAAGTCTAGTGAAAAACTAAATGAAAGGAGAAGCCTTGAGAACGGTACAAGTCTTATGTAACATCTGTCCCAACTCACTATATGAAAACATAAAAGACCGTTGGTAGAGGGCCCCCTCTGTCAAGCGTGGCCCTCTACGTCTATAACACGTGAACTATTACACAGGTAGTCGGACGACACACATACGCGCACACATTGATCGTAAAGATGTATAGAGAGAATATATGAGAATATACGTGAATTTGAAGAAACTCTAGCTCTTCGAAGCTTCACGCACTAATGCCTTAAGAAGGTAAAATTCTTGAAGCTTATATTCTCGTATTTTCGCTCTCTTGCAACCACTCAATAGAGGGGGATGGCTGCTTGGTGGTGCACACCGCTGATTGGTTTTTTACAGAGCAGTCCCTAGACTAACTAATCCGAATACTTTTCTATGTATATATTAAAAATTTCTCAAATTTATAATATGCATAAGCTCCATAAATAAGATTATCATCCGCTCGAAACTGTAAATTTACGACATCGCACAAATCACCGAAATTTAAAACTGATTAGTGCAAATGTACCTGCATTGTATCTATGAGGGACCCAACATTTTTGGAAATTATACGGTCCGTAATTGACTACATAGATCCTGCCATAAAGTAGTATGATTCCATCCGTTTATTATAAATAATTCGGAGAACGATTTTGAAAATCTCTACGTAACTTCATAGCAGAGAAAATAAAAATATAATGAGAATGCAATTAAGCTATGAATATTTACTAAATTTAATCAAACACAGTTATTTCTAAATATTATAAACAAATATCATTTATTTTCAAGTAAAATAATTGAAATTCGTTGATTATTTAAACATTTTTAGTAAATTATTAACGTATAAACTGCACAACGTATTGCATTATGCAGCTAAACGTAGCGTTATCATGCATACGACCAAATACTTCCTACTCTCCGCGCTCTATTTCAAAGACGGTTAGACTTAGAAAAAAATACTTGTAGAGGAATTTTATGCTCTAAAACTTTTATAATAGGTCCCAAAGTGATTTAGAGCATAAAAAACGAGATATTGTTGAAAAACCAATTTTTGTGACCTTTGACCTTCGTTTTTTTGATGAACCGAACAAGCTATCATCGGTGACTTTTTGACTACACATAAACAATGCCCAAAACGAAGGTATACACCAATTTATAGCTTATTATCTCAAAAATCGGCAGCAAAATGCTAAGTCTCCTGGACAATCTTGGGACTTTTCGAAGTTCATAGTATTTTTATATTTTCGTGCGAATTACATTTGTAAAAAATAATAGTTAAAATATTGTGAATTAATTTTTTGATATGCTACATTTATATTGTTTTATATTTATCGATATAAAAAAATAAGTTTTTCAAATTTAGTCGTTATTTTTGTATTTACTATTGTACGCATGTACTTTTTTTATTTGTTTAATAGAATGATAGACATAATTATCTTTAACATTAACATTGCCAGTGATACTTATAAAATATGAATATTCATTTTCTTTATGTAATTTTATACATATCTATTTAATAATCTAAATAATATTGTATAATCAAGTAATTATATATGTAGGTATATATTAAATCTATCTCAGTATTACTTATCAAGATTTAATAACAATTATGCATAAATGTTATACGAATTATTAAATCTAGAAAAGTATATATTTATATATAAATATTATTAAATATATATAAAATACATAATGAAAATATATAGTCATATATCACTGGCAATATTATTAGCGATTCCGTATTATTAGCCATCACCAATATGGCTTTCGTAAACATAGATCACCAGGAGATCTTCTGACCTATGTAACACATGTTTGGAACAAACGCAAATTGAAACACAGGAGAATCTCGAGCGGTTACTCTTGACATATCCAAGGCATTCGACCGTGTTTGGCACGATGGACTGTTGGCTAAGTTACGCTCTTATGGTATGTCTGAAAGGTTCTGTTTGTGGCTCTCATGTTTCCTCAGAGAGCGTTCTTTACGAGTGTCGGTCGACAGATTTCTTTCTAACACCTTCACAATCAACGCCGGTGTGCCCCAAGGCTCCATACTGTCTCCTATTCTCTTTCTCATTTACATTAAGGATCTGCTGGAAAAGACCGGGAATCCAATCTACAGCTTTGCAGACGACAGTACGCGCCTGTCTCTTCATTCACTTTGAACGCTCGAACATCGGCTGCTCATCAGGCGAATGTCCCGCAGACAGCATGAGGTCGTTCAACTTAACAAAACACCTGGAAGAAAAATTCTATCTTGGGATGACAGTAACCAAGTGGAATTTAACGCTACAAAAACCCAGGCGGCAGTTTTTTCTAAAAAAGTTAACGTTGCTGAACCCGACATAGATATGTCGGGGCACTTCATTCCCCTAGCATCGTCGCGCAATTTGTTGGGCGTTAGTATGGGAGCAAATATGTCCTGGCATGAACATGTCGCAGGGGTAGCAAGGAGAGCTTCTCAAAAGTTAGGAATATTATTTCGAACCAGAAAGCTTTACACACCACAACAACTGTTAATTCTTTGCAAAGCTCAAATTCGACCAACTATGGAATACTGCTCCCATGTTTGGGGTTCCGCTCCCAAACATACACTGCATTTGTTGGATTCTGTCCAGAGAAGAGCTGTTCGTCTGATTGACGCGGACCCGGAACTGACCGGCGGCCTTGATTCGCTGGAACATCGAAGAACGGTTGGCGACTTGAGTCTGTTCTACAAGTATTTTCATGGAAAGTGTTCGAAGGACTGTAGCCCGCTTAATTCCACCCCAAAGCGGGGCATGTTAGAAATTACACGTCGCGCTAGTGCTTCACATCCGTATGAGGTTCAGCTTGTTACTCCGCGTACAACGCTTTTCAAGCAGTCTTTTATTTGGAGAACATCATCACTTCGGAATAATTTGCCCAGCGGGCGTGTTTCCCACCGAGTACAATTTACAGCGATTCAAGAACAACGTGTATCGCTTTTTTCGCACACATGCCGCTCCTGGAGTGCTTTAGGGACTTCCCTGCAGCACGTGTGCTAGACCCATAAAAAAAAAATGTTAATACTGAACATAATTATGACTATTATTCTATTAATCAAATAAAAATGTACATGGGTAAAATAGTATACAAAAATTGCGACTAAATTTGCAAATTTATTTTTTATATTAATAAATATAAAACAATATAAATAAAGTTTTTTAAAAGTTAATTCACAATATTTTAACTTGCTATGCGCACGAAAATACAAAAATACTAGTTACTTCGACAAAAAGTCTCGAAAAAATGCAAGTACTCAAGCAAACACAAATGCGTTTTATATTAGTTAGCCTTACATACATTATATGCATATTAACACAAATACAGGACACCCCACACACACACACACATGTAAACATATTTATGGTACCTCAATATGTATTCAGTTTATAAAAGTATATATAAAATACACAGATTATACGTGTTCGACTATGTATATACGAGGCTGGTTTGAAAAGTCCGTGCAAAAAATAAAAAAAACTACTTATGTGTTTGGGGGGTAAACCTTTTTTATTTTTTCGACATAGTCTCCTTTTAGGCTTATACACTTCGTCTCCAACGATGTTCTAGTTTGTTGATCCCTTCCGAATAATAGGATTTTGTCCAAGTCTGCAAAATATCCATTAGTGTCTGCAATCACCTCCTCGTTTGAATAAAATCTTTGTCCCGCCAGCCATTTCTTCAAATTGGGGAACAAATAGTAGTCCGAGGGAGCCAAGTCTGGAGAATAGGGGGGATGTGAAACGAGTTGGAATCCTATTTCCATTAATTTTGCGACCACAACTGCTGAGGTGTGTGCTGGGTGCGTTGTCGTGATGGAAAAGGACTTTCTTGTGGGCCAATCGCGGGCGTTTTTCTTGCAGCTCGGTTTTTCAAACGGTCCAATAATGATGAATAATATTCACCTGTAATAGTTTTACTCTTTTCCAGATAGTCCGATGAGGATTATCCCTTGCGAATCCGAAAAGACAGTCGCCATAAAACCTTTCCGGCCGAAGGAACGGTCTTCGCCTTTTTTGGTGCAGATTCTCCCTTGGTAACCTATTGTTTAGATTTTTGTTTGGTCTCAGGAGTATAGTAATGTATCCATGTTTCATCCACAGTGACGAAACGACGCTTAAAGTCCTCCGGATTCTTCTGTAACAGCTGCAAACCATCCTTGCAACACTTCACACGATTCCGTTTTTGGTCAAGCATGAGCAATCGCGGCACCCATCTTGCGGATAGCTTTCTCATGTTCAAATATTTATGCAAAATATTATGTACCCGTTCAGTAGAAATGCCCACAGCACTAGCAATCTCACGCACCTTAACTCTTCTGTCATCCATCACCATATCATGGATTGAATCAATGATTTCTGGAGTCGTAACCTCCACAGGCCGTCCAGAACGTATCAGCGTCACTTGTGCCATATGGCCAGTCCGAAAATTTTGAAACCACTTATAAAACTGTTCTAATCGAAGGTGCAGAGTCACCATAATGTTTACCAAGCTTCTCTTTAGTCTCCTGAGGCGTTTTGCCTTTGATAAAGTAATGTTTAATCACCACACGAAATTCGTTTTTCGTCCATTTCTTGAAAATCACTCGACTTCCTTGATTCACCACGAATGCCAAACACAAGAAATAGACCAATATGGCTGAAACTTGGTGTGCGTTCATTCAATAGATGCTACTAACTAAACATGACCTCGATACGCGCCGGTGGTGCCATCTCTCGGACTTTGCACGGGGACTTTTCAAACCAGCCTCGTAAGTATATATATATATATATATATATATATATATATTATATATTATATATATATATATATGGGTGTGTATGTGGGTTTTTTTTCTAGTAAATTTATATATATATATATATATATATATATATATATATATATATATATATATATAATATAAACTCCTAGACAAAATTTAACGCAACAATCTGAAAAATTAATTTATCTTTTTCTTATGTCAGTTTTAAAGTTTATCGAGTATTTGAATAGTAGGCTTTATGCATTATTTGGTTTCGTTGTTCATGACAGAAATCAAAAACAATTCCGTTTAGATTTACAGTTTTAAAGAATTTTTAGAAGATAAACATTTTTTCTGTAATAATGCCATAGATTTTCTTTAAAAGTAGGCTTATAAATTGTTCCCTTTTTCAAAAGTAATACGTTTTTTTGTGGTAGACTGTTTTATTTTTGACCCCGAAGAATTAGATAAATGAATCGAACAAGGAATTTAACTGAAACACGAGGTAGTGCGAGCCTCAGTTTTATTGGACGAGGGATATTGTCAGAGTTATGTTGCCAATTTGTTAGGCAAATATCGTATGGCAAGACGCTTGAATGAAGTAGGAACTTACTCTAGAAGGCTAGGGCAAGGGCGGAAAACGATGCACTAGCGACCTAGATGAACATTTTATAAGACAATATGCTTTAAGAAGAAACAGGACTGTCACTAGTTCTGTAATAAGAAACGAACTCGCAAGCTGTTCGCAATGTCACAATTTCTTCTAATGCTGACTACTATCTTGAGAATATTGTAAATAAAACATGTGATGCCTTTCGGTCATTTTGTGGTGCCCAATTTCCTGTTTATGCAAGACAACGCTCGACCTCACGTGGCTAGGGAGGTACTCGATTATCTTAATCAAGTTGATATACCGATTATGCAATGGCCACCAAAAAGCCCGGATCTGAATCCGATATAGATTTAAACATGTATGGGATCACCTTAACAAAAATGTGAAACGTCATATACCCTGCATCTAGAAACCTGAGGGAACTTGAAAAATGCAGTTATCCACAGAATGGGAGCAAATTCCTCAAGATTGTATCCAAAAATTTAATTAGAAGCATGGGCCTAGGCGCATAAACGCTGTCATCCAAAGTAGTAGAGGAGGCAAAACACACGACTACTATTGTCCCCAGTTACACCATTCATTTTTGCTACTAGTCTCCCAGTTTATTTTTTCATTATTACATAATTTCAACGATTTTTGTTCTGTTGTCTTAAGAATAATTCGAATCTTATAGAGAAATTTGGTAGCTAATTCACTTTTTAAAGTGTCGGAATAAGTTTTTTTCTAATGTTAGTGTAACCAATGTTCATAAAAAAATTATTAAAAATTAATTCAATTATTAGAGATTTGTATGATTTAATATATTGTTGCGTTAATTTTGTCCAGGAGTGTATATACATATACATATATATATTATATATATATATATATATATATATATAAGATTATATATATATATTATAATGCTATATATATATCTATATATATATAGATACATTTATATATATATATATATATTCTATAATATATATTATATATATATTTATTATTACATATATATATTATATATATATAGGATATTTATATTATTATATATGATATGGTTTATATATAATAGATATATATATAGGGTATGATTAGTTATATATGGTATATAGGGATATATTATATGGGGTGTATATAGGGGGTGTAACTGTTTATTTTTTCCTAGATGTTTGGGGGAACGACCATATAATGTTACTGATTTTTCTCTTAATAATGTAGGCTTCTTTTCATTTTTGTATCGAGCGTCTAAGTATTTAAGTCAGAAATTCCGCCGAGCCGCTCGTTGATAATAGTGTGCTGTGGGCGGGATTAGTGCGAGCCGTAGGAAAAACTCTAGTCGATAGCGCCGGGATTGGTCAATAAGAGGTGTTTTGATCGCGTGGGAGTTGAGGGGGGGGGTGTCCGGGGGCGGTGCGGGCCAGATTACGGACAGCGTTGCCCACGGTTTTATTTAAGGGTCAAGGAGGACCCGAATTCTTCTAGCTCTTTTTAACACCGAGCCGCCGCCAGGCTGAGAACCGCGCGCGAGACAGGTCTCTCCCAGGCTTAGAAACACAGAGGCCGCCAAGTGGCCGATTTTCCACCGAGTGCCGAAGTAGAGTATCAGGATTACGACAAAATTCTACGAGAGCCCAAGTTAAGCACGAGTTTCTTTTTATGCAGGTAGGCAATCCGTAGTGGGGTTTTGTGACGTTTTTTTCTAAATGGAGTAGTTAAAGTAGTCTCTTGGCGCGAGGAGTGAGGGAAATCGGTTTGTGTGTTGCATTGAAGGCCCTAGAAGCCCATTGGAAAATCGAAAGTTACCAGAAACCATACATCAATAAATAAGAATTCCCCGCAACTAAGTGTTTTCTAAACAGCCAATCCAATTTGAACTGAAAGATCGGGGGGGCGAAGTGAAACAATCACCGGACTTTTACGATTTCTGGGTGTATTAGTCAAGATTTAGAAGTAAAATCCCTGATTTAGGGACTGCCCTAATGTTTATGAATGAAACTACATTTAGGCTAAAGAAGAGAGAGATTTTTTTTGTATTCCTTAAAAACTGCAAAGGTTGAGGAACTTTTATTATAAAAATCAGGAATAGATTATTTTGATGATTGAAAGCTAGTGTCTCACTGAATATCCAATTTTTCTTCTTTTACAGGATAAGAAAAAGTTGTACTAGTATACTTCATTTTAGTAATAAACAGTATAAAAACACTTCAGTATTTTATTTCATTTTTTTGTAACTGCTGAAGTTGAGAATCTCGAATTCTATTTTTAAAAATGAAATGGTGCCGAACAAAAATTTGGTTACAAACTGAAGTTTTTTTATAAAAGAAATCGAAAATAATTCCAAAAAAAGACGTATAACAATAGATCTCTTACGCCCCATATTAACTCATACCAAGGAAAACTGAGGCTAGTGTCTTGTTTAATTTCATTAGTTCCGTTATAAATCATTATTTCCCTCAATTTCATTCTCAGAAAATTAAAAAGAGGTTGCTAAGAAAATTGCGTGCGCCCAAGCGAGGAAAAAACAATTTATCACAGGGTACAAAATGAATGACGCCCGCAAAAA
>CM032455.1:10480247-10528607 GCA_019049505.1 Pachyrhynchus sulphureomaculatus | reverse complement strand
ATCCAGAAAATAGCACCCTGATAACATTTCAAAAAGTATTTTAGAAGAGAGTCTAAGTTTAACAATTAATAGAATCGATAGATCAGTGTTTTCCACCACATGACGGAAATTCGGGATTTTCTCAGGTTTTGAATTTTTTCAAAATGGGCCAAAGTAAATATCTTTTAATAGAAATAAGCAATAACTTCATCTTTATATCCAATAAAGCCTTGCAATTATTAGAAAAATGAGTGAATGTTTAATATCCTCTCCTATTTTCCACTTCCATTATAAAAAGACAAACTCCGTATGTCCAAAACTCATAATCATAATACTTCCCAATACTTATAATATAAATTTACCTGAATCCAGCTCTTAGTATGGGTGTACTCGTTAAATTAATAAATGGCACGTACAATTGAGTTTATCTGTCTTACTCCCAAATAATATAATCGAGATCGTTAATAACGGCTGTCTTATATTGATCACATCGATATTTAAGGCGGAACAACAACTGTTAAAGTATAAGTGGAAGCAAGATGCAAAATATCTTTTATTCTGTCTAGGATTTTATTGCCGACTATGCCATTACAAATCGTACGGACGGGACAGACCTCTTAAACTCTCAAAAAAAAGTAGCACTACACAAAAATGATTGTGCAAAAAAACCTAATGCTAAAAGCCTCAGTATGCACGTGAACAAATATGACCATAAAGTGAATTATAATGAGAGTTTCATCTTGGCTACTGAAAACAATTTATTTAAACGCAGTTTCCTCGAAATGTGTTACGTACATTACTGCGAAAATAGTTTGAACCACAAAAAGGATATTCAAGATTTAAGTTCTATATACACTTATCTGTTGACACAGAATTGCACTAAGGACATTAAGGTTAATAATGCCTTCAAAAAACGGATCTTAAGCTTTTCTCTTTGATTAAATTAATGACTGTTGAGGGTGGTCGGTTTTATTTTAATTTTTATTTTAATTTTTGTGCAACTATTTCCTCCATTTTTACCATCTGTATTTTGATTACTTCAGAACAATTGTTATTTGAGGTGATGACTATTCTTAAATACCAATACTTTTCTACTTTTCCGTAAGTTACATATTTCAGTATGTGCTACCGATATCTCGTGTTAGATACCATCATGTATATAGTAGTTTTGCTGACATTACAAGTAAACTCAAGCTCTTTACTTGCTTGCTAATGCAGGTTTAAAGATCATTAAGACCTCGTCTTCATATCATATGTTGCTTATTGGTGTAGTACAGGGGTCGGCAACCTATGGCACGCGTGCCATCTCTGGCACGCCAAGCAATTTTGAATGGCACGCGTACCTATTCAAAGTTTACACATTAATTCTGTAATCTGTAACATGTCTTGAAATTAAGTAAATAATCGTATTACTTTAACGATACAAACAAAAACGATATATTATATAGGTCACTAGGTATTATTACCAAAAACTACAAAATATATATTTTGTAATTTATAATTTTACTGAATGCATTGGTTTGGCTTTAATTTCGGCAAGTATTAAAGACGGCAAGCCTCAAAATATAAGCCTAGGCAAAAACACAAATAAACGTCCTCAATTCCGATCAAAAGAGCCGCTATAAGGCGGTTTTTGTTTGACTTGACTTCAATCGTTCCGACGCGCGCCGCAACTCTTTTTATATTGCCGAACTTTAGTTTTTGTTAGATTTAACTTCTAGACGGCCCTTTGATTGCAATGGGCGAGTTGTAGATAATAATTTTTTGTTCTAAGAAATTTAATAAACGTAATTATTGGAATTTTCTGGAAACATTATTTTTCTATATGTAGCAAGCGGCTACACGTTTGGATCATTTAGTATAGAAGTAACATCCGTTCCGGTCAATAGTGGTCGAAAAGTTTAAAAATTAAAATTACGTTGCGTTATGGCCGCGAAAAAACAGAAGGTAGACGTTCGATCATTTCAAACTTCATGGACAACAGATTACGATTTTGTACAGCAAAACGATCGGGCCATTTCTGTCCTATGTCGGAAAGCGTAGTTTTCGGGACATCTAGTATTTCAACGACATTTCCAGATAAAACATGAATCGTCATTTCAAGATAACGCTGATAAAAGGGAGGCAATACAAAGAGCAAGTAAACAATACGGGAAACAGTCAACATTCTTTAGCAAAGTTTTCCAAGGAAAAAATCAGGTATTTGAATGCAGTTTCAAAATTGCACAATCGTTCGCACAAAAGGGTAGGCCGTTCACTGACGGAGAATTTATGAAGCAAACGTTTTTGAGAGACGCTATCAAACGGAGTTTTGTATTTAGTGTAGCATTGGATGAAAGTGTCGATATTAATGACATTGCCCGTCTGGAAAACGTTGCACGATACTTCGATGATGGCAGTGTGTATCAAGAGCTGATTTGTCTGCTCCCATTGCAGTGAACAACAAGAGGAGAGGATATATTTTCAGAATTTGTTAAACATTTTGAAAAGCGGAACATTGATTTAAATAAATTTTTTTGCGTAACGACAGATGGCGCTCCTGCTTTGATTGGGAGACATAAAGGATTTGTTTCCCTTCTTATTGAACGCATGGGTCGATCAGTTTTGAATTTTCATTGCATAATTCACCAAGAGAGTTTGGGGCTAAAATCTCCGCTGGAAGTTTAAAATCCGTGATGGATAGGGTGGTTAAAAATAGTTAACTACATTGTCTGTCGTTCTTCACTGATCCAGAAAGAATTTAAGGTGTTTCTGCAGGAATTAGAAAGTGCATGTTCAGATATACCATTGCACATTAATGTGCGCTGGCTCAGCCGTGGTAAAGTGCTCTCTAGATTTGTGCAATGTCTGGGCGAAATTAAATCGCTCTTGTTGGAAAAAAATCAAGTGGAAGCTTATTCTGAACTAGAAGATAAGAAACTCAACTTAAAGTTACAAGGTTCAGGCAAAACAGTTCTGGATTTATACGAATCCTGGAAATCATTCAAATTAAAAATAGATTTATTTATCAGCGATATTACTACAAACACATATAAATATTTTCCAAATTTAAAAACTTATATATCCAGTGTCGACGATGGTGCACTAATAGACGAAATTCTTAAATATATGACTAATTTAAACGAGGAGTTTATCGAGAGGGGTCAGGATTTTGATAAACATGGTCCTATGTTCGCTTCTTTAATCAAACCAGATTTAATTGATTTTTCCAGCAGTTGCTTTGACATATCTGTTTTCTCATGGACGGACATTAATGATTTTGATCTTCAATACATTGAATTTTAAAGGTCCGAGTTATGGAACACGAAATCTGTAGAATTAAGAAGGGTATTAGAAGGTGACTGCCAGAACCATTCAAACGAGATACTCAGTTGTTGGATGAGTTTACCAGAGAAATTTATTTGTCTTAAGAAAGTTGCGTTTGCCATGCTTACAGCTTTCGGATCATCCTATATCTGTGATCAACTTTTCTCCCATATGAGAGTGATTTTAAACCCGTACCGAAGCAGGCTGACAACGGACAACTCGGAAGCATGTGTGACATTGAAAATAACCAGACATGAACCGGATATAAGAAAACTCTCTAAAAAACTGGAAGCACAGGGTTCACACTAGGTCCTAGGACTAGTATAATAAAATTATTTGTTAAATGTTAAAATTTTTTTGTAATTAAACCTTCTAAAAGCAATATTTTAAGTTAATTTAAATTAATTTTTGTTAATTTTAGTTGTAGTAAGTACCTATGTCGGCACGCAAAATGTTGTATGGATGAAAACTGGCACCCCTTAGTTAAAAGTTTGCCGACCCCTGGTCTAGTACCTATACTCGCATTATATCATGCTTTCTTCACTATTTCTTTAGAGTAAAGATTAAATAAGATTTGTGATAACATACATTCTTGTCGTACGCCTCTTCTGATTTCAATCTCATTTCAATACTTTCCTAGGATCTACGAAAATACGACTATAATCTCAAAAACATAACTCATTCCATAAGGCATTAAAATAAATCTACATCTGAATGACCACGAATGAGCAACACAAGAAGAAGCCGTGTTAAAAACCACCTACAAAACCACCGACTAATATATCCTGAAACAAAATCCGAGACCAGTTGGCGGTATCTTTCATCTTTCAAATTAGTGGCCAATGTATCGCATTCCCGGCATATCGTTTGTTGTGTCGGTTCAATAAGTACCGCTTCGAAAGGGGCGTCACCGGACCCATTCACCTTGAATATGCTAGACTGGTGGGCGCCCTTATTTCGGCCACCCAGTGTCCTTGATTTTAGTTTAGTTATAACGATACCCTGTCATTATCGCAAGAAATTCTCTTGGGGTTATGAACAGGGAGCCTTTTATATATTATCAGAAATTTATAACTGAAAACCCGACATTTCTGTCTACACACTATTCCTGTTAAAGTTGAAATTAATGACAATAGTATATACAGTTGACACTCGATAGTGTGAACCCAAAAAAACAACGTCTGTTCATGTTATCGATTTATTCACGAAATAACGAAAGTTATATTAAATATTTAATAAAAACCTATAATTAACAATGTAAACATGAAAAAATCATCATTATCATCAAAACAAATACGAAAAAATAAAAATAAGCTGATAAAAATCATTTTTTGGTAAAAAAATCAAATATTTTTGTTTGTTTATGGGAACTTTTAGTCTTCTGCAAAATGGCTTCATCTCTTAGTCTTTTTATAACTATAAGATCATAACGTCAATGTCACTTGCTTCTGCCCACTGGTTTACTACACTTAAAGCCTCTATGACTCTATCTAACGGTACTGATGTAACCGATAATTCAGGATTTTCTTCGACCTTCTCAACCGGTCGATCGCGATCGACAAGTCGATCGCGAGTATTTTTTGAGTCGATCTCGAGAAAAAAATTCCGATATTGAACTATTCACAGATTTTGTTTTAGGTAACTAAAACAAAATGTAATGAATAAACTACTAAAATTTATTGGATCCACAATTAGGCCAGAATAACCCCCTCATCACTTTCTTTTATCGTAATAACCCCCTGCTAGCGGCAAAAGACTTTATCAAAGGAACGCGCGGTACTTGTCAATGTGGGTGCATTAAGATTAGAGCCTTTTTCTTCCTATTTGGTGGCCTGCAAAGAACTTGACAAGACAAATCATTCTGCGATCGCCAGATTTGTGAATGAGGGTATTAAAAAAAATATTTCCTGAATCTTCTGCAGATGAAAGAGTGTTTATATTTCTCTCAGATGCTGCTCCCTATATGATAAAGGCAGCCAAAGTCCTCCAAGTATTTTATCCAAATTTAATTCATGTGTCGTGCTTTGCTCATGGAATCCATCGACTCGCCGAAGAAGTACGATCCATGTTTGGAAATGTAAATAAACTGATTTCATCAGCAAAGAAAGTGTTTTTTAAGGCACCTGCTCGCAATAACGCCTATAAAGAAAAACTGCTAAATGTGCCTGTACCTCCCGAACCAGTGGTAACTCGATGGGGAACATGGATTGAAGCTGTACTATTTTACAATGAACATCTCGAGGCCATCAAAGGTGTAGTAAATGACTTCGATAGTGCAAAGACTATGGCAGTTCGTCAATCCAAGGAAGCATTTAACGATTCTGATATTAAAAAAACATAGCTTTGATTAGAACTCACTTTTCCTACATACCTGCGGGTATTAAAAAGCTTGAAACTCGAAATTTGGCGTTGACCAAATCAATTCAGTTAATGAATAAAATCCGTCAAATAAACTCCACATTGCCAGATGTATTCCCGCCTAGAGTTAAAGAAAAGTTTGAAAACATTTTGTGCAATAACCCAGGCTTTGAACCTTTGTGTCAAATTGATAATTTTATTAATGGGACCGGTGAACTTTTGCCAGAAACAATAAGTGCTAACATAGCACCCAAATCCAAATACTGCCCAGTTACCTCAGTGGATGTGAAACGGTCTTTTTCCACTTATAATGATATTTTAAGTGATCGAAGACACAATCTTACTACCCAACATTTGGAACAATACCTTATTGTTTACATGTACAAGAATACAAATGTTAAATAATTTTAAAAAATGTTAAATAATTGTTAATTAAATTTAATCATCGTCGATAACTTGTTAATTTTATGCTGATTTTGAAATAAAAAACTAAAAATTACTACATTTATTATTATTTAATATTGCATATTTTGACCCTTTTCATGCATATTTTAAGCATTTTTCATGCATATTTGCATGCATATTTCAAGATTTTTATGTTGCATATAATCCGGTCTCTACCAATAATCATGCCGCTTAACAAAATTTCCCATCATTTCGTAGAAATTAATCAGCTTTATCAATCAACCCTTGTCTGTGTACATTCTTGCATTCAAATGTTTGAACGCTTTTCCAAAATAGGTGACATAAATTGACTCCGCGTTGACAAAAAACAAGATAAATAACATTTTTTGCCGAAACAAAAATCCAAAATATCAAATCAAAAACATCAGCAGAATAATATGGAACATATACAAAATTACCACAGACTGTAAAATTCAATTCTTAAAGTGTATGAATACGTTTAACTCATTATATACATCAATGTAACATGTAGGCTGAAGAGCTTTTGGTCTGGCTATTTAAAACACATTTTTTTTCGCAAAATTCGACTTTATTCGTCAACATAGTCTACTTCAAGAGCGATACAATCAGTCCAACGCCTTTCTAACACTCTTATACCTTTCTTGCCTTCAAAACAGGCCTCAGTTTCGCCGATAGCTTCTTCACTGGAACCAAATATCTTTTCCGCAAGCATTTCTTTGAGGTCTACGAATGGATAATAGTCGCTGAGGGCCAAATCTGGAGAACCACCGGATCAGGAAGCAATTCGAACTTCAGTTCATGCAATTGTGCCATCGTAACCATTGACTTGTGACACGGTGCATTGTCTTGATGAAAGAGCACTTTTTTCTTGTTCATTTGGGGCCATTTCTTTGCGATTTCTGCCTTCAAACGCACCAATAACTTTATATTATATTCGCTATTGATGGTTTTTCTCTTCTCAGCATAGTCGATGAAAATCATTCCATGCTCATCCCAAAATACAGAGGCCAAAACCTTCCCAGCCGACTGGTCGCTTCGGGTGGCTTTCACCGGCTGCTGTCCACTCAGCTGACTGTTGATTTGATTCCGGTGTGTAGTGGTGGATCCATATTTTATCCGTTGTCATATATCACATGGAAAAATCCTTTTTATGCTCTCAAACAGGTCCAAACAGCGCTCAGAATCATCAACACGTTCTTGTTTTGGGTCCACTGTGAGCAAACGCCATTTCGAACAGAGCTTTCTCATGTCCAAATGTTGATTCAACGATCAACCCGTTTTTTTGATATTTTGAGGGTGTCAACTATATCACGCAGTTTCACTTTACGGACATCTGAAACAATTTTGTGGATTTTATTTATGTTTTCCGGTGTAACCACCACATTTGGGCGTTCAGAACGTTCAGGATCATTTGTGTCTGTACTACCGCGTTTAAATTCAGCATACCAGTAAATGACGAGTGATTTTCCAGGAGCAGAGTCCTCATAACACTTATCAACCCATTGCTTTGCTTAAACGGTATTTTTTCCCATCAAAAAACAGTGTTTAATCAACACACGAAATTCGATTTTTTTAATAATTTTAAAAATATCAAAAGTAGCGACACTAAAATCACTGTACCTTGCAAACTAATCGTCGAAATGTCTTGAAATTTTGACACGTATCGTTTGAAGGTTGGTGCTTTCTAAAAATCATATGGATTTTTTGGAAAGGGCGACATCTATGTGTCAGACCAAAAACTTTTCAGTCTATGTGTTATACTGATGCCTCAAAAAACGATCTACGAAGCTGGTTTGAAAAGTCCGTGCAAAGTCCGAGAGATGGCACCACCGGCGCGTATCGAGGTCATGTTTAGTTAGTAGCATCTCTTGAATGAACGCACACCAAGTTTCAGCCATATTGGTCTATTTCTTTGTGTTTGGCATTCGTGTGAATCAAGGAAGTCGAGTGATTTTCAAGACATGGACGAAAAAGAATTTCGTGTGGTGATTAAACATTACTTTATGAAAGGCAAAACGCCTCAGGAGACTAAAGAGAAGCTTGATAAACATTATGGTGACTCTGCACCTTCGATTAGAACAGTTTATAAGTGGTTTCAAAATTTTCGGACTGGCCATATGGGCACAAGTGTCGCTGAACGTTCTGGACGGCCTGTGGAGGTTACGACTCCAGAAATCATTGTTCAAATCCATGACATGGTGATGGATGACAGAAGAGTTAAGGTGCGTGAGATTGCTAGTGTTGTGGGCATCTCGACTGAATGGGTACATAATATTTTGCATAAACATTTGGACATGAGAAAGCTATCCGCAAGATGGGTGCCGCGATTGCTCACGCTTGACCAAAAACGGAATCGTGTGAAGTGTTGCAAGGATGGTTTGTAGCTGTTCCAGAAGAATCCGGAGGACTTTAAGCGTCGTTTCGTCACTGTGGATGAAACATGGATACATTACTATACTCCTGAGACCAAACCACAATCTAAACAATGGGTTACCAAGGGAGAATCTGCACCAAAAAAGGCGAAGACCGTTCCTTCGGCCGGAAAGGTTATGGCGACTGTCTTTTGGGATTCGCAAGGGATAATCCTCATCGACTATTACAGGTGAATATTATTCATCGTTATTGGACCGTTTGAAAACCGAGCTGCAAAGAAAAACGCCCGCGATTGGCCCACAAGAAAGTCCTTTTCCATCACGACAACGCACCAGCACATACCTCAGCAGTTGTAGTCGCAAAATTAATGGAAATAGGATTCCAACTCGTTTCACATCCCCCCTATTCTCCAGACTTGGCTCCCTCGGACTACTATTTGTTCCCCAATTTGAAGAAATGGCTGGCGGGACAAAGATTTTATTCAAACGAGGAGGTGATTGCAGACACTAATGGATATTTTGCAGACTTGGACAAATCCTATTATTCAGAAGGGATCAACAAACTAGAACATCGTTGGACGAAGTGTATAAGCCTAAAAGGAGACTATGTCGAAAAATAAAAAAGGTTTACCCCAAACACATAAGTAGTTTTTATTTTTGCACGGACATTTCAAACCAGCCTCGTAAAAGTAGGCTATGGGATACACATCCCAGAGTTTAAGTATACCTTCTCTTCAAGACGGCCCGATCATATGTCCATATGCAGAGCTGAAACCATAGCCATCAAAAAAGCCATAATTACGATCCCTAAAAAAAATCTAAAAAATAGGCGCCATAGAAAAACTAGGTAAAACTCAAATAAAAGCTAGGAACGACTACATAACATTTCACTCTAGAAGATTACTACTAAAAGCAAATGACTCTGGATATCATATTAGTCTAATCTGGGTTCCAGGTCACGTACAGATTGCAGAGAGTGAAATAGCTGACAAACTTGCAAAAACTGGAAGATCGCTTAACTCACCATAACAGGTTGAAATTAACGGAAACGAATTTAATCCCACAATAAAAAACAAAATATGTCAGGAATTTATAGACTCCTGGATTAGATCATTGAACAACAGAGGTAGATTCTACGCACAAATTACTAATATATTTATGGAAAAAAGATGGTTTGACGGGTATTAATATGAAAACCAAAGACATATTGCAAACCTAATGATGGGAATTGGGCATATCCTATCAGCTAACCATCTATTCAAAATTGACATAAAAAAATTCACCAAACTGGGAATGGGGACAAATACAAGACCTCAATCAATAAAAATATAAATCCAGGTAGAAATACGTATGAAGAATTTCATAAGAACGGTTTCAAACCTATCTCTTGATATGATTATTAATCTCATATATAAATTCTTAAATTATCTTAATCTACAAATTTAGAAGCTTGAAAAAAAGAATAAAGAAAGGAAAAGGTCTCTAAATACGCTAAGTTTTAATTAATATAATAATTTTAAATTCTAATGTTATAGTAATAATCTAAAACGTAGTATTTACAAACAACCACAGCACTTGTAATCATAAATAAGCAAGAAATAAGTCTAAAAAGAGTAGAGTATACATGAATAACACTTATAGAGAGATATGAGGAGGGCACGAAAGTCCGACTACTCACTATCTCATCAAATAAGACATCCAAACTCGAAGAACGGGTAAAGCAACGTTGAAGGTCGCCAACGCTCTGCACGACAAGGATGCTGTGCTGGCATATTACCTCGAAAAGGGAGTAACGCCATAAACGCATAAACAACAACATATATTTGGTCCAGCGAGGTCCTTATATTTTTATACAAAATTTTTTTATACAAAGTTTCGAAGTGTGTATAATACTCATTTACAGCATAGATAACTTTTTCATTCGACGAAAATTCCCCCAGGGAATTTTTAAGGCAAGGAAATAAAAAAAAGTCACTTGAAACCAAATCTGGAGAACCGTTCGTGCAATTTTGCCATTGCAATGGCCGATGCGTCAGCAGGCGCATTGTCCTGCCTGAGCAATTTTTTGCGCGCCAATCTTGATCGCATCTGCTTTAACTCACTATGTAAACGGTCCAATAACATTGCATAATAAGAGAAAGTCACTTTTTCACCCTTTTCCGAATAGTCATGATTACACCGTGTGAGTCCCAAAAAACTGTTTTCGCTTTATTCGGTGCACTTTCACTTTTGCCAATCCATTGTTTTCACTGCCGTTTTATCTCCAGCGTGTAATAATAGATCTATCTGAACCTGAATTAACCTGAACTAACCCTCTCTGCTACCTTTCACCCTCTGCGGTTTACTAGCCTGTACAAGAGCCTTTAAAACAGTTTAAAACATTGAGCAGGTACCATAAAATTATATTTTTCGTTCAGTAATGTTCATATTATTTATAAAAAGCGGCCGAGTGCAAGTTGAACTTGTGCAATTAGTGTTCCGTACGGTGATTGCTATTAAAATTAAATAAAATCCTTACTTAAGCTAAGTTAATTAGGTCCCTGACATGTATATATCCTAAGATCCAATATGTATCTTCACGTTTTTTTCTTAGTCACTAATGTATAATAGATACAGCATCTTAGCTACCTAGCAGTCAATAAATCAATCTAGCTCAGTCTAGAATCTAGTAATAAAAGTGTAAAACAAATATTTACTACTTAAATATTTATTTAATTATGAACAAATAAAATACGATTATTTTGTCTCGGTACAGCGCACAGTGGGAAAAAATGGAAAAAGTTCTAGCCACTCCACAAATCTAATTCAATGGCGGTAATCTTCTTTTTAATCTTCTTGGTATAACGTATATTACATGCTGGAAGTGCTAAAAATGTAAAGTTTGTCAATACACTTTTTTGAAAACGAAAAGAAGCCATTAGTGTCAGCATAGAGGTACTTTATTCGAATAAAATTCGTAATTTAGTAACAAAAAACAAATAAATTGCGCACTTAATTTTGAAAGCGCAAAAAACACAATAATTTAACCAAAGACTAAAATCTGACAAGAATCTCTTCACAATAGCTCGCTGAAATAAACGTGAGAAATCCAAACAGTTATAATCCATTTACCATGGACAATGGACTCTAATAATTGACTCTCATAACAGTGATGTTAGTAATATTAGTAGTAGTAAAAGTCGTAGTAGTAGTACTAGCAGTAGTAGTACTATTGGTAGTAGTAGTAGTAGTAGTAGTAGTAGGATACCGGTAATAGTAATAGTAGTTACCCTTACCCTTACTCTTACTCTTACCCTTGCCCTTGCCCTTACCCTTACCCTTGCCCTTACCCTTGCCCTTGCCCTTGCCCTTGCCCTTGCCCTTACCCTTACCCTTGCCCTTGCCCTTGCCCTTGCCCTTGCCCTTACCCTTACCCTTACCCTTACCCTTACCCTTACCCTTACCCTTACCCTTACCCTTACCCTTACCCTTACCCTTACCCTTACCCTTACCCTTACCCTTACCCTTACCCTTACCCTTACCCTTACCCTTACCCTTACCCTTACCCTTACCCTTACCCTTACCCTTACCCTTACCCTTACCCTTACCCTTACCCTTACCCTTACCCTTACCCTTACCCTTACCCTTACCCTTACCCTTACCCTTACCCTTACCCTTACCCTTACCCTTACCCTTACCCTTACCCTTACCCTTACCCTTACCCTTACCCTTACCCTTACCCTTACCCTTACCCTTACCCTTACCCTTACCCTTACCCTTACCCTTACCCTTACCCTTACCCTTACCCTTACCCTTACCCTTACCCTTACCCTTACCTTTACCCTTACCCTTACCCTTACCCTTACCCTTACCCTTACCCTTACCCTTACCCTTACCCTTACCCTTACCCTTACCCTTACCCTTACCCTTACCCTTACCCTTGCCCTTGCCCTTGCCCTTGCCCTTGCCCTTGCCCTTGCCCTTGCCCTTGCCCTTGCCCTTGCCCTTGCCCTTGCCCTTGCCCTTACCCTTACCCTTACCCTTACCCTTACCCTTACCCTTACCCTTACCCTTACCCTTACCCTTACCCTTACCCTTACCCTTACCCTTACCCTTACCCTTACCCTTACCTTACCCTTACCCTTACCCTTACCCTTACCCCTACCCCTACCCCTACCCCTACCCCTACCCCTACCCCTACCCCTACCCCTACCCCTACCCCTACCCCTACCCCTACCCCTACCCCTACCCCTACCCCTACCCCTACCCCTACCCCTACCCCTACCCCTACCCCTACCCCTACCCCTACCCCTACCCTTACCCTTACCCTTACCCTTACCCTTACCCTTACCCTTACCCTTACCCTTACCCTTACCCTTACCCTTACCCTTACCCTTACCCTTACCCTTACCCTTACCCTTACCCTTACCCTTACCCTTACCCTTACCCTTACCCTTACCCTTACCCTTACCCTTACCCTTACCCTTACCCTTACACCTACCCTTACCCCTACCCCTAACATGGTTAGCGTATCGCGCGTCAAGCGCCAAAATAAAGGGTTTGGTGTAGTGGTGATATATACTGAATAATGTCAGTTCGCCAACGATTCTACATTCCCAAGATAGTGGATATGATAACCCAATTGTCAAATTAAAATTTACACGTTTACAGTAAAACTGAATTCAGTTTTTAGAAACAATTTACATATATGGATGTATTTGTTAGTTTGAACGGTCGTATATTTTATTATGTGTTGGTGAAATTAATTAAGGAATTAATTATGTTTTATTGTGATTATAGACGTTTATATAAAGAAAATATGAGGGCCCATGCAAAAGTTCTCGACCTAACAATGAAAACGCAAGATTAAATTGATTTTTTTTTTTTATTTTTCTACAGAGTCATCTTGCAAATCAATACATTTACTCGAACGGCATTCCAACTTTTTGAAACACTTATTATAATAAGATTTATCCAACGCTGTAAAATAAGCGTTCGTCTTAGCTTTAACTTCATGATTCAAAGTGATTGTGCATTCACTTAAGGTGAGAAAAAAGGTAAATCTCGGAATGAGGGTGCAAGAGCTAAAAATTTGCATAAATCTTTGTTTTAACATTCTAAAAGTTAGCTCAAAAGTCTCATAGAATCTCGTAATCGCGATTCAAGATATTCAATGTCAAACGCTTCAGGTGTATTTTATAGAATTAACCGTTCTCGAAATAGAGCGGGAAGATTGGGAAACGCCCATCCATATAAAGGATAACGTTATGTCAACTGCGGAATAAAATACATAGTACAGTTTATAAAGTTATTTACAAATATTATAATTATTAAGAAATTTTAATTATTTATTTATTTATAAATGATATTTATAAATGACATTTGTAAATGATATTTATAAATATTATTCATAAATAGGATATCCGTATGATAATATTTAGTTAATTTATATAAGTGACTTGAGTGCCTGCATTTCCAGATGTCTAAGAACATTGACTAAGTTAACATGTTTCCTAGATAGCTAATCCACGGTATCTGCACTAGCAGATTAGTGCTAAGTTCATTCCAGGTTTAACGATTGCTATGAGTACCATCTCACTATCTGAGCAGAAATACATCAACCGTTTGCTTCACTTGATTATCTCCTTCATTATAGATGCCATTGGGATGACCATGAGTTCGGCCTGAAAAATGTGTACTTTACCAATGAGAAAGATCTCTGGTTTGTAAAAAAAAATTGCCTTTGCCGTCTGAAGTCTACCCATTTACAATTTCAGTATGATACCAACAAACTATCTTAACGGAAGGTTAATATTTTATTTTTACTAGTATTGGGAACTGTGCAGCACACCCTATGCGACCATAGGACACTATTTTCTCATTTTTGCCTTCTACCGTATTTCTCCTATAAAAGTCCAAATACGTATGTAATGTAGAAACAGAATTTTTAAAATCGAACAGTTACTTTTCGTTTTACATTCATTTAAAATTAGACACGAGAATTCAATATCCCTTAATTTGGTCTAAGAATTACATTCCCGGCATATCGTTTTGTTGTGTCGACCCAATATGTGCCGCTTCGAAAGAGGCGTGACCGACCTTGAATATGCTAGACTGGAGGACGCCGATATTTCGGCCACCCAGTGCTCTTAATTTTAGCAGTGTTATAAAGATACTCTGTCATTAAATTTTCTTCTTGTTGTTAATAACGTGACTTTTTACCTTACCAAAGATGATTTTCATAATTATTCAATTTAATAATATTTCATAGATAAATAAATAAAATATTTTTCTCGCAAAATGTAAATTCTTCAGTATTTTTCAGTTTCTTTCCAGATACACGGAATATTTACGTCACCACAAAAACGCGGATGGCTTCGACGAAATTTCAGCACCGTTCTGAAGAATCTATAGTGATATTAGATTATTATAGAAGAGGAGAAATTCCTGTTAAACAATGTGATTGGCAGTGTTAAAATAATTTTCTTTTTATTTTTAAAAATACAATATTTAACTAATTTACTAGTTCTGAGGTCGGAAGGTTTACATTATATATATTTATCAGTGGCGTAGCCAGGTTCAAAGAGGCAAGTTGGGCAAATGAATACCATTCTTTATGAAGAACCGAAAAAAAATTAAGGTTGACCTACTTATAGCCGCAGTTGTCACTAAACTTTGGCAACTTTTATAAAATAGTTAGAACACTTTTTGCATTGCCCATTTGCAATATTTTATGAAAAAAAAAAACATTTTTTTCTTAATAATTTCACTATGTGTGAGTAAAAATTTACTCTGTCTCTCAGTCATGATCACCTCAGCTGTGACAAGGGCGGCGCAACTATTTTTTGATATGCAAATTGCAGTAATTTTATAAATTTTTACTTATGTTCAAATTTATTAAAAAATTATATTGGGTGTGACTTCATTTGACTCCAGGAGTCACCTGTTTAACGTATTAAACTATTTTCATAACACCTTATATATATCTTGTACGAGTGTTTTGAAAATATTTTATTATTTTTAAATAGGTGATTTTTAAGTCAAGTAAAGAATTATTCCTTACTTACTTTCTAAATTCAGAGATGATAGTCTAAATTACCAGACCTTGTGGGACGCGTATTAACATTGTTTCCAAAAAGAATAGAATTTTCAAGTTGAAAGCAACAAAAATTGTTGCCAAATACAACAATTTGGCAAAATATTTTTTATTATAGATACTGTTGTAATTGTTCCTAATTAACAGGTTAAACTTAGCACCAAATATGATATTACAACAATATACATTTGAATGTCTTAGTAATGTACAGGGTGGTCCAAATTGGACACTTTTAAAGGTAAACCCCTTTATCTAAAGGAGATAGACGAAAACTGATGGTGTCTGAAGCTCAATTTTTATAATAAACTCCATGGTGAAAACCTCATATCGATATCTAGTACCGTTTAAGATGTACAGGATGTTTTTCAAAAATCTGTATTTTGGAGAATTGTTTGTAATTCCTTTCCTATTGAAAATTTTTGATTTTTGTTACATTCTCAAAGCACTTTTTCACGTGGATTTCAACAGTGTAGGTTACATTTTTTTACAACTAATATTTTAATAGTTATTAAACAAAAATATATTTTTTAAATGGGAAACCCTGTATCCTTATAGAGCTTTAAATTACCATTCTAAAAATATAGGGTACTTTATATTTTGCTTAAATCTACTTCAAAGTAGAAAGGTTTTCAGTTTTTACGCGAGTTTTAAATGCACATTTTATGAAGTAGGCTTTGGACGGAGCGGCCATATGGTTTAATTCAATTGTTTACACTAGTATTTGTCAAATTTTACGTCAGGATCAGTTATTGAATTGTCAAATAAATCGCAATGAAGTTTGAAAATTACGAAATATGGGATATGATAGTGTGTTTCATACAAACCGGAGAAAATTCGGAAGCGGCAAGTAATTTTTACCAGGAACGGTATCCAGAGAGGCGTCAACCCTTCAAGGATATATTCGCTCCATTGCGACATATTTAGTTAATAGCGGCCAGTTTGAAAAGAAACGACCCGAAAATTATGCATCAAACAGGGATAAGGAGTTAGAAGAAATAGTAGTTTTAGGAAATATGGAAAATAATCCCAACACTTTAACCCGACTATTAGAATAAACCACTGGATTACCAAGAACTAACGTAAGTCGTACTTTGAAGAAGCACAAATTCAGGCCATATAGGACAAGACAAGTTCATCACCTTAGAGACGGAGATTTTCAACGGCGTATGGATTTTTGAAAATGGTTTCTGGAGAATGTTCTGAATTTTTCATTAAATTGCATTTGGACAGATGAAGCTTATGTAAGCAATGCAGGTATTTTTAATCGTTACAATTCTAATTCTGGGCACAAGAAAATCCTCATTTAGTTGTGGAGCAAAAAAATCAAGGCAGATTTGGATTTAATGTGTGGGCAGAAATTTTTAGAGGCAGGGTTACAGATCCATTTATTTACGAAGGAACACGCATCTCTCAGAGATATTTAGAAATTTTAAGGCAGCAAATAGAACCTCTTGTTGATAAACTGCCGTTAATGGACTTTAGAAATATATTTTTTCAACACGACGGGGCACCCCCTCATAACGCTGCAGTTATCATTAATTTTTTATCGGCCAATTTCGACAATAACTGGATAACCAACCAAAGTCCGAACCGTTGGCCGGCAAGGTCATCGGATTTAACACCCATGGAAGATTGAAAGACCTAATTTTTAAATTGCCGACAAACACCAGGCAAGAGTTGGAAGTCGCAGTGATACAAAGTTTTGCAGCTCTCACTCCTTTTGAACTAATCAACTCGGTAAGAAGTGTCCAGAAAAGGTGTCGCCTATGTGTAAATGAAACTGGTCGACATTTCGAACATATCTTATAAAAAATTGTTTTGTTTTAGTTTGCTCTACTCTGAATAAATTGTTTTATTTTTGTTTTGTTTTATTTTCTACATAGTTTAAAGTACTATAGCATTTAATAAATTTCATTGTAGTTATGAGTCTTAGATTTACTTCTGGGAATTTTTTTTTACGATTTGACTGCTATCGGTAAACAATTGATATTGCCGCTCTGTTCAAAGTCTACTTCACAAAATGTGCATTTAAAACTCACGTAAAAACTGAAAACCTTTATATTTTGAAGTATCGGGTCTTCCATTAAGGACTTGACAACTTTTTTTTTAAATAAAACGCAACCCATTTGAGACATTTCGAAAATTTTACTATCGGCTTGAAGTACAATCAAAACATTTATGTATGGAATTCGACTTCATTCATATGTCCACCACGGGCATGTTTGCAGCGGTCGATTCGCTGAACCCAATTTTCGATGACTCGGCCACACATTTCGACGGAAACGGCCGCTATCTCTCTTTCAATATTGGCTCTGAGCTCCTCTAACGACGCAGGCTTGTTAGCATAGACCAATGATTTAACGTACCCGCATAAAAAGAAGTCTAGAGGTGTTAAATCACACGACCTAGGCGGCCATTCGACGGGACCTTTTCTCGATATAACATGTTCACCGAATTTAGATTGCAGTAAGTCGATTGTTACACCCGCTGTGTGGCTTGTGGCGCCGTCTTGTTGAAACCACATATCATTAATGCCTAGCCCATGCAATTGATCAAAGAAATAACGTTGCAACATGCCTCTGTAGCGATCTCCATTGCCTGTAACGTGACGGTTATTTTCATCAACGACAAAGAACGGCCCAATGACACCACCGGCATGAAAACCGCACCAAACAGTAATTTTTTGTGGATGAAGTGATGTGTCTTCAAGCACATGAGGGTTTTCACCTGACCAATAATGCATATTCTGTTTGTTGACGAAGCCGTTTATCCAAAAATGCGCTTCATCACTAAAGATGATTTTGCGATGAAATTGGTCATCTTCTTCCAACATTTCTAGAGCCCAATTCGAGAACGTATGTCGCTTCATATGATCGAGTGGCTTTAGTTCTTGAGTTAACTTTAACTTATAAGGGTGCAGGCCAAGATCCTTTCGCAAAATTCGTCATAGTGTGGTCTGAGCGATGCCCAATTCTTGAGAACGCCATGAAATCGACTGTTTTGGTTCGTTTGAGATGAACGGCAGCAATATTCTGGCCACTTCGACCAATCCGTTGTCTCACTGGCACGGGAACATCCAGCAGCGAATATGTTAACTCAAATTTTTTCACTAGACTATGAATTGCTTGTCTACTGGGACGAGAATTACGACCAAAAATTGGCGTTAACGCTCTTAAAGTTGCAGTCACCGACTCCAAATTTTGGTAGTAAATTTTAATTATCTGTAAACGTTGTTCGTTCGTGTACTTCACCATGATGAAAATGTTGACTTTACTGAATGTTTTGACGTTGATAGTTCGGTGATTGGCTTAAGGGTGCGTTCACAGTGAAATTTCAAAGTTGTCAAGTCCCAAATGGAAGATCCTTTAGATTTAAGCAAAATATAAAGTGTGCTATATTTTTAGAATGGTAATTTAAAGGTCTATTCGGATAAGGAAAAATATACAGGGTATCCCGTTTAAGAAATATATTTTTGCGTTAATAACTATTAAAATATTAGTTGTAAAAAATGTAACTTACACTGTTTATATCCACGTGAAAAAGTGCTTTGAAAATGTTTTTACAGAAATTAAAAATTTTCAATAGGAAGAGAATTACAAACATTTTTCCAAAATGCAGATTTTTAAAAAACACCCTGTATATCTGAAACGGTACTAAATATCGATATGCGGTTTTAACCATTAAGTTTATCACCGACATCAGTTTTCGTCTATCTTCTTTAGATAAAGGGGTTTATCTTTAAAAGTGTCCAATTTGGACCACCCTGTACACTAAATACTACAATTTTTAAGTGAACCAAAGAACGTTACTTTTTAAAGCAATAAATCACTTTTTTTATTAAGACCCAAACACCATATTAAGAACCCATCAAATTAAATGAAATGTATGTTTCAGGCTTAAGTTATTATGCTCTAAGCAAAATATTAAGGAAATATACAATATAGTCTGATCAATGAATCTTTGCAGTCATGTGATCAACGCGACGTCAAGGATATTAATACGATTCAATCGGCTGTCAATTCAGCGTCTGCGGTCTGAGTTTTAAATGACAATTTCAAAAGTCAAAATAAAATTTAAAATTTTTCTTCCGGTTTGGTAATTAACGAAAACTACGGATATATTAAATGTGTATCATGCGTAAAACACCCTAGTTCTTACTTGTGAAGGACATTTACCTCGCTGCAGAAATCCAAAGTCTAATATCACCTATTTTTATTTTTCAGGTTGCTATTAGATTATTTCGTGAGTAAAGTTACTTTATGAAAAGTTTACAATTGTTTTTTGAAGTTTGTGTAATGTTTGTAATGAAATTACAATACACACTTAACGCAGCTTAATGATTTCTGTAATCTCTTCGATTATTACCTCACGATCATACCACTGTTGAATCAGGTTTTCTGTATGTTGTACGCTGGCATGCCATACCTCTGGTGTACACTTCTCTAAGGCTCTATTCCACATCTGAAGTACTTGTTTATCTCCATATCGCTCTTCACCAATGTGCCTGTTATAAAATCTGCTTGCATTTGCCCAAATCAGCTCGATCCCATTAAATTGACAGTGATAAGAAGGTAATCTCAATCCTTCATGCCCAGGCTCTTTAAAAATGTTATCAATTTGATATTCCTTTGATTTTCTATGAGCTTTTGCAATATCTAATAATTCTATCTTAAACATGTGTTTCTTATGAGGTAAAATATTCTACTGTAACGACTCGAGAATTTCTTATTTTTTCCATGCTGAAGATGGCTCTTTTTCTATTTCAACTGTATGGTATGAAGTATTATCCATTATAATTAAAGATGGTTCTTCTAAATTAGGAATCAACTGGTTTCTGACCCATTTCGTAAACATTTCACCTTTCATTTCTCCATGAAAATCAAGTGACTTTGACTGGCTAGTAAATAGTAAATTGGCATTTTCCACAAAACCCCCGTCGTGTTACGACAATCTTTTCAAAGTTTTTTATCGCAACCTTCGGAACAATATAAATTATAATTATTTTTTAAGTCAACTTTTTAGTGGTTTTTAAGTCACTGTGATTTCTGAGATTTGGTTATGATATTAAACAGTAATAATACATAAAAAAAAAACCATCGCCCAGTGTTGGGCCACGTCATAAAACACTTTTTTAGTTTATCTATTAGTTTTTAAAACAAATCTGAAAATGTGCAAATAAGGTGTACTTAAAATTGAAACATCCCAAAAAAATGAGCAGTTTCGATTTCGCTCTCTACGGCATTGAATTCCTCGGGAAATCTCCTTTCTGGTAATATATTTAGTTTCCTCAACCATTATCATTAAACCTGCCACCTCTTAGGGGAGACCGTGCCGGTGGACGTTTGCTTGCTGGTTTTTTCCAGAGCGATCCTTGTTAGTTTGTGCTCCTTAATTCTTTTTACGTGATTATTTCTCTGTCTTCTTCTTTGTATACTTCATTTTAGCACGTCTTGTTCCCTGATGTCAGTATTTCGTATTCTATCATTCCTTGTTTTATGAACTTTTAGGATTTTCATTTCGGCGATACATGGAATACTTGTTTTCTTGTATCTTTTCGCGATTCTATACCGTAGATCATTATAGATCTGATGCAAGTCTTATATATTTCAACCCGGCTGTCTGTTCGCATGTATTGATTTGTAATTAATCCTCTAAGGCAGGGGTGCTCAAACGGTCGATCGCGATCGACTTGCTTTTTGAGTCGATCTCGAGAAAAAAATTCCGATATAGAACTATTCACAGATTTTGTTTTAGGTAACTAAAACAAAATGTAATGAATAAACTACTAAAATTTATTCAATCCACAATTAGGCCCGAATAACCCCCTCATCACTTTCTTTTATCGTAATAACCCCCTGCTAGCGGCAAAAGGCGGCTTTATCAAAGGAACGCGCGGTACTTGTCAAAGAAAAGCCGCGTTTTTGATTCCCGCCGATTTTTCTAGAAACTTCGGGCGGCGTGTTTGACGGGAACATTCGAGACTTCGTTCGCGCCGATATAAATGTTGCGCCTGCAGGAATAGGAGTCAGTCTGAGTTGTAACTTGAAGGCGATACATACATACATTAATAAATAGTCCAAAATGAGTGCGGCGAAGAAAAGTAAAACTTATGGATTGGTTGTGAAGGAAGCATTTATCGAAGCGGGTAAAACTTTATTTGGAGATTTTAAAAATAAAACAGAGATTATGTCTGCTATTAGAGAACTTCAGTTATCTCGTCCGACTGTCAAAAGGCGTGTTGAAGTCATGAGTCAGGACATGGCAGATAAACTAAAACATGATATCATGGAATGTACATACTTTTATTTACAGTTCGACGAATCCACCGATATGACAGACACTGCCCAGCTGTGTATTTTTATTCGAATGGTTCCTCTGAAAGGAAGGACTCGTGGCGAAGATATATATGATGTTTTCTTCAATTTTGTAACAAACTACAAGCTACCAATATATAAACTAGTGTGCATTACAACCGATGAAGCACCAGCAATGACTGGAAACAAAAACGGTTTTGTGGCATTGTGTCGAGCTAATGATGATTTCCCTTCATTTTTCTCCTTCCATTGCATTATACGTCAACAAGTTTTGTGTTCAAAAGTTCTAAACATGGAGGAGATTATGGGCATTGCAATAAAAATTGTGAATTCTATCCGTGCACGTAGCTTGCAACGACGGCTCTTTAAATTGCAGTTGGAAGATAGTGAATCAGCTGAACAGACTGATTTAGTTCTTCACACGGACGTCAGGTGGTTGAGTCGCGGAAAATTCCTAGAAAGGTTTCAAGAATTATTGCCCAAAATAACAGCTTTTCTGGACGAAAGAGGTGATGACACTCAGATGCTGAAAAAACGGAAAATGTTGACTGATTTGGCATTTTTGACAGAAATCACAATGCATTTTAAACACCCTTAATTTAGAGCTTCAAGGTAAAGGAAAAACTATTATTGAGATGATTAGCGCAATCAACGCATTCAAAAGTAAATTGCAACTTATGATAGATCAACTGAAAAGAAAGGATCTGAAAAATTTTCCGTCTTTGAAAGTAAGGATTCCTCAGTTGAATTATGATATTTATGAGGCAGAATTATCAAATATTTTGGGCCAATTCGAAAGACGTTTTTATGATTTCAGTAAATTGGCAAATATCGCATCATTTATGAGTTATCTTCTTTCGTGTAAAAACAATGAGGAATTAGCTATTGAAATAGCAAGTCAGTTTAACTCATGTTCTGTTGAAAATGAGTTAGTGCAGATTATATCAGATATACATCTCAAAGCCACAGCATCTGATACAAAATTCTGGTGTTTTATATCTGAAGATAAATATCCGAATCTAAGGCAAATCGCCCTTCAACTGACGGCAATGTTTGGGTCAACTTACTTGTGCGAGTCTGCATTTTCTGAAATGAAGATAATTAAGTCAAAATATCGCAATCCACTAACTGACGAACATACATCATCATGCTTGCGATTAGCACTCGGTAATTACGTACCATCTTATGAAAAGTATGCTGAGGACATGCAGTGCCACGCTTCAACATCCAAAGTCACTCTTTAGTTAAGTTTAGACACTAGAACTCGTTTGTTTTGTAAGAACCAATAAACTCGCAATTTTGAATAATTATGAGTTTTTTCATTGACATTTTAGAGCAGACCTACACTTACCTTGACTAAAAAAATGCATATTGTGTAGAAAACTAATATCTATGCCACTATACACCCTACCTAGACGACAATCCTGCATCACACTTACTTGCAGCCTCTCAGAGTCGATCGATCGTAGTCTAACAATATTGAGGTAGATCGCCAGCAGTTCAAGTTTGAGCACCCCTGCTCTAAGGTCTCTAACTGGGGTCATGATAGCTTGATAGGTCCACACCAGGGTATTTGCACTGGGTTAACTATTCTATGGGTTTATCTTTCACTTCGAATTTGCACCTGATGCGGTCTTTGGCAATAGTAGATACACTCATATTGAGCTATTGACTGGCTTGATAAAATTTAATAACTTGTCTCCGTAGGTCTTCCTCACTTTCGACAATTATCGCTGCGTCGTCTGCATAACAAACCGTACTAATGTGACTCTACATCTCCTATTACTTTGTCCATTAGAAGATTGAACAAAAACGGACTGAGACTGTCTCCTTGTCTAATTTCCCCTGGGATTTTCTGTGGTGTTCTTACTTCTTTTAATTTTCGTCTTATTTTCCATGTTTAAGTTCTTTATGATGTTCACAGCGTTTACCTGTCCTTTTCTGCATCAACGTCTGTATTACATCATTGAGTCTGACTTTGTCGGAGGCTTTGGTTAAGTATATGAAGCAGACATACCAGTATTGAACTCTATTGCTTTTTCTTTAATTTGCTTCATAATGAATATTGAGTCTTTCCTATAAAATCATATAAAAAGATATATGTTAAAAATTATTTAAAAATATTAGCAATTTAAAATCATGCTAACACATCATTTTAAATATAAAATAACTGCAACGCTGTATATGCCAATAAACAGATGTCTTATCTATCGCAAGAGTAAATTCATCTGTAATGAAATAGCCCGATCTTACCGCAAAGCATAACACCAACCCTGAATCCTTTGTAACCTCCTAAATAAATATCCAAACATCAAGCACCCTTTATACAATGTTATTAGGTAACTCTTTACCCCAAGAGCCTCTAATTAGTGCAATATAAGCGTTTTTGTACCACCGTAAACGCGACTATTTTCGTTGCGAATGCTTTCATTAAAGACAGGAATTATTCTGCTAAAACGCTGACACAGCTGGGAATTATTTTGACGTTAATATTCCAATTACCATTTCATTTCCTTAACAATACAAATTTATAATTTGTTACTATAACTACCTTTATTATTATTATGAGTTAAAATAATTCACACACACACATATTATTTTTGCGCTCGACGCGCGTTTCGCTAATCATGTTAGCTTCATCAGGAGCGATGATTGACTAAAGCTAAACTACAAATCTACCCTATTTATGCTTAGCCTAACCCTTGAATTGCTCAGGCGCAACTAATGGCATAGGCAAGGCCATCAGTGCCGGTCAAGTAACCAGTAGAGGGGACTATAGGTAATAGGCCCTCTGTCTTTATTTAAACTACTTTTACATTTTATAATTTCCATACTTTCTACATTTTTTATTAATCTTAGGTTATCTAATGTTACAATATGATCAGCTTCAAGGGCATGTTGGGCAGTGCTAGATTTTTTCTGTTCTACTGTATTTTAAGTGTGCTAAAAGTTCTTTAAGTCGTGTTTTAATTGACCTTTTAGTTTGCCCAACATACTTTTTGTCACAATCATTACAACTAATTTCATAAATTCCACTTTTCTCACAATTAGGAATCTTATCTTTGGGATTTCCTAAGATATTCCTCAGATTGTCTGATGACCTATAGACTAAGGTGAGGCCTGCCTTATTAAATAACTTATTGAGTCCCTTGTTATATTTCGGATTATATGGTATGGAGACATACTTGGTGTTATTTTCTTCACGTGTAAAAAAGGTGGAATTCTGAATATTAAACCTAAACTTATGTCTATTTATTAGCTTATTTACTAAGTCATCGTCATAATCATTAACTCTAGTTATATTTCTAATACGATTCTTTTCTTTATTAAAGTTTACTCTATTCAAAGGGAAAGTGACCAAACGATGAACTAAAAAATGTAATGAGGCTAATTTGTGTTGTTTGCAATGAAATGAATCATTAGGAATATATCTATCTGTTACTGTGTCCTTCCTGTAGATATCAAATTCTAATCTATTATTATTTTTAATAATTAAAATATCTAGAAAAAGCAATTTTCCTTTGTTCTCAACTTCATAAGTGAATTTAATGGAATCATACCAGCTATTTAATTTAGAAACAAAATCATCAATATTTCTTTGTACCAAAAATCGCGAAAATATCATCCACATACCTATACCATACCATTGGTCGCTCCTGATGAAGCTAACATGGTTAGCGAAACGCTCGTCAAGTGCAAAAATAAAGTGTTTGGTGTAGTGGAGATATATACTGAGTAGTATATATATATATATATATATATATATATATATATATATATATATATATATATATATATATATATATATTATATTATATATATATATATATATATATATATATATATATATATATATATATATATATATATATATATATATATATATATATATATATATATATTATATATATATATATATATATATATATATATATATATATATATATATATATATATATATATATATATATATATATATATATATATATATATATATATATATATATATATATATATATATATATATATATATATATATATATATATATATATATATATATATACGAGGTTGGTTTAAAAAGTCCGTGCAAAAATAAAAACTACTTATGTGTTTAGGGTAAACCTTTTTTATTTTTCCACATAGTCTCCTTTTAGGCTTATACACTTCGTCCAACGATGTTCTAGTTTGTTGATCCTTTCCGAATAATAGGATTTGTCCAAGTCTGCAAAATATCCATTAGTGTCTGCAATCCCTCCTCGTTTGAATAAAATCTTTGTCCCGCCAGCCATTTCTTCAAATTGGGGAACAAATAGTAGTCCGAGGGAGCCAAGTCTGGAGAATAGGGGGGATGTGAAATGAGTTGGAATCCTATTTCCATTAATTTTGCGACCACAACTGCTGAGGTGTGTGCTGGTACGATGTCGTGATGGAAAAGGACTTTCTTGTGGGCCAATCGCGGGCGTTTTTCTTGCAGCTCGGTTTTCAAACGGTCCAATAACGATGAATAATATTCACCTGTAATAGTTTTACCCTTTTTCAGATAGTCGATGAAGATTATCCCTTGCGAATCCCAAAAGACAGTCGCTATAACCTTTCCGGCCGAAGGAACGGTCTTCGCCTTTTTTTGGTGCAGATTCCCCCTTGGTAACCCATTGTTTAGATTGTTGTTTGGTCTCAGGAGTATAGTATTGTATCCATGTTTCATCCACAGTGACGAAACGATGCTTAAAGTCCTCCGGAATCTTCTGGAACAGCTGCAAACCATCCTTGCAACACTTCACACAATTCCGTTTTTGGTCAAGCGTGAGCAATCGCGGCACCCATCTTGTGGATAGCTTTCTCATGTCCAAATGTTTATGCAAAATATTATGTACCCGTTCAGTCGAGATGCTCACAGCACTAGCAATCTCACGCACCTTAACTCTTCTGTCATCCATCACCATATCATGGATTTGATCAATGATTTCTGGAGTCGTAACCTCCACAGGCCGTCCAGAACGTTCAGCGTCACTTGTGCCCAAATGGCCAGTCCGAAAATTTTGAAACCATTTATAAACTGTTCTAATCGAAGGTGCAGAGTCACCTTAATGTTTATCAAGCTTCTCTTTAGTCTCCTGAGGCGTTTTGCCTTTCATAAAGAAATGTTTAATCACCACACGAAATTCTTTTTCGTCCATTTCTTGAAAATCACTCGACTTTCTTGATTCACACGATTGCCAAACACAAGGAAATAGACCAATATGGCTGAAACTTGGTGCGCGTTCATTCAAGAGATGCTACTAACTAAACATGACCTCGATACGCGCCGGTGGTGCCATCTCTCGGACTTTGCAAGGACTTTTCAAACCAGCCTCGTATATATATATAAATATATATATATATATATATATATATATATATATATATATATATACCGGGTGACACAGCCAACATGTAACACCCTGTAATTTTTTTATTTGCATTTTTAGATACCGGAATGGTATTAGGCTTTGTTATCACTTAAAAAGTATTTTCCGGGTTGACCGGAAGTGATTGCAACTTTCTTATTTTTAATAAAACCCTGTATATTCTTTTATTAATTCCAATTCGTTTTGAAATTCTCTTTACAACGATGTATCACAAGTTGACATTTGTTTGTCAGGTGACCCTCAAAAACTGATTTAAACTCTTAGACTTAGGAGGCCATGGCGGATATAATAGCAATTGGTTTTATTCGTTTTATCTCACTTTGAAAAGAATATAAGACTATTCATTTATCGTTCCATTTTCGCGAGTCTAAGTGGCTCCTACAAAATTTTATGCTTTACATTCAGTCACAGAATTTTCTCTTTAAATAATGATCAATATCACCGAAATTAAGATAGGAACAGATATTTTTAGTGTTCCGTACGGAACATTTATAAGATCACTTCGGTGTCTGTTCGTCTGTCTGTCCGTCTGTCTGTCCGTCTGTCCGTCTGTCACACACCGATTTTCTCCGAAACTATTTGTCATAGAAAGTTGAAATTTGGTAATAATATAGAAATTGATGGCCTCATCAGAGCCATGTAGTTTTGAAAGTTAAATTTTGACTTAAGGGGTTAGTTTTGGGGGGTGAAATCGGAAGTGAAAAAAAAAATTTTTTACTAGGTAATCGAGTGTGGTGTCAAATGAAAGCTTGTGAAAACACGAGTAATAAATATATATATGATGTAATACGCGCATTTTTCTTTGTATTATTTTTAAAAAATCGCGAAAAATCTCTGTCCACCCGCCTTATCTCGAAAAGTACTTATCAAAAAATTTTGAAAAATTCTGGAATATTCTCCACGGGGTGTAGATTGAACGAAAATTATCACGAGTGCATTACCTTTAATAATTTATCTGGTACATAAAAAAAACAAAAATTTCAAGGTCATCAGATTTCAGTAAAGATTGGAAACAAACTTTGTTGAAAACTCATTTGGGGTGTGTTCTGTGAAGTCACTGACCATTTTATACCTCAGTAACGAAATTTTTTATTTCAAAAGCAATCAACGTACGGAACTAATTGCGCAAGTTCAACTTGCACTTGACCGGTTATTTTTTTATTTAACCTAGTTACACATTACAGGTTTTTTGTCAACATACATCTAACACAACTATCTAACACCGATTGGATTTATTATTATTTTCAGAAAATAAGAAAACTATTTATTAAATAAATATTTAAATGCAAATAATAAAACCAAAACATCTATAATATATATAAAATGCAACGTCTCTCTGTCTGCCTGTCTGTCTGTCTCTCTGTTTGTCTGTCCGTCTGTCTGTCTGTCCGTTAGTGCGTTTATCACTGGAGAACCACTTATCCAATTTACGTACTTCTTTTTAAAACATACATATGTTCTTGGCCAGGTTATTATTACCATAGATAGCGTAAGGAATGAGCAGTGGCGATAATAGTGAATGAAGTCGAAAAAAAGTTTGCCGCTAGCGCGTTCTCTTGCAATACACAGCCTAAATCATTAAATATGGAACAATTTTATGTAGCAGTCTGTCTGTCCATTAGTGAGTTTATCAGGCAAGAACCACTTATCCGATTTACGTGTCTTTTTTTAAATTCATATATATATTCTTTGGCCAGGTTATATAATAATTATAATCTATATCTATCTATAATATATATAAAATGCAATGTCTCTCTGTCTGTCTGTCTGTCTGTCTGTCCGTTAGTGCGCCTATCACTGTAAAACCACTTATCCGATTTTCGTACTTTTTTTTTTTAAACATATGTATGTTCTCTGGCCAGGTTATAGGCTATATTTTATTACGATAGGTAGCATAAGGAATGAGCAGTGACGTAAAATAGTGAATGATGTCGGAAATAAGTTTGCCGCTAGCGCGTGCCTTTGCAATACACAGCCTAAACCATTAAATATGGAACAATATTATGTAGCAAAGAATATCTGTAATGTATAATCTATAATATATATAAATTGCAATGTCTCTCTGTCTGTCTATTAGTGCGCTTATCACGTGGGAATCACTTATCCGATTTACCTGTCTTCTTTTAAATTCATGCATATATTCTTTGGCCAGGTTATATAATAATAATAATAATCTATATCTATAATATATATAAAATGCAATGTTTGTCTGTCTGTCTGTCTGTCCGTTAATGCGCTTATCCCTCGAGAACCACTTATCCGATTTACGTGATTTTTTAAATTCATACATATGTTCTCTGACCAGGTTATAGGTATATATTTTATTACATATATAATACATATAAAATGCAACGTATTCTGTCTGTCTGTCTGTCCGTTAGTGCGCTTATCACTGGAGAACCACTTATCCGATTTTCGTACTTTTTTTTTAAAAAACAGATTTATGTTCTCCGGCCAGGTTATAGGCTATATTTTATTACGATAGGTAGCATAAGGAATGAGCAGTGAGAATAATAGTAAATGAAGTCGGACAAAGTTTGCCGCTAGCGCGTTCTCTTGCAATACACAGTCCAAACCATTAAATATGGAACAATATTATGTAGCAAAGAATATCTGTAATGTATAATCTATAATATACATAAATTGCAATGTCTCTCTGTCTGTCTATTCGTGCGCTTATCAAGTGGGAATCACTTATCCGATTTACCTGTCTTCTTTTAAATTCATGCATATATTCTTTGGCCATGTTATATAATAATAATAATAATCTATATCTATAATATATATAAAATGCAATGTTTGTCTGTCTGTCTGTCTGTCCGTTAATGCGCTTATCCCTCGAGAACCACTTATCCGATTTACGTGATTTTTTAAATTCATACATACGTTCTCTGACCAGGTTATAGGTATATATTTTATTACATCTATAATATATATAAAATGCAACGTATTCTGTCTGTCTGTCTGTCTGTCCGTTAGTGCGCTTATCACTGGAGAACCACTTATCCGATTTTCGTACTTTTTTTTTAAAAAACAGACATATGTTCTCCGGCCAGGTTATAGGCTATATTTTATTACGATAGGTAGCATAAGGAATGAACAGTGACAATAATAGTAAATGAAGTCGGACAAAGTTTGCCGCTAGCGCGTTCTCTTGCAATACACAGTCCAAACCATTAAATATGGAACAATATTATGTAGCAGAGAATATCTATAATATATATAAAATGCAATGTCTCTCTGTCCGTCTGTCTGTATGTCTATCTGTCTGTCTGTCTGTCTGTCTGTCTGTCCGTCCGTTAGTGTGCTTATCACTGGAGAACTACTTATCCGATTTACGTGCTTTTTTTTTTAAACATACGTATGTTCTCTGGCCAGGTTATAGGATATATTTTATTAGGTGGCATAAGGAATAAGCAGTGACGATAATAGTGAATTAAGTCGGAGAAAAGTTTGCCGCTAGCGCGTTCTCTTGCAATACACTCCCTAAAGCATTAAATATAGAACAATATCATGTAGCAAAGAATACAATATATAAAATGCAACATCTCTCTGTCTGTCTGTCCGTTAGTGCGCTTATCACTCGAGAACCACTTATCCGATTTACGTGTTTTTATAAATTTATACATATGTTCTATATAATTCGATATAACCCTAGATAATGGGAGATGGTGAGATAATGGGAGATAAGGAGAAATAATGGGAGATAAGTCGAGATAAGCCTCGATAATGGGAGATAAGGTGAGATAATGGGAGATAAGTATAAATAATGGGAGATAAGGAGAGATAATGGGAGATAAGCAGAGATAAGTCTAGATAATGGGAGCTATGGTGAGATAATGGGAGATAAGGAGAAATAATGGGAGATAAGGAGAAATAATGGAAGATAAGTCGAGATAAGCCTAGATAATGGGAAATAAGGTGAGATAATGGGAGATAAGGAGAAATAATGGAAGATAAGGAGAAATAATGGGAGATAAGTCGAGATAAGCCTAGATAATGGGAAATAAGGTGAGATAATGGGAGATAAGGAGAAATAATTGGAGATAAGGAAAAATAATGGGAGATGAGCAGAGATAAGCCTAGATAATGGAAATTATGTAGAAATAATGGGAAATAAGGAGAAATATTGAGAGGTAAGGAGAAATAATGGGAGATATTTTATTACGTTGGGTAACATAAGAAATAAGCAGTGACGATAGTAGTGAATCAAGTCCACGCGAGCAGAGCCGCGGGCCCGGCTAGTAATATATAAAATGCAGCGTCTCTCTGTCTGTCTGTCTGTCCGTTAGTGAGCTTATTACTGGAAAACCACTTATCCAAATTACGTGCTTTTTTTTAAACATACATATGTTCTCTGACAAGGTTATCTATCTATAATATATATATAAAATGCAACGTTTCTCTATCTGTCTGTCTGTCCGTTAGTGCGTTACGTGCTTTTTTTTTTAAAACATACATATGTTCTTTGGCCAGGTTATAGGATATATTTTTATAGCGTTAGGTAACATAAAGAATAAGCAGTGACGATAATAGTGAATCAAGTCGGAAAAAAGGTTACCGTTAGCGCGTTCTCTGCCTAAACCATTAAATATGGAACAATATCATGTTGCAAAGAATATAATATATATAAAATGCAACGTCTCTCTATCTGTCCGTCTGTCCGTTAGTGCGCTTATCACTTGAGAACCATTTATCCGATTTACGTGTTTTTATAAATTTTTACATATGTTCTATATAATTCGATATAAGCCTAGATAATGGGAGATAAGGTGAGATAATGGGAGTTAAGTATAAATAATGAGAGATAAGGAAAAATAATGGGAGATAAGCAGAGATAAGTCTAGATAATGGGAGTTATGGTGAGATAATGTTAGGTAAGAAGAAATAATGTGAGATAAGGAGAAATAATGCGAGATAAGTCGAGATAAGCCCAGATAATGGGAGATAAGGTGAGATAATGGGAGATAAGGTGAGATAATGGGAGAAATAATGGGAGATAAGGAGAAATAATGGGAGATGAGCCTAGATAATGGAAATTATGTAGAGAAAATGTGAGATAAGGAGAAATAATAGGAGATAAGGGGAAATAATGACAGATATTTTATTATGTTAGGTAACATAAGGAATAAGCAGTGACAATAGTAGTGAATCAAGTCCATACGAGTGAAGCCGTGGGCACGGCTAGTTTAATAATAAGAATAACACAACAAAACCGATAATTGTAATTAATTAATATTAGAAAGAAGTAATATTCTAACTAAATAACACAATAAAAATAAATAGGTAAAACTATTTTATACTAGATATAAATTTGCTAGATATTTATCCCAAAGGTTCAAAATGCTGTTGCTGTTGTTAATCCTACAGAATCTTGTTTTTCTCACCGTGGCTCTCATAACGTTTTTCAACTGAATTTCAGTATTTTGATTTACAATTATTAAGTGTATTTCTAAATCATTTCTGTCTGTTGGTGGATTTTTGTAAACTTTTTCTTTTAGATGGTTCCATATAAAAAAATCAAGAGGAGTAAGATCTAGCGATCTTACAGGCCACTTATTAGGTACATTGGTACATAACCAATTTGCATCAAATTTTTGATTCAAGTAGTTTACTACATTTCTACTATTGTGGCCTGGAGCGCTGCTGGAAAATATTGTCTCCACGATTTAAAGGTAAAGTTTTAAAAAATCTTCAACATCATTTTGAGTGAACTCCATTTAACGCCCCATGAACTATAATACAACTAATAATTCTTGTGCCAAGGATATCCACCCACACGTTAAAGCCGAATCTTTCTTAATAGGCACTTTCTCGCATAATTCTAGGATTTTCTTGGTTCCAATATCGAGTATTGTGATTACATAGACCCAAATTGGTAAATCTAGATTCATCCGTAATGAAATTGATTATCAAGGTGGTATCTTTGCAAAAACCAATTACATTCTTCTTTGGTAATCTGTTTGAAATAAATGTTGATTTATTTGATATTTGTAGGAGCTGAATTTATATTTTCATAAAATGCGGCGAGCGGTTTCACAATTTACATCGGTTTGTTCTTCAACATGTCTTATAGAAATTGTAGGTTTTACCTGAACAATGGCCAATACATTGATTTCTGAATCTTCGTCAGCAATAAATACATCAGCTTGTTCAATCAGTTGCCTTCTAAACTGCTGCTCTACCCTTAAAAAATAATTGTTGGGTGGGTGCCTCCTATCGAGATATCTTACCATGTACAACTCGGCGGCTTGTCGGCTATTCTTTCTGCACTCTCCATAAATTAATAACATGTCTACTTTTTCAGCCGTTGAATACATTTTTGTTAACGAAAAATTATTTTTAACGTAAAGTAAACAATAAAAATGGCCATTTTGGTAACACGCAGCAACCACGACTTTCGGTTCGTCTGTTTTATCACACCTAGTATATATATATATATATATATATATATATATATATATATATATATATATATATATATATATATATATATATAGATATATGTATATATACATATATATATATATATATATATATATATATATATATATATATATATATATGTATATATGTATATATGTATATATATATATATATATATATATATATATATATATATATATATATATATATATATAAGGTTTCTCTATGGAATGCGAGAATTATAGAACCGTATCTCTAATATCTCATTGTAGTTAAGTCCTCCTCACAATTATCAACGAGAGATTGAAACCTTACTTGCTGTCTCAAGAACAGTCGGGATAGGGATGAAAGTGCTTCAACATCTATATGGCTTCTTAAAAATCTAATAACATGATAATAGCACCGATTTAGTGCGTGTTTACATCCATTCCCAAGAATTAAAGATTAGTGCGGAGGTGCGCCAAGGGTGCATAATATCGCCAATACCTTTTAATATATATAGTGAATGCTTCAGGCGTGAGGTATTTGACGAATGGTAGGGAGAAGTAGCAGTGAGAGGTTCTAGAATATTCAACCTTAAATATGCCAGTAATACCGTAGTCTTGGCAACCTCGAGAGAGAAGCTTCAGCAAATCATGACCAAACTCAACACCGTTAGTGAGAGATTTGGCCTTAAGCTAAATAAGACCAAAAACAAAATAACGGTTGTCGATAGCGCTCAAAACAATCAGCCCGAAGTCAAAAATGTTGCCCTTAGTCGACCTGTACATTAAAATGAAAAAAATAAAACAGTTTTTCGCCTGTTTTTTCAATTTTTTAGGTTATGGGTTTAGGTTTATTGGAAATTTCATTACAAAGAGTTTGTTTCTTTTTTGTCTCGGTCCGACTTATATAACCAGAGTTATTCACATTTTCAGCTCAAAAACGCGTTTTGAAAATTTAAATTGTTTATGAACAAAAAAGCACAAGTTTTTCAAGGTCTAAAAGTCAAGACAATACTCCTAGTTTTACCCCAGAGAAAATAAAATTATAATATTGCTGTATTTAAACTATGCCTATGTCATCATTATTTTGACATATTTTTACTGCATTAAAAGGGATAGGTGCTACTGTTTGACTGTAAATAGCACGTGACGAATCTCTAAGACGTTTTACAAATTAAAACATATTTCAGAAACTAAATATGTTAAACCTTCAAGTTCAAAGAACTAGTTTATATATGGACATGAGTAACAAAGAAAACACAGAAATAATTACCAGTGCTAATGAGTTTGGTAAAACTCAGCTACACATCGAAGTTTTATTTATTACTATATACATTTGTTCATATTAACTAAGAATTTTCGGACCGACGAAACTTAATGGCAAGATACCCCTGAGTCAGAAATCCATTTGAAAATACTTTAAAAGGTTTCTAAACTTAAGGGCAAAAGCTATTCAGGGACTTCATTTCAAGTAGCAAAATAAAAATGCAATTTAGTAATGAGCTCCTATCTGGATTTTAAGCTGGACTAAATGATCATTTTCCGATAATGAAAGAGAGATCTTCTCGTATATTTTTACCTTTTCCTACGTATTATCTTTGCTAAAGCGGATTTTCTATCGTGAAGCTGAAATATAAGTCTCAGCTAAAAATAAACAGAGAACGCGTGTGTCCATTTTCAATTTAACATTTAATTATGAAAAGCTTTGCTCTGCGAGACAAGGTAACTAACTTGTCGTTTTTTAAATTAGTAAACTAATTTACTAATTGATTTTATTGATCTATTCGGAAGTTATTTAAAATTATTTTCCTATGTAATTATTGTCTTTACCAACATACTTAGTTCAGCGTTTCTCGAGTTGTTTCATTCTATTCAAACAAATTCTTTTTTAGCGTCATTTTTGTTTCTAATATTCAATAGGCAAAATTTCTTCACAGTCTCAAAGACGGCCGCCACCGACGTTTCGGAAGAAGTTCTCGCCTTCTTTAAAGGTAGAAAGCTCTCAGAAACCCATTGCATCGACTACTAATTTGTAAGAGGATCCCAATAGAACACCGAGCTCTCGGCGCCTGTGACAAATCGCAAAATGTAACTCTCGTAGTTCTCTAACTCTTGGTGATCTGGTAGAGGCAGGATTGGCCAGCATTTCCATGTCCAGGGGACGCCGTATCGCTCTGTTACTTTAACTCGATGTACATGGAGGCTCCTTCCGTATCCTCCACCAGACTTCATAGAACCTACAGAAAAAATAAGCGCTGTGCATAACTTAACTGTCAGCCAATCATCGCTCCTGATGAAGCTAACATGGTTAGCGAAACGCTCGTCGAGTGCAAAAATAAAGTGTTGGGTGTAGTGGTGATATATACTGAGTAGTATTAATTATATTAATTCTTTAATTTTATAACAAAGGGACTCATAGACTAATTTAAAGTATTTGAAAGAACACAAAATCATACCAAACCACAGTGTGTCGACTAGTACAAGTTAGCTGGACAAAATTATTTTTTCACTTATTTCAATTGTTTATCTATATTCTAGGCATATTAAGTTATTTTAAGAAAAAAAATTCATCGCGTTGGGTTTTTTTTATAGGGGCGTGGCTAATTTTTTCCCCTAAATTAGTCAGCTACGCAGACATATTTAACGATAACTCGGGAACAACTTGTCAGATTTTTATAAATAAAACATTAAAAAATGCGTAACAAAATTTTATTAAAGTTGATTGAATATTATTTTATTCTATCTTTTATCGTTTTTTGGAGTTATTTAGAAATTAATGGAGAGAAATTTTTTTTTTTTCGTGTAAAATTCATTATTTTTTTTCGGTAAAAAAGCGCAATAACAAAAGAAAAACAAAATATTATACATTTTTCTGACAGCTGCGTATCTGGAAAATAAAATAAGGTATTAATCATGAAAATCGGTTAATAAATGTGGGTTTTATTCACAATTTACCGCAGGTACTCAATATCGATAAAATTTGTGTAATACAGCCACCCTTGCATATCGCGGTAGGATTGCATCAGCTTAGCAGGTAGATAACGGAACTAAAGGGCAAGGGTATTTTGTATGGTTATTAGAATTAAAAATTATAATAGTGTCTTTCATTTAGCTGCATTTCGCTTACCTGTATTTTTTGTCCAGCTGCACAAAACATTGTATAACAAAAACAAAATATTCTGCGTATGTGCACGAATTTTTCTACAAACTTGAATGTGCAACTAAATGAAAGACACTGTATTATTATTTTTAATAATAACCAGATGATAAATCATTTATTGCATTTGTCAATTAAAAATAAAACAATTAATCCATATTACTTAGTTTTATTGACACAAAAAGGATAAACTCAAATAATACCTGCCTTTCAGGTAGGTAACTTGTGCATTATACATACATAAGTAGTTGGTATTTTAAAATGTTTTTGATTTTTTTAAAGTACATATTTCTTCCTGTTCGGTTCAAAAAAAAAATTGTTTTTGAAAATTCCAGTCAAAAATTGTTTTTGTTTAATTTTAAAATAAATGTTATAAATGCTCTGTAATAAATTTAGCATAATGACACTGACTGTAATTATATGTAAAATAAAAATACTCATTTATTGATAAAGAAAAATTTTTAAGTCAAGGTTTACATGCTTAGTACAAGCACTACATAACTAAAAATAGTAGCTGAACCTAATAACCATCATCAGAGTCTTCTGATGAGTCGTTTACTGTATAATCGTCATCATTTTGTGGCATTGTGCGACAATATGATGACGATTCCAATCTTGACTCTTCTATGCTAGGGCTTACAATTAACTTTAATACATCTGTACATATTTTTTCCGGCTTTTTTTGGGAATCTCTCGAAGGCTATTGATCAAAGGATCAGATGTTATAATTAACATGCACAGTAAGTCTCTATTCGTGGCAACACGCGAGCACTTGCGGGTGTTGTACTCCCTAAATCTGCGGCAATCTTTGTTCCGTGCTTCTTGAGCCTCTTCGGAAAGCTGCCCAATTGGAAGCAATGCCGCTTTGATGACTTCTGTGCTGTGAATTAATATTTTATGCACAGTAGCAGGCATACAGTACCACGAATAAAGACTAAGATAATGTTTTCTGGTTTCAAGACAAAATTTTTTGAATTCAACTAAGTTTATCTCGAATCCAGAAGACAATGTTCTCAAAATAACATCAAACTTTTTTATAATTGTAACATCCAACCCTGTGATCTGGGCACTCATCTCAGCATTCTTAAAAAAGCGACGGGCTGTATTTCCATCATTTGAAGAACCAAATCCTGGCTTTGGTTTATCTACAATGAGTCCCATCTCGTTCTTAAATTTCAATTTGATTTCCTAGGAACGAACCTTGATATCTGCTTTGTCTTCGTTGCTTCTAGCCTGCCATTTCTTAATATTCAACTTGTAACTGATATGTAAAAGACATTCGAAGCAACGAATCCAAGCATGACGTGTAGATAAACCAAAGCCAAAATGTTCTTGATTGCTGTTAAACATCGCGGGGTCATCGTTCATCGTCTTGGGTGTGGCGTCACAGATGAAACACTTTTGGGATGAACTAGTTTCCGTTAAGGCGTTACACACCTTTCCGTCTGTCATTGTCAGCAAAAGTTCGTGTTTTACAGAGATTTGAGAATCACCAAAGTTGATAAGTATTGGAAGAAGAGCATTAACTTCTTCCCACAATCTATTTGCCTCCACTAACGTGAAGTCATTCGTTTCTTTGGCAAATACAAATTTGATTGGGCGGCAATACAAAGTTGATGAAGGCCGAGGATTTTGCCAAATAATTTTGGACCCATCATATAACTTAAGGGGAACTAAAGAAAATGCGAAAAGAAACTCGTCCGTATATTCAGTGTTCTCAAATCTCTGTTTGTATGTGTTGTGCCCAGAACTTCCATCACATCCCCATTTACTAACAAGTGTAAACGATGAACTTGTTGGGAGCACACTGCTGATAACTTCATTCTGTGCTAATACTAGACGTTCCACTGTTTTATTTAATAAGGCTTGCAAATTTATTTCCGCACGAGTTTCTGTTATAGCAATGTGCTCCTCTGCAGGGTAACAGGCCTGTTTGGACTTTTTTAAACTAAAATATGACGGAAACACATTATGCCCCGCCTTCATGGACCACTTCCTAGTTTGTTTGTAAGAATACGTTGTTGACTTAGAATCTATATAGTAAGCTAAGGCTTCGTCACTACTTAATTGCCTAGGATTAACGGTACTGGTATTTTTTAGACTTAATAATATTATCTGGGCTCTCACTAATGTCTCTAATCACATTGGCAATTTTCCTTTGTCCTGCTGAACGCACAGCAATTTCGGCAGCAGTCACCAATTCACTGACACTTCGGGATTCTACGAGATCCACGACGCGACGTTTCTTCGTCTTAAACGACGATTCCTCGAAATCTTTGCGAGGTCTTCCTGCAGGAGTCACATTCTCACTTGATGTTGAAGGTTGTGGCGCAAAAGAACTCTCAGTAAACTGTATGTCTGCTTCATCCAACCAATTCTTATTTTTAATTAAAAACGCTCATTCGACTTTCCCGAAGCCAACCATTTGGCACCAAACTTATTAGACAAGTTGGATATCTTCAACTTTATTTCTTTTTGGCTGCTTTCAGTAATGTCACCAAAGTGAAATTTTGAAGAAAGAAAGTCATATACACGCGAGGTTTTTTCATTCTTCGTGTGTTTCAACCACTCCTCAAAAAAGGCTACCCTTGAAATAGAGTAAACGTGTTCTGGAAAAAAAGAAAAAAAAAACATGTTGTACTGAAGTGTGCTAAACAATATGTGTATTTTTACGAAGAATAAAGTTATTTCTGTGTAATATCTAAAAACTAGCCCGGATAGAGGTGAATGTCTGTATATTCTGAACTTTCAAAGTTTTTTTTTAAAAAAAACACGCTAAAATATATAGGCTATTTAAAAAAAATACTAAAAATTCAAATTAATAGATTCTGATTAAAAAAATACATTAAAAAATAGTACTTACCCTCAGTATTAATATTCATCACAAAAACTTTCACAATATTACAATATGTCACTATAAGATGTGCACGAAAGTGTCGCTACATTGCAACTGATTGATTGAAAGAGCTGCATTAAACTCATTACCTGACTTCTGACGCTTATGACTCGCCACTTGCAAATTTGATAAACAACCTTTTCTCGGAATTCGGGGTTTGGTGGTGTTGTTTACGTTTTGCAAATAAGATTTCCTGGAAATCATAACATGAATTTTGTCCACCTAGCATGTTCTACGCGACACACTGTGCAAACCAATGAAAAAGAACGATTTTTATGAAAAAATTAGTTTCCAGTAAAGTTGACGTTTCTTTTCTCCTTCAGTTATTTCTGATTTTTACTTATTGCTAATTACTTTTTCTGTCTTCTTGTTATAAAAATTAAAAAATTAAATATTAAATATGATAAATAATAAATAACATCTAATTCTTTTTCAAATATTTTAAATTAGTCTATGAGTCCCTTTTTTATAAAATTAAAGAATTAATATAATTAATAATAAATAACTCGTCTAATAGTAACATTCATCAAATTTAAGTCACTTTACTATAAAATTAATAAATTAAAAAATAAATATCATTAATAATAAATAATTTGTCCAATAGTAGCATCCACCAAAAAATTTACCGACCTGATGACGACATAGACTATCAACAATATCCGGTTCAGACTCAAATATCACTAAATAAGTTACTAAACACGATGTCAAAAATTTTAAAATGGTGTACCATTTCAACATCATAGTCTTTCTTCCAGTTGTGTTCTGTCTTAAAAAGTGTTTGTGTCTGAACTTGAAGATGTCACGGTAGAAGATCTCGTAGAACTTGTAGCAACGCACGACGATCCTATTAGCAATGAAGATCTGATCGAGTTACAGAATAATCCTATCTACGATGAGGGAAGAACAAGTAGAAGAGAAAGTTTTATCTTCAGGGGAAATACAAAATGCACTTTCAAAAATTTATTCAGGTTTGGACATATTGCAGAGTATAGACAATAATGATGACCGTGTCTTGACCGTGTGTCAAACAATTTAAAAACAGTGTTGGGTGTTATGAACGTATTTTACAAGAACGTAAACAAAACGTTACCCAAAAGACAATAGATGTATTTTTCCGTAAAAAATAAGAGTATGTATTGCATAAAGTGTTCTTAGAATTAAAGTGATTGATTAAAATGATTTGTATTTTTTTGTATTAAATTTTGACTATGTTTAATCATAAACCTCGATATACGCGAATTTCAGTTAACGCGATTTTTTTCGGAACGTATCCCTCGCGTAAAGCGGGGTATTACTATATATATATATATATATATATATATATATATATATATATATATATATATATATATATTATATTCTTTGCTACATGATTTTAATGGTTTTTTTCCGACTTGATTCACTACTATCGTCACTGCTTATTCCTTATATTACCTAACGTAATAAAATATATTCTATAACCTGGCTGGGGAACATATTTGTGTTTAAAAAAGAACACCTAAACCGGATAAGGTGTTTTCGAGTGATAAGCGCACTAACGGACAGGCAGAGAGACGTTGCATTTTATATATATTAAAGATAAATATAGATAACCTGGCCAGAGAACAAATATATGAAAAACCGGTCAAGTGCAAGTTGAACTTGCACAATTAGTGTTCCGTACGTTGATTGTTTTTGAAATAAAAAGTTTTGTTAGGGTGGTATAAAATGATTAGTGACTTCACAAAACACACCCCAAATGAGTTTTCAACAAAGTTTGTTTCCAATCTTCACTGAAAACTGGTGACCTTGAAATATTGTTTTTTTTTTTATACCAGATAAATTATTAAAGGTAATGATAATTTTCGTTCAATCTATACCCCGTGGAGAATATTCCAGGGTTTTTTTCAAAATTTTTTGATCAGTACTTTTCGAGATAAGGTAGGGGACAGCGATTTTTCACGATTTTTTAAAAGTAATACGAAGAAAAGTGTGCGCAAGTATTACATTATATATATATTTTTTACTCGTGTTTTCACAAGCTTTCATTTGACACCACACTCGATGACCTAGTAAAAAAATTTTTTTTTCACTTCCGATTTCACCCCTCCAAACGAATCCCTTAAGTCAAAATTTATGTTACGGTGATATAAAATGATCAGTGACTTCACAAAACACACCCCAAATAAGTTTTCAACAAAGTTTATTCCAATCTTTACTAAAAATTGATGACCTTGAAATTTCTGTTTTTTTATATAACAGATAAATTATTACAGGTAATGCACTCGTGATAATTTTCGTTCAATCTACACCCCGTGGAGAATATTCCAGAATTTTTTCAAAATTTTTTGGTAAGTACTTTCCGAGGTAAGGCGGGTGGACAACGATTTTTCGCGATTTTTTAAAAATAATACAAAGAAAAGTGAGCGCAAGTATTACATTATATATATATTTTTTACTCGTGTTTTCACAAGCTTTCATTTGACACCACACTCGATTACCTAGTAATTTTTTTTTTTTCATTTCCGATTTCACCCCCCAAAACTAACCCCTTAAGTCAAAATTTAATTTTCAAAACTACATGGCTCTGATGAGGCCATCAATTCCTATATTGCTACCAAATTTCAACTTTCTATGACAAGTAGTTTCGGAGAAAATCCGGTGTGACAGACGGACAGACAGACGGACAGACACCGAAGTGATCTTATAAGTGTTCCGTACGGAACACTAATTAAAAAAAAAAACAGGTAAATCGGATAAGTGGTTCTCGAGTGATAAGCGCACTAACGGACAAGCAGACAGGGAGACGTTGCATTTTATATATATATATATATATATATATATATATATATATATATATATATATATATATATATATATTATAAAAGATTATGGATAACCTGGCTAAAGAACAAATGTATGAATTTAAAAAAAAACATGTAAATCGGATAACTGGTTCTCAAATCATAAGCGCACTAACGGGCAGATAAATAGACAGAGAAACGTTGTTCCATTAATGGTTTAAGCAGTGTATTGCAAGAGAACGCGCCCGTGGCAAACTTTTTTCCGACCTGATTCACTATTGTCGTCACTGTTTATTCCTTATGTTACCTAACGGAATAAAATATATCCTATAACCTGGCCAGAGAAAATATGTATGTTTAAAAAAAAAGCGCCTAAATCGGATAAGTGGTTCTCGAGCACACTAACGGACGGAGAGGAAGACGTTGCATTTTATATATATTATAAATTAAACATAGTTTTCGTAGCAGTTGTTGAGAAATATATTTTGGTACTTATATAAACATAATGCCTTGTATGATTCTTTTATACTATTATTGTTGTTTTCTTATATCTTTACTTACAAGTCGGAAAATTTTAAAGAAATCCCACAGTGGGTTCCATATTCATTGTGTATTCACAAATTGAGAATGTTAAATCCAATTCATTATTGTATATTATTATATGTAGTAAAATGGGGCAAAATATTTACCGCACTGTGAATGTTCAATGATGGGCACTCGTCTTTATATTTGTGTAAATGGACGGAAACAACTTTCAATTGGCTGGAAAGTAGCACGCATAGGTATTAGAGTTTACCCATATGGGTTACAATTGACCTAAATTGGCTTAAGTTCTACCTATTGTGTTGAATATACCCACCTAGCCTTTTCATAATTGAATATTTTTCTTTTATTTTTGTATTATTATTCAGAAAGTTTCAAAGTTTAGGTTCCTACGTATTTTTCACTAGAGTGATTAGACAAACAGGGTAACAATAATAATACTAAGCAAAAGAATTTGAAAAACGCATATTCAAATTAAGAATTGTATATAATATTACTTACATACTGACGCCACACTTAAAATTATAGATTCAATGATTTTAAGTTATGATGACAATGGTCCACAAGGGTTACCATTATTACAGCAAACATTTTATTTGACTTGCGCTAACCGCGTTAGCATCATCACACTTTCTAGTTAATAAGACACCTTTTTAGTGTTCCGTACCAAAATTGAAAAAGGAACACTTATGAAATCACTTCGATATCTATGTGTGTGGCTGTGACAGCCGATTTTCTTTGAAACTATTTGACATAGAAAATTGAAATTTGTCACAAATATAGGAATTGATAGGCTAATTACAGCCGTGTAGTTTTAAAAGTTCAATTTTGACTGAAGGCGTTGGTTTTTGGGAGTGAAATGGGAAGTGAAAAAAAAATTCAAGGTCATCGAGTGGGATGTGAAATGAAAGCTTGTGAAAACAGAGGTTCCAAAATATATATGAAAACTCGGAACTCTTGGTACTCGCTGCATTATGTTATGTTAGGTTTGGAGTTCGGTACATTAGATTATATTAGGTTAAAGGTCGCTTCATTAGGTTATGTTAGGTTTGCTCTTCGCTATGTTAGGTTATATTAGATTTGGAGTTCCTGTTTAAAAGCCTTAAGTTTAGGAGACGTTCATCTGATCATTTTTCCTCTCTAATGTTCTTGGTGCTAAAAACTATATTTATTAAATCGATCGACAGAAAAATCACAAAGAAAGTTTATAAAAAGAAAATTATTGAGATTCCTTGTAAATGGCTTGGCTTATTTTATCGCCTAAAAAGGTGTTTTTTGGAAAGAAAAGCAATACATATTGAATAACCGGTCAAGTGCAAGTTGAACTTGCGCAATTAGTGTTCCGTACGTTGATTGCTTTTTAAAATAAAAAAAAATTGTAACGCAGGTATAAAATGATCAGTGACTTCACAAACACACACCCAGATGAGTTTTCAACAAAGTTAGTTTTTAATCTTTACGAAAACTGATGACCTTGAAAATTTTGTTTTTTTTATATACCAGATAAATTATTAAAGGTAAAGCACTCGTGATAATTTTCGTTCAATCTATACCCCATGGAGAATATTTCAGAATTTTTTCAAAATATTTTGATCAATATTTTTCGAGATAAGGAGGAGGGACAGCGATTTTTCGCGATTTCTTAAAAATAATACAAAGAAAAGTATGCGCAAGTATTACATTATATATATATATATATATATATATATATATATATATATATATATATATATATATATATATATATATATATATATATATATATATATATATATATATATATATATATATATACAGTCCCTGGCCAAATTATTAGACGCACTGCAAGATTTCATGTAAAATATTAATTACCGAGTGATATTGTACCGTTTTATTATTTTAAATTGATTTGTTTTTTATTTTTATATTATCCAATCAATTACCTATTTATTTGACATAAATAAAACAGCATTAATTTAGAAAAGCATAAGTTTATTAAGTTTTAAAGAAAAGTGAAATTAATGTTAGTAAAAGTCAATATTTAGTTGAGCCACTTTTAGCCGCTATCAAAGCTTTAATTCTGCGCGGCATGCTATCAATGCAAGATTGTACTGTCTCCTGCATTTGAGGATGATGATTCCACACATGAATAATCTTTTCTAGGAGCTGAGTTTTGTTGGTAATCACATCTTTAGCCACTTCTCTTTTCATCAGCTCCCCACACATTTTCAATGGGGTTCATATCAGGGCCAATCCAACAGAGGGATATTTTTTTCTGCCAAAAAAGCTTTAATAGACCGAGCAGTGTGGCAGGGAGCTCCATCTTGCATGAAAGTGAATGGTTCCCCATTTGGAAACCATTCTCTGAGCTGCGGAATCAACCGATTTTGTAATACTTCTTTGTACTGATCTTGCCTCATTATTCCTTTGACGACGTACAGACGTCCAGTGCCCTAGCCGCTGATGACTGACCAAATCATCACTTTGGTGGGATGTTTAACCGTCGGGACGACACAATCAGGATGAAACTTTTCTCCATGACGACGACGCACATACTGAGCTTTATTCTGCAAAATTTCGAATGTGCTTTCGTCACTGAAGCAGACCTGTCAAAAATAGGAAAAATATATAAACTTCCATGTTTATTTGCTATATTTAACTGAAAATGGTAATAATGTATCAATTATTGATTAAATTGCTGTATCTTACCGATCTCCAGAAGTCCACATCTTTGTCTTGCCATTGTTTGGCCCACTTCAGGCGCTTTGCTTTCATTGCAGCTGTTAACTTGGGCTTCCTGGCGGGGCGACGGCCTTAAAATCTAATTCTTTCAATTTTCTTCGAACAGTGCGCTTAGACGCATTTACGCTAGCATCCTGGAGTTGTGATTTTATTACCTTTGTGGTAGCAAATCTGTTTTCTACACAAATTTTCTTCAAACATCTCTCTGACCGTGGAGTGAAAATTGGTTTTCTACCGCATCTTTTCTTTCTTTCGGGCTTAATTCCTTCCCTGACTCAATTTTCTTTTTTATGCGTCGTATACTAGCTTCAGAAACCTCCAATCTTCGTGATATTTCTCGGTTTGTAAATGTTTTCGCAATCACAAGGGCCTTCACTTCAGCTTTTTTACGTGGTGAAAGATCGCCTTTTCTACCCATAATAAAAATAGTCCAATTACTTTTTTAAAACACTGCATACAAAATAAACTAATAACTGAGTGGTATAAAACTGTTAAACAAACAATCACAGTCCATAAAGCCACAGAAAACACGTCCGTACCTGACTCGATTCCGATCGCGACTGATACAGGTTTGTACTTATTTACGTTCATGTATCACTTTGTCAACACAGTGTTACCATATGTTAAAAATAAATACAAATATGTAGTCTACAACAATTCTTTTAAATAAAAATCAATAATATTGTAGTTTAAATATACCATTATTGCATAAAAACTCTTAAGAAACATAAAATTACTAAAAAAAATACAGTGCGTCTAATAATTTGGCCAGGGACTGTATATATATATATATATATATATATATATATATATATATATATATATATATATATATATATATATATATATATATATACGAGGCTGCTTTGAAAAGTCCGTGCAAAGTCCGAGAGATTGCACCACCGGCGCGTATCTAGGTCATGTTTAGTTAGTAGCATCTCTTGAATGAACGCACACCAAGTTTCAGCCATATTGGTCTATTTCTTTGTGTTTGGCATTCGTGTGAATCAAGGAAGTCGAGTGATTTTCAAGAAATGGACGAAAAAGAATTTAGTGTGTGGTGATTAAACATTACTTTATGAAAGGCAAAACGCCTCAGGAGACTAAAGAGAAGCTTGATAAACATTATGGTGACTCTGCACCTTCGATTAGAACAGTTCATAAGTGGTTTCAAAATTTTCGGACTGGCCATATGGGCACAAGTGACGCTGAACGTTCTGAACGGCCTGTGGAGGTTACGACTCCAGAAATCATTTGATCAAATCCATGATATGGTGATGGATGATAGAAGAGTTAAGGTGCGTGAGATTGCCAGTGCTGTAAGCATCTCGACTGAACGGGTACATAATATTTTGCATAAACATTTGGACATGAGAAAGCTATCTGCAAGATGGGTACCGCGATTGCTCACGCTTGACCAAAAACGGAATCGTGTGAAGTGTTGCAAGGATGGTTTGCAGCTGTTCCAGAAGAATCCGGAGGACTTTAAGCGTCGTTTCGTCACTGTGGATGAAACATGGATACATTACTGTACTCCTGAGGCCAAACAACAATCTAAACAATGTGTTACCAACGGGGGAATCTGCACCAAAAAAGACGAAGACCGTTCCTTCGGCCGGAAAGGCTATGGCGACTGTCTTTTAGGATTCGCAAGTGATAATCCTCATCGACTATCTGGAAAAGGGTAAAACTATTACAGGTGAATATTATTCATCGTTATTGGACCGTTTGAAAACCGAGCTGCAGGAAAAACGCCCGCGATTGGCCCACAAGAAAGTCCTTTTCCATCACGACAACGCACCAGCACACACCTCAGCAGTTGTGGTCGCAAAATTAATGGAAATAGGATTCCAACTCGTTTCACATCCCCCCTATTCTCCAGACTTGGCTCCCTCGGAATACTATTTGTTCTCCAATTTGAAGAAATGTCTGGCGGGACAAAGATTTTATTCAAACGAGGAGGTGATTGCAGACACTAATGGATATTTTGCAGACTTGGACAAATCCTATTATTCGGAAGGGATCAACAAACTAGAACATCGTTGGACGAAGTGTATAAGCCTAAAAGGAGACTATGTCGAAAAATAAAAAGGTTTACTCCAAACACATAAGTAGTTTTTATTTTTGCACGGACTTTTCAAACCAACCTCGTATATGTATATATATATATATATATATATATATATATATATACATATATATATATATATATATAAATATATATATATATATATATATATTACTCGTATTTTCACAAGCTTTCATTTGACATCCCACTCGATGACCTAGTAAAAAATTTTTTTTCACTTCCGATTTCACCCCCCAAAACTAACCCCTTAAGTCAAAATTTAACTTTCAAAACTACACGGCTCTGATGAGGCCATCAATTCCTATATTATTACCAAATTTCAACTTTCTACGACAAATAGTTTCGGAGAAAATCGGGTGTGACAGACAGACACCGAAGTTGTAAGGAACACTAAAAATTAGTAAAAAATCATGTTAAATAATCAAAAATTCCCTCAGACAGATCCATAACGAAATCAAGGACGAAGATTAAAAAAAAAATATTTAGATTCCATGAAAATTGCGACCAGAAAATGAATTTGGG
>CM032455.1:10398358-10480147 GCA_019049505.1 Pachyrhynchus sulphureomaculatus | reverse complement strand
ACACCAAATAGGAAATACAGGAATATATATTAGAAAATGACATTTATTTTGACCTTAGTTATAAAAAAAGTGATCTTTTGGAAGTTTCGAAAGACTATAAAATGAAAAAAGTAATATGTTCGTGATAGTATGGCTGAGAAAATGGGTCACACTTTTTTGCGGCTTCCTCCGTATTATTGTGTGTTTAATCCAATTGAACATATTTGGCATCAAGTTAAATCAAAAATAAGGGCACAAAATGTTTCTCCTACTTTAAGCGTGTCAGTGGTTGAATTAGTAAAAAAAGTTATAAATGATATATCTTGTGAAAGCTGGAAGAATTCGATTCAGCACGTTGTTAAAGTGGAAGATTCATATATTTATGTACATAATATAAAACCACTGATAATTACCTCAGCTGATGACAGTGATAGTGAAACCGAATTAGACTTAAGTTAAAATATATTTTTATTTATACAATATGTCCCCTCTTATAAACCCCATTCATTCAAACTGTATATTTGTACTTCTTATCTATCTCCAAAAAACACTTATAATTTTATTTATTTGCATTTCTGCAACCTATCATAAACAAAAGGTCAGAATTTTTATGTTGCCCACTTAAAACGCCAAAAATCAGGATCTTATATTTTGGGACAGGCTATACATCGTATATATATCTAAAACAGCAGGTTGAAATTGGTAAAATGCAGATTTAAAAAGATGGATTTCAGTAGCTTAGTCTAGTTTTAACAAATTGCAAACAGTATTTAACTCAGATCTACTTAAGAGGCTAAAGTGTTACATCAACAACTACTGCCAGTTTTGACATATGGTGCAGAAAAACCCCCATTCATTCAAACTGTATATTTGTACTTCTTATCCATTTGTTTTTACATGCATCTGTAAATAAACATCTCCAAAAACACTTATAATTTTATTTATTTGCATTAATGAATAAAATTCTTAAGTCCATCTCTGCAACCTATCATAAGAAAAAGGTCAGAACTATTATATTGCCTACTTAAAACGGCAAAAACCTGGATCTGATATTTTGGGACAGGCTATACTGTCTATTAATTCTATGTGAAAGTCAGTCATATATACCAAGCTCTTCAGGAGTGTTATAGTTATGGACAATGCAAGTTACCATAGTCGCGTACTAAATAAGATTCCTAATGCAGCCAACACCAAATAGGAAATACAGGAATATATATTAGAAAATGACATTTATTTTGACTTTAGTTATAAAAAAAGTGATCTTTTGGAAGTTTCGAAAGACTATAAATTGAAAAAGTAATATGTTTGTGATAGTATGGCTGAGAAAATGGGTCACACTTTTTTGCGGCTTCCTTCATATTATTGTGTGTTTAATCCAATTGAATCCAAATACTACCGACGAACAAGGTCGTGAAGCCGAATCATTTTCAATCAGTTGTGGCTTGATTCAGCTTATTGTTGAACCAACACGGATTCCTGATCGAGACGGAGAGTTCGCCAGTCTTCTTGATCTGTTTTTAACCACCAATCCGGAGATTTACACGGTCAGCGTAAATCCGCCGTTAGGTTCTTCCTACCATAAACTACTTTCGACATCGAGTATTCTACCAATCAGTGACAGAGAGGCGCCCAGACCGCGCAAGATTTGGCACTACAAATCTGCTAAATGGGAAGATCTCATGGAATATTTTCGAACTTTCCCTTGGTTGGACGTTTGTTTTCGATCCGACGACCCATCTGACTGCGCCAGTGAGGTTTCCGATGTTATTTTGGCCGGTATGGAGGCTTACATCCCTTTTTCGAAGAAATGCCCTTCCAACGGCAAGCCTTGGTTTGACCTAAAATGCAAAGAAGCTGTTGCTTCTAAACATCTTGCATACCGACAGTGGCGTGAAGATCCTAACACCATAAATCGTAACATCTTTGTTCGTGCCAGGAACAGATGCAAAGAAATTATCGACGAAACCAAGGAGGTACACAATCAACGGATTAGAAACAGACTTCTCGCTTGTCCCGGCAATTCCAGGTCCTTTTGGTCAGTCGCTAAGGCAGTTAGTCAAAATTTCACCAAATCCACCATACCACCACTCACATGGCCAGATAATTCTATTGCAACGACACCTGTTGAGAAAGCGAACTTGTTGACTGAACTCTTTGCTTCACATTCTACTGTCGATTTCCAAAGAAAAACACCACCTACTATTCCCATAGTGCAGTCAAGGATGCCCGATATTGTCTTCAGACAGCGTATCATAAAACGTATTTTGATGAAGCTAGACACCAAAAAGGCTTCAGGCGCTGACGGAATACCTGCCTACAGAAAGGGAATTATTTCCTTCCTGCTGGAAATGTGCCACAGTTCAGCCGATACCTAAAAAAGGCAAGAAGATCTTGCCAAATAACTACCGACCAATCGCACTACTCTCAATAATATCGAAAGTCATGGAAAAGGCTATCAATCAGCATCTCATAAAATATCTTGAAGGATTCAACATTATTAGTGATCACCAATATGGCTCTCGTAAAAATAAATCAACAGGAGATCTTCTGACTTATGTAACACATGTTTGGAACAACGCAATTGAACACTTTGGAGAATCTTGAGCGGTTGCTCTTGCCATATCCAAGGCATTTGACCGTGTTCGGCACGATGGGCTGTTGGCTAAGCTACGTTCTTATGGTATGTCTGAAAAGTTCTGTTTGTAGCTCTCAGAGAGCGTTCTTTACGAGTGGCAGTCGACGGATTTCTTTCTAACACCTTCACTATCAACGCCGGTGTGCCCCAAGGTTCCATACTGTCTCCTACTCTCTTCCTCATTTATATTAACGATCTGCTGGAAAAGACCGAGAATCCAATCTACAGCTTTGCAGATGACAGTACACTTATCTCTTCATTCACTTTGAACGCTCGGACATCGACTACTCAGATGAATATCCGCAGACAGCAGGAAGTCATTCAACTTAACAAAGACCTGGAAGAAATTCTATCTTGGGGTGACAGTAACCAAGTGGAATTTAACGCTACAAAAACCCAGGCGGCAGTTTTTTCTAAAAAAGTTAACGTTGCAGAACCCGACATAGTTATGTCGGGGCACTCCATCCCTCTAACATAGTCACTCAATCTGTTAGGCGTTAATTTGGGAGTAAATATGTCCTGGCATGAACATGTTGCAGGCATAGCAAGGAGAGCTTCTCAAAAGTTGGGAATATTGTTTCGAACCAGAAAGCTTTACACTCCACAACAACTGTTAATTCTTTACAAAGCTCAAATTCGACCAACTATGGAATACTGCTCCCATGTTTGGAGCTCCGCTCCCAAACATACACTGCATTTGTTGGATTATATCCAGAGAAGAGATATTCGTCTGATGGACACCCGGAACTGACCGACGGCCTTGATTCGCTGGAACATCGAAGAACGGTTGGCAACTTGAGCCTATTCTACAAGTACTTTCATGGAAAGTGTTCGAAGGATGTGGCCCGTTTAATTCCTCCCAGAGCGGTGCATATTAGAAGTACACGTCGCGCTAATACTTCACATCCGTATGAGGTTCAGCTTGTTACTCCTCGTACAACGCTTTTCAAGCAGTCTTTTATATGGAGAACATCATACCTTTGGAATAGTTTGCCCAGGACTGTGTTTCCCATCGAGTACAACCCCATTCATTCAAACTGTATATTTGTACTTCTTATCCATTATTTGTTTTTACATGCATCTCTAAAAAGTAAAAATCTCCGAAAACACTTATAATTTTATTTATTTACATTAATGAATAAAATTCCTAAGTCCATCTCTGCAACTTATCATAAGCAAAAGGTCAGAATTTTTATATTGCCTACTTAAAACGGCAAAAATCAGGATCCTATATTTTGGGACAGGGTATACTGTCTATTAGATCTATTTGAAAGTCCGTCATATATACCAAGCTCTTCAAGAATAGATACATTAGTGCGATGTTCGGTATATGATGCTCTGAGTATCCTTCAATATGCTCAAATCTCAAACGCATCGATTCGTATTTTGTGTGAGCTTGTTTAATGGTCCATGTTTCCGATGCGTCAGTTGCTATGGGGAATATAAGGCTGGATAACAATCTTAAATTTTTTGTGACCACTGGATCTTTCCAGACCTTAGTGGTCGAGTTTCTAGCCATCGCTAAACGTTTTCTTACTTCCGTTTCACAACCACAGTTATGAGGGAGCCCACATAGTTGAAATAGTCTACAGTGAAACCAGCAATTTTATTCATGTCCGACAGATCTTCATTACGACTAACATTCATTACTTTGGTCTTCGCTCTATAAATTGTCATGGAATAATTTTCATCGACTATGCTGAGAAGGGAAAAACCATCAATAGTGAATATTATATAAAATTATTGGTGCGTTTGAAGGCAGAAATCGCAAAGCAACGGCCCCAAATGAACAAGAAAAAAGTGCTCTTTCACTAAGACAATGTACCGTTTCACAAGTCAATGGTTACGATGGCAAAATTACATGAATTGAAGTTCGAATTGCTTCTTCATCCACTGTATTCTCCAGATTTCGCCCCTAGCGACTATTACCTGTTTGCAGACCTCAGAAAAATGCTTGCAGGAAAGAGATTTGGCTCCAATGAAGAAGTTATCGCCGAAACTGAGGCATATTTTAAAGGCAAAGACAAATCCTTCTACAAGAAAGGTATAGAAACGTTAGAAAAGCTTTGAACTCATTGTATCGCTTTCGAAGGAGACTATGTTGATGAGTAAAGTCGAATTTTACAAAAAAAATGTATTTTAATTAGCTAGACCAAAAACTTTTCAGCCTACGTATTATTTATTTTTATAAAAATTCTTGAGAGCTTATTGGAAACTTTTCCATAATAAATATAAAACGATAAACAGGACTAACGACGATCTTAAATGATAATTATGTCATATAAAAGCTTGAAATAAATTTTATTAATTATTAGAAGCGAAAAGTTGATGTTAATTAATTATGTTAGATTATTTCTAAAGGTCGGTATTCACTAAGGGTACTGAAAAAGTCTATGAAAGAGAGAATTAATTGTAGCTAATTTATGTCAAAGCGCGTGATTACTAATAAAAGAAGAAAGATAGTTCGTTGTTGTCGGCTTTCTATAGATCTCGAAATTCCAATTTATTAGCTGTTAAATATTGTATTATTAAAATATCCAGAAAAATAAGTGTTCCTTTTGATTTTATAATTCCAAAATAAAGGAACTAAAATTTTAAAAAATACTTTACAACTGGTTACGAAATTTAATTTGTCATGCATCGTTATTGTTAATTAAAACTGCAAGATTGCGTCGAAAAATTTAAAGCTTATTCTGAGGCAATGACAAGCCAGAAAAATAAAATTTTGTGAAAAAAAAGTGAAAGAAAAATCTCAAATCCAATTCGGACTGTTGTGAAGAGATATATTTTCTTGACTGGTGCTTTAAAAAGTAGTTTTTTAGGACATTTTGGGGTTTTGTATTGTGGGTTCAGCACCTTTATGATAGGATATCTAATCACGGTAAATGACTAACCTAATGGAAGGTCGGTTTGTATATCAGCAGTTTGAGGTTACGTAGTTTCAACATATAATCGGACAAAACATGGCCGGCTTCATGCCAGAATTTAAGCTTTGAGCTGGCAATCTGACAAAGAATACCCGATAACACTTTTATAATTTAGAAATAAACGCAACAAAATTTTAAAAAATCTAAAGAGGGCAAAAGTTTGACTACTCGGTTTCTACAAAAAAAACCAAAACGGTAATAAATAATAAGAGGAAAGGGTTCGATGTCTACCGCCTCTTAATTCCTTGAAATAAACTGCCTAGTACTCCGTTTTTAATTGATCGCAACTCAAGTGCTCATAACAAAAATATTCATTTCATTTTTTTCTTTTTTCACTTTTTCACCAACGTATTATAATAATGACAGAGGATTTGTTAGGAACATAAATGAACGTGAACTTTAATAGCTACTACAAAATTTACCCTTTGAACTTAATTGCGATATTAAATATGTCATATTTTGATTAGAGAAATTTGTCTTATAGCATCAGGAAATTGAGACGCGCGTGCAAAATAAAATCGGTATATATATTAACGTTATTTGCCGATAAATCTACCAAACTACATACTTAACTTTCTAATTGAAATAATTCAAAATACGTCCTAAAAATTCAAGCACGAGTGATTTCACATAAATCCCAGGCCATTCTCGAAACCTGCACGTAGCTTCACGACACAACCACACATATAAATGGAGCTATTCTGAAAATTCAATATTCGAAATATAATATTCCGACGTATATAAAACGGAGTATTTACAAATGCCTATTTATATCCTTATGACAAAAATCATCAGGAAACGGTCCTATTTGTTAAAATTTTGAAAAGTTTTATAGAGGAAAGTTGTAGTACTAATTTAATATTTGCAAAATTTCTAAAATCTAAATAACTATCTGACACTACTGAGTATATATCACCATTATAACAAACACTTAATTTTGCACTCGACGCAACCATGATAGCTTTATTAGGAGCGATGATTAACTAAAGCTAAACTTACAATCTAAATCAGGGGTGCTCAAACGGTCGATCGCGAGTGCTTTTTGAGTCAATCTCGAGAAAAAAATTCCGATATAGAATTATTCACAGATTTTGTTTTAGGTAACTAAAACAAAATGTAATGAATAAACTACTAAAATTTATTCGATCCACAATTAGGCCAGAATAACCCCCTCATCACTTTCTTTTATCGTAATAACCCCCTGCTAGAGGCAAAAGGCGGCTTTATCAAAGGAACGCGCGTTACTTGTCAAAGAAAAGCCGCGTTTTTGATTCCCGCCGATTTTTCTAGAAACTTCAGGGCGGCGTGTTTGACGGGAACATTCGAGACTTCGTTCGCGCCGATATAAATGTTGCGCCTGCAGGAATAGAAGTCAGTCTGAGTTGTAACTTGAAGGCGATACATCGATACAAAGTTTATTAATAAATAGTCCAAAATTGCGGCGAGTGCGGCGATTTGCCGTGCGTCAGAAACCTAAGCGTAGAAATTAGAAATCATAAAACGGTTCATAAAAACTATGAAAAGGGTTTTCCGTCACAGAGTGAATTAAGAAAACGAAAAGTACGTGAAAAGAACAATCAAAACCAGCCAAACAATCAAAAGCTGCAACGATCGCGTCATTTAAAATATCTCATATATTGGCGAAACACAAGAAACCATTTGATGATGGATTGGTTGTGAAGGAAGCATTTATTGAAGCGGGTGAGACTTTATTTGGAGATTTTAAAAATAATGTCTGCTATTAGAGAACTTCAGTTATCTCGTCCGACTGTCACAAGGCGTGTTGAAGTCATGAGTCAGGACATGGCAGATAAACTAAAACATGGCATCATGGAATGTACATACTTTTCTTTACAGTTCGACGAATCCACCGATATGACAGACAATGCCCAGCTGTGTATTTTTATTTGAATGGTATTCAATGATATGTCGGCTAAGGAAGAGTTTTTGACAATGATTCCTCTGAAAGGAAAGACCCGTGGCGAAGATATATATGAAGTTTTCTTCAATTTTGTAACAAACTACAAGCTACCAATATATAAACTAGTGTGCATTACAACCGATGGAGCACCAGCAATGACTGGAAACGAAAACGGTTTTGTGGCATTGTGTCGAGCTAATGATGATTTCCCTTCATTTTTCTTCTTCCATTGCATTATACATCAACAAGTTTTGTGTTCAAAAGTTCTAAACATGGAGGAGATTATGGGCATTGTAATAAAAATTGTGAATTCTATCCGTGCACGTAGCTTGCAACGACGGCTCTTTGAATTGCAGTTGGAAGATAGTGAGTCAGCTGAACACACTGATTTAGTTCTTCACACGGACGTCAGGTGGTTGAGTCGCGGAAAATTCCTAGAAAAGTTTCAAGAATTATTGCCTGAAATAACAGCTTTTCTGAACGAAAGAGGTAATGACACTCAGATGCTGAAAAACGGAAAATGGCTGACTGATTTGGCATTTTTGACAGACATCACAATGCATTTAAACACCATTAATTTGGAGCTTTAAGGTAAAGGAAAAACTATTATTGAGATGATTAGCGCAATAAACGCATTCAAAAGTAAATTGCAACTTATGATAGATCAACTGAAAAGAAAGGATCTGAAAAATTTTCCGTCTTTGAAAGCAAGGATTCCTCAGTTGAATTATGATATTTATGAGGCAGAATTATCAAATATTTTGGGCCAATTCGAAATACGTTTTTATGATTTCAGTAAATTGGCAAATATCACATCATTTATGAGTTATCCTTTTTCGTGTAAAAACATTGAGGAATTAGCTACTGAAATAGCAAGTCAGTTTAACATGGACTCATGTTCTGTTGAAAATGAGTTAGTGCGGATTATATCAGATATACATCTCAAAGCCACAGCATCTGATACAAAATTCTGGTGTTTTATATCTGAAGATAAATATCCTAATCTAAGGCAAATCGCCCTTCAACTTACGGCAATGTTTGGCTCAACTTACTTGTGCGAGTCTGCATTTTTTGAAATGAAGATAATTAAGTCAAAATATCGCAATCGACTAACTGACGAACATCATGCTTGCGATTAGCACTCGGTAATTACGTACCATCTTATGAAAAGTATGCTGAGGACATGCAGTGCCACGCTTCAACATCCAAAGTCACTCTCTTAGTTAAGTTTAGACACTAGAACTCGTTTGTTTTGTAAGAACCAATAAACTCGCAATTTTGAATAATTATGAGTTTTTTTCATTGACATTTTAAAGCAGACCTACATTTACCTTGACTAAAAAAATTCATATTGTGCGGAAAACTAATATCTATGCCACGATACACCCTACCTAGACGACAATCCTGCATCACACTTACTTGCAGCCTCTCAGAGTCGATCGATCGTAGTCTAACAATATTGAGGTAGATCGCCAACAGTTCAAGTTTGAGCACCCCTGATCTAAAGTATTTATACTTAGCCTAAAATCTGATTTACTCAAGCATAACCAATGGCATGGGCGCGGAACCAGTAGTTCCGGTCCAGTAGTCAGTAGAGGGGACTCTAAGGAATATGCCCGTCCAATCTATACTTTCGCGTGAGTTTAACAATATCCTATCAGGTACATCTTTAATTAATCTAAGATTATCTAAAGTTACAAGATGATCAGCTTCAAGAGCATCCTCGGCAATGTGCGTGATTACTAATAAAAGAAGAAAGATAGTTCGTTGTTGTCGGCTTTCTATAGATCTCGAAATTACAATTTATTAGCTGTTAAATATTGTATTATTAAAATATCCAGAAAGATAAGTGTTCCTCTTGATTTTATAATTCCAAAGTAAAGAAACTAAAATTTAAAAAAAATACTTTACAACTGGTTTAAGAGGGTAAATAACTTTTGTAACCTTATATTTAAAAGAATTTTTATGCAAATTTTATCCAATGATTAATTACAGCAGTATACTGGTAAATAAACCTTTTAGTTTACAAAAATTAATGACGAATATTAAATAGTGCTCAACTAACAAAAAAGCCAATCTGAAGATTCAAGTCACAGTAGGGAACCGTGATATTTTCTCTCCGGCACTATTAATTTCATGACACTGATGCATTATACAGGGCCACCTTTAGATATGTAATTTTTCAGAATGTTGACTTAAACTAATAAAAAACTATACGCTTTGTAAAAAGGAGTTAAGAACTAAGGTAATAATGCTAGTTTTATTCTAAAAAGTACGGTTTAAAAGTTAGAGAAGGTAAAAGTTTTAAAACTGTCAATTTGTTGTATTGTCAAAAACAATATTATAAGCAAAAAATATTCTACACAGAAATGCCTAAAATTTTTAATAGAAACTTATAATTCTGGATTGAAAACTGATGTTTCTCTTAAACCAATAATAAAGAAAATTTGAGATGTCTTGCAATATATTATGTATATATATATATATATATATATATATATATATATATAGGGTGTCCCAGTATTCCGTGTACACAAAGTTACGGTGGATTTCTGATACCTTAGTCCAAAAATTCGTAATTTTTTAGATACACGATGTCAAAGTTTTTTTTTTAGTTTTTCCTAATTACCTTTTTTAATAATTGTACTATTTGTACAATATTTGGTGCTAAGGGGTTTTCTGAGATGGGAAATCTAAATCAGCTCACAGTTTTGTTGTAAATTGTAGGGGTCGTCACTTATCGCATTGTGTATACTTTTAAATTGTCATAACTTTTTTTTACCGCTGTATGATGTCTCTAATTAAATATTCGTATTCTCCGCCTCCTTCTGTCTAAAAAAAGCCCTCTTGGTAAATGTTGCTCGGATCAACAGTTTCTGAGATGGTGCAATGTTTGTTTCCATTTTTTAATTCCATTGTCAAATTCGCAAATGCGTTTCTTCTTATATATATCTTATTATTGTTGTTAGCCTTATATATATCTTATTATTGTTGTCAGCCTGTTTGCCTTTAAGCGTGCTCCAAATTTCAGTGACTACTCTTTTGGACCTGTCCTAAGCCTGGATGAAGTGTGAAGGAACTCATTTGCGAATTTGACAATGGAATTAAAATATGGAAACAAACATTCCATTATCTGAGGAACTGTTACTCGGAGCAACATTTACCAATAGAGTTTTTTTAGGCAGGAGAAGGCGGAAAAAACGAATATTTAATTAAAAGTATCATGCACAGTATCATAAAAAAGTTATGACGATTTAAAAGTATACACATTGCAAGTGGCGCCTCCTACAATTTACAACAAAGCTGCGGTGATGTGAGCAGCTCTAACTAATCTATACATGGAGCATTTCGAAACTAGCTCTAGAAACTGCCTCACATAGACCGAAAACATGGCTAGGTTATGTAGATGACACATTTGTGGTATGGAAACACGGTGAAGACAACTTAAATAAGTTCCTGGAACACCTTAACAATATACATCCAAACATTAAATTTACAATGGAAAGAGAAGTAGCAGAACAACTACCATTCCTAGATGTCTTGCTTCAAATAAAATTAGATGGTTCTCTATCTCACTCAGTATATAGAAAACCGACACATACAAACAGATACTTAAATGCCAGCTCACATCTCCACCCAGCCCAACTATTCTTCGTTGCCAAATCCTTAGCTCACTGATCACAAACCCCAACAGACTAAGAATATTTGCAACAAGAAACCAAGCTTCTTCGAAACGTTTTACTTACAAATCGATATAAAGACGTATACTACAAAAGCATTTCTCCCATATATAAAAGACATCACAGACAAAATAGGTACTTCTAGGAAAACACCAAATTGAGACCATTTACACAACGAATCAAAAAATTAAAGATATTCTATCAACACCAAAAGACATTATAGCTTTAAAAGACTAAAGTGTATATGAAATTCCATGTCAGGACTGTGGCCTTTCATACATAGGCCAAACAAACAGGAAAATCAGCGCCAAAAAAGACGAGCACAAAAACGCCATAAAACAAAGATCCACCACCTCTTCTCTAGCATAATACGCATACAATACCGGCCACAAAATTGATTTTGACAAAACCAGAACCCTACAAAAAAGTGAAAACCTATCCACAGGGTAATCAAAGAAGCCATAAAAATAGAAAAGGAGGCCCAACAACTTAAATAATCGGGATGATAGCCAACGTTTACCAAACATATTCAATCCCAATACCAAGTCAAACCAAGAGAGACAGTAATTCAGCCATATGTTATGTCACCAACACAAACACTATAAAGAACCGCAGAACCGAAACACGCAGTCAAAGCCAAGCCTGTATTGGCCAGGGCCGTTCGACCAATAGAGCCACGCCCCCAGCCCATAAAACCGGGGCCCTCGGAGCCAGTCTCGACATTCAACGTCTAGACACCGTCCAGTGATCAACGCTTTGAAAAAGATAGATGAGATTCCATCGAAACATCAACGAAACCGTTATATATATATACCGTATATATATATATATATATATATATATATATATATATATATATATATATATATATATATATATATATAGAGAGAGAGAGAGAGACATATTGAGACAACAGACAAAAAAGAAGAAGATATATACATAAGAGGTATTATAAAAATCGTTTATTATATTGAGGGTGACATATCATTGCTTCAAAAGCAACTGCATAAAAATAATTAAAAATGTCGCTCTTCCATAACTAATGAGAAAATGGACCCTGAAGTTTTATGGTTTTTTAGCAGGGACGCCAATGATTTTATGTCAGAAACAAGAGACTGGTATTTCTTTAATAACATGTACTGTCATAGTGTTGCAATGCTTAGTATATTTTTTTATTATTATTTCATGATGCAATGAATAGAACTTGTCATCAGTTGATAATGATCTTTTTTTTGGGACCGCAAAGGAATTTTTTTATTGAAAATATTAGTTAAAGGTACACGGTTAAAAGAAGTGTTTAGAAAAGGACAATCAAAAATCTAAAGGAGGTCATTAGAGAAAAACGGGAAAATTCATGAAGAACCAAAACTTTACTATTGCACGACTGCTGGAGGATCCATAAGTTTAGGCTATTATCGAAAGCTGTGGATTCACTGAGTTACAACGTCCATCCTATAGTCTTTACTTGTTATTCTACGACTTCCTTTTGTTCAAATATGTGAAGAAGAAACTCAGGGATCGAAAAGTTTTCCCAAACGATGAGTTGAAACTCGCTGTAGCATCGTTTTTGAGACGCAAATCAATTTTCGTAGATTTTTTAAGCCGTTTAATATATTAAAATGGGTGACCCCTCGACTCAATTCGAGAAACATTCATCGGTAAAATGTCCAAGAAATCTTACATGTTTCCATCTGGAAATAGTTTGTAAAAGTTAGCGTTTTTTTCGTGAAATATTGCAAATTCGTAACGCCAAAAGGGCATTAAGTGATTTATTGATGTTGCTGAAGATCAGTGACAAGTAGTTTTTGCAACAGTTTATATAATATATACCATAATATATATATATATATATATATATATATATATATATATATATATATATATATATATATATATATATATTTATATATATATATATATATATATATATATATATATATATATATATATATATATATATATATATATATATATATATATATATATAAATATATATATATATATATATATATATATATATATATATATATATATATATATATATATATATATATATATATATATATATATATATATATATATATATATATAATAATATAATATATACCATACCACCATTCACACGGTCAGATAATTCTATTGCAACGACACCGGTTGAGAAAGCGAACTTGTTGGCTGAACTCGTTGCTTCCACATTCTACTGTCGATTTCCAAGGAAAAAACACCACCTACTATTCCCATAGTGCAGTCAAGGATGCCCGATATTATCTTCAGACAGCGTATCATAAAACGTATTTTAATGAAGCTAGACACCAAAAAAGCTTCTGGCGCTGACGGAATACCTGCCATAGTTCTCAAAAACTGTGCGAGGGAACTAACACCAGTTTTTTGTAGCCTTTTCAACCCATCCTACAGAAAGGGAATATTTCCTACCTGCTGGAAATGTGCCACAGTTCGTTGCCTAAAAAAGGCAAGAAGACCTTGCCAAATAACTACCGACCAATCGCACTGGTTTCAATAATATCGAAAGTCATGGAAAAGGCTATCAATCAGCATCTTCTAAAATATCTTGAAGGATTCAACATTATTAGCGATCATCAATATGGCTTTCGTAAAAATAGATCAACAGGAGATCTTCTGACTTATGTAACACACGTTTGGAACAACGGAAATTGAACACCTTGGAGAATATCGAGCTGTTGCTCTTGACATATCCAAGGCATTCGACCGTGTTTGGCACGATGGGCTGTTGGCTAAGCTACGCTCTTATGGTATGTCTGAAAAGTTCTGTTTGTAGCTCTCATGTTTCCTCAGCAGGAAGTCATTCAACTTAATAAAGACCTAGAATAAATTCTATCGTGGGGTGACATTAACCAAGTGGAATTTAACGCTACAAAAACCCAGGCGACAGTTTTTTCTAACAAAGTTAACGTTGCTGAACCCGACATAGTTATGTCGGGACACTCCATTCCCCTAGCATCGTCACTCAATTTGTTGGGCGTTAATTTGGGAGCAAATATGTCCTGGCATGAACATGTTGCAGGCATAACAAGGAGAGCTTCTCAAAAGTGGGGAATATTATTTCGAACCAGAAAGCTTTACACTCCACAACAACTGTTAATTCTTTACAAAGCTCAAATTTGACCAACTATGGAATACTGCTCCCATGTTTGGGTCTCCGCTCCCAAACATACACTGCATTTGTTAGATTCTATTCAGAGAAGAGCTGTTCGTCTGATTGGAGACCCGGAACTGACCGGCGGCCTTGATTCGCTGGAACATCGAAGAACGGTTGGCGACTTGAGCCTATTCTACAAGTATTTTCATGGAAAGTGTTCGAAGGTTGTGGCCCGCTTAATTCCTCCCAGAGCGGTGCATTTTAGAAGTACACATCGCGCTAATACTTCACATCTGTATGAAGTTCAGCTTGTTACTCCTGGTACAACGCTTTTTAAGCAGTCTTTTATATGGAGAACATCATCCCTTTGGAATAATTTGCCCAGGACTGTGTTTCCCACCGAGTACAATTTACAACGATTCAAGAACAACGTGAATCGCTTTCTCCGCACACGTGTCGCTCCTGTAGCGCTTTAGGGACCTCCCTGCAGCACGTGTGCCAGATCCATAAAAAAAAAATAAAAAAAATTTAACAAAAACACTGGGGTAAAATATTAATTTTTATGTGTTACGTTGAACGAATTGTTTACTAGGAAATTTTTAATTCATAAGAAGAAATAAGTAGTTTGTTACTTACGTAGAAGTATGTAAATAATAAAATAGTTAAATAATTGTTTTAGTATTATTTGTATGCATAAAGTAAATTAAAACAACTACATACAATAAAAGGACACTCACTTTAGGCCTACAAGTACATCACGATCACTTTTAATTATACAGAGATATGTAAGACCATTAAAAGTTTAAAAAAAAAATAACCAGTCAAGTGCAAGTTGAACTTGCGCAATTTGTGTTCCGTACGTTGATTGCTTTTAAAATAAAAAAATTTTGTTACGGAGGTATAAAATGATCAATGACTTCACAAAACACACCCCAAAAATGAAAATTTTGTTTTGGTATAAAATGATCGGCGAACAAAACACACCCCAAATGTTTTCAACAAAGTTTCCCAATCTTTACTGAAAACTGATGACCTTGAAATATTTGTTTTTTTTTATATACCAGATAAATTATTAAAGGTAATGATAATTTTCGTTCAATCTACACCCGTTGAGAATATTCCAGAATTTTTTCAAAATTTTTTGATAAGTACTTTTGGAGATAAGGCGGGTGGACAGCGATTTTTCGCGATTTTTTAAAAATAATGCAAAGAAAAGTGCGCAAGTATTACATTATATATATATATATTATATTATATATATATATATTATATTTTACTCGTGTTTTCACAAGCTTTCATTTGACACCACACTCGATGACCTAGTAAAAAAATGTTTTTTTCGTTTCCGATTTCATCTCCCAAAACTAACCCCTTAAGTCTAAATTTAACTTTCAATACTACATGGCTCTGATGAGGCCATCAATTCCTATATTATTACCAAATTTCAACTTTCTATGACAAATAGTTTCGGAGAAAATCGGGTGTGACAGACGACAGACACCGAAGTCATCTTATAAGTGTTCCATACGGAACACTAGTAAAGACTAGGCTATGGATAGGATAAAATAAAAAAAAATAGTTAGATATTTTAAAATTTTGTATTGTAAATCTTTAAAAATGTAAAAAATATATTTTGAATATCATAATTTTCTATAATTTGGCTTACTGAAGTAATTTAAAATTCTTCAAACAAAAAGTTTACGGCAGCTTAATCAAAACGATAATTAAATGACCAATAATCTACAGTATCGAAATTTTGGTGATACTATCCACACAGGAGCTTATACAATTTCCATTTTATGCAGTATGTTTTTTTAGAGGCATACAGGTCGTTGTTACGAAGTATATGTTATCAGCCAGAATCCTGGCTTGTTTAGAATTATGTTGGTACAAGGACACCAGTTTTGCCCTGAAAATTGTTTGTATGTTAGCTTCTATTTCTCTAATAACCTAAAACCTAGAATAACCATGAATTCGGATATCTTTATCAACAGCAAGCTTAACAAAAGTGTCTATCCTTTTTAGTGTTTCGTACGGAACACTTATAAGATCACTTCGGTGTCTGTCTGTCTGTCACACCCGATTTTTTCCGAAACTATTTAACATAGAAAGATGAAATTTGGTACTAATATAGGAATTGATGGCTTCATCAGAGCCGTGTAGTTTTGAAAGTTAAATTTTGACTTAAGAGGTTAGTTTTGAGGGGTGAAATCGGAAGTGAAAAAAAAAATTTTTACTAGGTCATCGAGTGTGGTGTCAAATGAAAGCTTGTGAAAACACGAGTAAAAAATATATATATAATGTAATACTTGCGCACACTTTTCTTTGTATTATTTTTAAAAAATCGCGAAAAATCGCTGTCCCCCTACCTTATCTCGAAAAGTACTGATCAAAAAATTTTTAAAAAATTCTGGAATATTCTCCACGGGGTATAGATTGAACGAAAATTATCACCAGTGCATTATCTTTAATCTGGTATATAAAAAAAAAACTTCAAGGTCATCAGTTTTCAGTAAAGACTGGAAACAAACTTTGTTGAAAACTCATTTGGGGTGTGTTTTGTGAAGTCACTGATCATTTTATATCACCGTAACAAAAGTTTTTATTTTAAAAGCAATTAACGTACGGAACACTAATTGTGCAAGTTTAACTTGCACTTGACCGGTTATTTAGGTCTTATATTAGAATGACCTTAAATATAAGATATTTTAATTTGTCAAATTAGAGATTTTAGGCAATATAATCAAATATACGTGTTGATATAAGACTTAATAAATACCATCAAATTGGACTTCTCCTGCATCTATCTCTTTTTCTCATACTATTTAAATGCACATAATTCATCTCTTTTTCCGTAACATTAATCATCGCTGGTACCACAGTGCCCCCTGGGGAACAATTAGACAGGTACACCTTTGGCCACACAGGTTGCCCGACACGTTGAGTTATTTTTGCTCATCATTAAAGAAAAATTACTCAGTTACGAAATTTAATAATGATTTGTCACGCATCGTTCTGATTATTGTTAATTAAAACTGCAATATTGCGTCGAAAAATTTAAAGCTTATTCTGAGGAAAATAAGCCAAAATTTTTCTGAAAAAAAATAAATAGTTAAAGAAAAATCTCAAATCCAATTCGGACTGTTTCTCGTCAGGTGTGAAGGTGTATTTTCCTGGTTGGTGCTTTAGAAAGTAGTTTTAGGACATTTTGGGGTTTTGTATTGTGGGTTCACTATCTTTATGGTAGGCTATCTAATCACGGTAAATGACTAACCTAATGGAAGGTTGGATTGTATATTCTAAATGAGAAGGCAAAAGTTTAACTACTCGGAATGGCTTACCCAGGACTTTTCAAGAACTACGTGAATCGCTTTTTCCACACACGTATCGCTCCTGTAGCGCTTTAGGGACTTCCCTGCAGCACGTGTACTAGACCCATAAAAAAAAAAGGTCGGATTGTATATCGGCAGTTTGACAAAAAATCAAAACGGTAATAAATAATAAGAGAAGGGTTCGATGTGTACGCCCTCTTGATTCCTTAAAATAAACTGCCTATTACTACATTTTTAATTGATTGCAACTCAAATGCTCATAACAAAAATATTCATTTCATTTTTTTTTTTTTTCACTTTTCCACCAACGCATTATAATAATGACAGAGGATTTCTTAGGAACATAAATGAACTGTACTTTAATAGCTACTTATCTTTGAACTTTGTCTTATAGCATCACGAAATTGATAGCCGCGCGTGCAAAATAAAATCAGTATATATATTAACGCTATTCGCCGATAAATCTACCAAATTACATACATACTTACTTACTTACTTATTTAGTCCCTTATGCCTTTCTATTCCTTGATATGAGTCTAAGGCCTGTGGAGTTGAGTTACTCTATATCTGTCTTTTCCATATTTCCTTCTATATCCTTCCATCCTGTTTAAATTGCCGATTGCCTCTTTTGTTTCTTCTGTATTAGTTTCTTCTGTTTGTATAAGTTCTGTATCTTGTTCCGATATTATGTCTCTATGTTGATTTTTGTATGCTTTTCCTTCTAATTTTTTGCATCCATTTCCTTTCCTCTCTGTTTCAGTGATTCCTACATAGTGCATTTGTTGTTCTTCTGTCAGTTTATCCTCTTTTCCGTTTATATCCCTATTATTCCGTATTCTCAATCTAAAAACTCGATAATTATTTCCCATTTCTTTCCTTCCTATCTATTTCTTTGATTATCTTCTTATTTGTATTCATTTTACTAATTCTCTCTTCCGTATCCTTTATCTTTGCCAGAGTCGTCCTCAATCTACCTATCTCTCTCCTTTTTCTCAGTTTTTTGACTTGATGGTCGTAGTATTCTTTGTTTGTTGTTTCAGTTTTTCTTCCTCAATGTCCCATTTATATTCTCTTCCTTCGAGTACAATTTTTTGATATCCTATATTCACCCTTTTTCCCTTTTTTCTCTCATTCTCTGCTGTATGCTTCAATTTCTTTTGAATTTCGCGTTCATCTTTTGTTAAATCGTTGTTTATATAAACTCTCTCTCTTAGGTTTCCCAATTTGTTTTTATATTTCATTACAGCTTCCTTATCTCCCGTATTTCCAAGTTTTATCTTGTATATAGTCGCTCCTATTTTTATCACATCTTTAATCTGTACTTTTGTGTCCATACTCCTCTCCATAAAATGTTCTGCACCCATTTTCAGATCTGGTTGGCTATTCGCTTCAAAACTTATTCCCGATATTACAATATTATTCCTTGTGTTGTCTTTTTCCAGTCTACTCATCTTCAAATCCATACTTCTCATGTTTTCTCGAATTCTCTTATATTCCTCTTTCAATACTTCGTTCTCCTTTCTTAGTTCCTTCAACTCTTGTTGATATCTCTTGTTGTCCTTTATATCTGACATTAGCTCTCTGATCATTTCTATCAAATTGTTTATCTTATCTACTCTTTCGTTTTTCTCTTTCTGTGCTGTTCTTATCAGCTTTTTACTCTTCTTGAAAAAATCCCATTGGCTCCTCTTTTTCGAGTCTCCTGAGGTATAATCATCGCTATCCATTGTTCCTTTCTGTTATAAAAACTTTACGTGTGTTCCTCGTATATTCCATTTTCAAACACGGGAGAAAAAGAAAAAAATTGTTGTTTATATTTCTTATCACCGTAAACAGTAAAATGATCAAGGTCGTCGCTTATTGTGTTCGTTAGCTTCATACAATTTCACAAAATTATTCTCATAAATCTCCAAATTTTTTACTTATTGTCTTAATCTAACACTACCCTCTGCTTTATTTCTTGTCCGTCTCGTTTGCAATCGGCGAAATATTCAAATAAGTCGAAAAACTACCGTAATAATGCTCATTGAACGAGTTGACCATTGCGGGGCGTTCGATTTACGTGTACACATATCGCGATTCGAAACTTAACTTAAAATAAACCGCCTAGTACTACATTTTTAATTGATTGCAACTCAAATGCCCATAACAAAAATATTAATTTCATTTTTTTCTTTTTTCACTTTCCACCAACGCATTATAATAATGACAGAGGATTTGTTAGGAACATAAATGAACGTGTACTTTAATATCTACTACAAAACTTATCCTTTGAACTTAATTAAGTATTAAATATGTCATATCTTGATTAGAGAAATTTGTCTTATAGCATCACGAAATTGATACGCGCGTGCAAAATAAAATCGGTATATATATATATAACGTTATTCGCCGATTCGCCGAAAATCTACCAAACTACATACTTACTTACTTATTTAATCCTTATGCCTTTCTATCCCTTGATAGGAGTGTAAAGCCTGTGGAGTTGAGTTATTCTATATCTGTCTTTTCCATATTTCCTTCTATATCCTTCCATCCTGTTTAAATTGCCTATTGCTTCTTTTGTTTCTTCTGTATTAATTTCTTCTGTTTGTATGAGTTCTGTATCTTGTTCCGATATTATGTCTCTATGTTGATTTTTGTAGTAGCTTTTGTATGTTGTTCCTTATGTCTCTATGTTGATTTTTGTATGCTTTTCCTTCTAATTTTGCATCAATTTTTTGTAATTCATCTTCATTTCCTCTTTTCCTCTATACCGATTCAAAAACTCGATAATTATTTCCTACATAGTGATTTGTCGTTTTTCATGTTAAGTTCATCCTTTTATCTTTGCCAGGGTCGTCGTCAATCTATCTATTTCTCTCCTTTTTCTCAGTTTTTTGACTTGATGGTCGTAGTATTCTTTGTTTGTTCTTTCAGTTTTTCTTTTTTCAATTTCTTTCTCTTCGTTACTCTTTTTTGATATCTATATTCACCCTTTTTTTCCCTTGCTTCAATTTCTTTTGAATTTCCCGTTCATCTTTTGTTAAATCGTTGTTTATATAAACTCTCTCTCTTAGGTTTCTCAGTTTGTTTTTATTTTTCATTACAGCTTCCTTATCTCCCGTGTTTCCAAGTTCTATCTTGTATATAGTCGCTCCTATTTTTATCACATCTTTAATCTGTACTTTTGTGTCCATACTCCTCTCCATAAAATGTTCTACACCCATTTTCAGATCTGCTTGGCTATTCCCTTCAAAACTTATTCCCGATATTACAATATTATTCCTTACGTTGTCTTTTTCCAGTCTACTCATCTTCAAATCCATACTTCTCATGTTTTCTCTAATTCTCTTATTTTCCTCTTTCAATACTTCATTCTCCTTTCTTAGTTCCTTCAACTCTTGTTGATATCTCTTGTTTTATATCCTTTATATCTGACATTAGCTCTCTGATCATTTCTATCAAATTGTCTATCTTATCTACTCTTTCGTTTTTCTCTTTCTGTGGTGTTCTTATCAGGATTTTACTCTTCTTGAATAGTCCCATTGGCTCTTCTTTTTCGAATCTCCTGAGGTATAATCATCGCTATCCATTGTTCTTTCTGTTATAAAACTTTACGTGTGTTCCTCGTATATTCCATTTTCAAACACGGGAGAAGAAGAAAAAAATTGTTGTTTATATTTCTTTTCACCGTAAACAGTAAGATGATCAAGGTCGTAGCTTATCGTTTCGTTAGCTTCATACAATTTCACAAAATTATTCTCATAAATCTCCAAATTTTTTACTTATTATCTTAATCTAAACACTACCCTCTGCTTTATTTCTAGTTCCTCTCGTTTGCAATCGACAAAATAATCAAATAGATCGAAACACTACCGTAATAATGCTCGTTGAACGAGTTGACCATTGCCGGGCATTGGATTTACGCGTACACATATCGCGATCCGAAACTCAACTCAAAATAAACCGCCTAGTACTACATTTTTAATTGATTGCAACTCAATTGCTCATAACAAAAATATTCATTTTATTTTTTTTCTTTTTTCACTTTTCCACCATTAGATTATAATAATGGCAGAGTATTTGTTAGGAACATAAATGAACGTTGGCTTTAATAGCTACTACAAAATTTACCCTTTGAACTTAATTACGGTATTAAATATATCATATCTTGATTAGAGAAATTTGTCTTATAGCATCACGAAATTGAGCCGCGCGCGCAAAATAAAATCGGAATATATATTAACGTTATTTGCCGATAAATCTACTAAACTACATACTTAACTTTCTAATTGAAATAATTCAAAACACGTCCTAAAAATTCAAGCATGAGTGATTTTACATAAATCCCAGGCCATTCTCGAATCCTGCACGTAGCTTCAGGACACAACCACACATATAAATGGAGCTATTCTGGAAATTCAATATTCGAATTATAATATTACGACGTATATAAAACGGAGTGTTTACAAATGCCTATTTATATCCTTGTGACAAAAATGATCAGGAAACGGTCCTATTTGTTAAAATTTTGAAAGGTTTTATAGAGGAAAGTTGTAGTACTAATTTAATATTTTCAAAATTTCTAAAATCTAAACAACTATTTGACACTACTGAGTATATATCACCATTATACCAAACACTTTATTTTTGCACTCGACGCGCGTTGCCCTAACCATGATAGCTTCATTAGCAGCGATAATTGACTAAAGCTAAACTTACAATCTAACGTGTTTATACTTAGCCTAAAATCTGATTTACTCAAGCGTAACCAATGGCATAGGCGGAACCAGTAGTTCCGGTCTAGTAATTAGTAGAGGGGACTCTAAGGAATATGCCCATCCATTCCATACTTTCGTATGAGTTTAACAATCTCCTATCAGGTACATCTTTAATTTATCTTAGATTATCTAAAGTTACAGTATGATCAGCTTCAAGAGCATCCTCGGCAATGTGGGACTTTTCTGTTCTACCGTATCTTAATTGTTTTTTAAATCTTGTTTTAATTGACCTTTTAGTTTGTACAACATACTTTTTATACCAATCACTGCATTCCACTTTTCTCACAATTCGGGATTTTGTCCAAAGATATCCGTCAGATTGTCTGATGACTTATAAATTAGCGTGAAGCCTACTTTATTAAATACCTTATTGAGTCCCCTTCTATATTTCGGATTATATGGTAAGGAAACATACTTGGTCATATTTACTTCGCGTGTAAAAAACATTGAATTATGAATATTTATCTTGAACTTATGCCTCTTTATTAACTAATTTATTAAGTCATCGTCATACTTATTAACTCCAGCTATATTCCTAATTATTTCATTATTGAATCTTATTCCATTCAGGGAAAAAGTGACCAAACGATTAACTAAAAAATATAATGCTGCTAATTTATGTTGTTTGCAATGAAATGAATATTTTTTTTTATTGGTCCAGCACACGTGCTGCAGGAAAGTCCCTAAAGCGCTACAGAAGCGACACGTATGCGGAAAAAGTCACGCATCGTTCTGGTTATTGTTAATTAAATCTGCAATATTGCGTCGAAAAATTTAAAGCTTATTCTGAGGCAGTGATAAGCCAGGAAAATAAAATTTTTTGAAAAAAAAAAAAATAAGTTAAAGCAAAATCTCAAATCCAATTCCGACTATTTCTCGTCAGCTGTGAAGGTGTATTTTCCTGAATGGTGCTTTAGAAAGTAGTTTTAGGACATTTTGCAGTTTTGTATTGTGGGTTCACTACCTTTATTGTAGGATATCTAATCACGGTAAATGATTAATCTAATGAAAGGTCAGATTGTATATCAGCAGGTTGAGGTTACGTAGTTTCAAGATATAATCGGACAAAACATGGCCGGCTTAATACCAGAATTGAAGCTATGAGCTGACAATCTGAAAAGAATAACCGATAACACTTTTATAGTTTAGAAATAAACGCAACAAAATTTTAAAAAATCTAAAGAGGGCAAAAGCTTGACTAACACGGTTTCTATAAAAAACCAAAACGGTAATAAATAATAAGAGGAAAGGGTTTGATATCTACCGCCTCTTAATTCCTTGAAATAAACTGTCTAGTACTACATTTTTAATTGATTGCAGTTCAAATGCTCATAACGAAAATATTCATTTAATTTTTTTCTTTTTTTACTTTTCCACCAACGCATTATAATAATTACAGAGGATTTGTTAGGAACATAATTGAACTGTACTTTATTAGCTACTACAAAACTTATCCTTTGAACTTAATTGCGGTATTAAATATGTCATATCTTAATTAGAGAAATTTGTCTTATAGCATCACGAAATTGAGCCGCGCGTGCAAAATAAAATCGGTATATATATTAACACTATTCGCCGATAAATGTACCAAACTACATACTTACTTACTTACTTACTTATTTAATCCTTATGCCTTTCTACACCTTGATAAGAGTGTAAGGCCCGTGGAGTCTACCAAATTACATACTTACTTACTTAGTTACCTAATCCTTTCTACACCTTGATAGGAGTATAAGGCCTGTGGAGTTGAGTTATTCTATATCTGTCTTTTCCATATTTCCTTCTATATCCTTCCATCCAGTTTAAATTGCCGATTGCCTCTTTTGTTTCTTCTGTATTAGTTTCTTCAGTTTGTATGAGTTCTGTATCTTGTTCCGATATTATGTCTCTATGTTGATTTTTGTATGCTTTTCCTTCTAATTTTTTGCATCTATTTCCTTTCCTCTCTGTTTCAGTAATTCCTACATAGTGATTTGTTATTCTTCTGTCAGTTCATCCTCTTTTCCGTTTATATCCCTATTATTCCCTGTTCTCAATCTAAAAACTTGATAATTATTTCCCATTTCTTTCTTCCTATCTATTTCTTTCATTATCTTCTTATTTGTATTCATTTTACTAGTCCTCTCTTCCGTATCCTTTATCTTTACCCTGGTCGTCGTCAATCTACCTATCTCTCTCCTTTTTCTCAGTTTTTTGACTTGATGGTCATAGTATTCTTTGTTTGTTCTTTCAGTTCTTTTTCAATTCTTTCTCTCGTTCTCTGCTATATGCTTCAATTTCTTTTGAATTTCCCGTTCATCTTTTGTTAAATCGTTGTTTTTATAAACTCTCTCTCTTAGGTTTCTCAGTTTGTTTTTGTTTTTCGTTACACCTTCCTTATCTCCCGTGTTTCCAAGTTCTATCTTGTATATAGTCGCTCCTATTTTTATCACACCTTTAATTTGTACTTTTATGTCCATACTCCTCTCCATAAAATGTTCTACACCCATTTTCAGATCTTGGCTATTCGCTTCAAAACTTCTTCCCGATATTACAATATTATTCCTTACATTGTCTTTTTCCAGTCTACTCATCTTCAAATCCATACTTCTCATGTTTTCTCTAATTCTCTTATTTTCCTCTTTCAATACTTCATTCTCCTTTCTTAGTTCCTTCAACTCTTGTTGATATCTCTTGTTTTATATCCTTTATATCTGACATTAGCTCTCTGATCAATTCTATCAACTTGTCTATCTTATCTACTCTTTCGTTTTTCTCTTTCTGTGGTGTTCTTATCAGCTTTTTACTCTTCTTGAATAATTCCATTGGCGCTTCTTTTACTTCGACTCTTCCTCTTTTCGAGTCTCCTGAGGTATATCATCGCTATCCATTATTCTTTCTGTTATAAAAACTTCACGTGTGTTCCTCGTATATTCCATTTTCTAAGACGAGAGAAAAAGAAAAAAATTGTTGTTTATATTTCTTATCACCGTAAACAGTAAAATGATCAAGGTCGTCGCTTATCGTTTCATTAGCTTAATACAATTTCACAAAATTATTCTCATAAATCTCCAAATTTTTTACTTATTGTCTTAATCTAACACTACCCTCTGCTTTATTTCCAGTCCCTCTCGTTTGCAATCGGTAAAATAATCAAATAGATCAAAACAGTACCGTAATAATGTTCGTTGAACGAGTTGACCATTGCCGGGCGTTCGATTTACGTGTACACACATCGCGATCCAAAACTCAACTTAAAATAAACCACCTAGTATTACATTTTCAATTGATTGCAACTTAAATGCTCATAACAAAAATATTCATTTCATTTTTTTCTTTTTTCACTCACTACTCGGTTTCTACAAAAAAACCAAATCGGTAAGAAATAATAAGAGGAAAGGGTTCGATGTCTACGCCCTCTTGATTCCTTGAAATAAACTGCCTAGTCCTACATTTTTAATTGATTACTACTCAAATGCTTATAACAAAAATATTCATTTCATTTTTTTCTTTTTTCACTTCCATCAACGCATTATAATAATGATAGAAGATTTGTTAGGAAAATAAATGAACGTAAACTTTAATAGCTACTACAAAGTTTACCCTTTGAACTTAATTGCGGTATTAAATATGTCATAAATTGATTAGAGAAGTTTGTCTTATAGCATCACGAAATTGAGACGCGCGTGCAAAATAAAATCGGTATATATATATATATATATATATATATATATATATATATATATATATATATATATATATATATATATATTAACGTTATTCGCCGATAAATCTACCAAACTACATACTTAACGTTCTAATTGAAATAATTCAAAACACGTCCTAAAAATTCAAGCATGAGTGATTTTACATAAATCCCAGGCCATTCTCGAAACCTGCACGTAGCTTCCCGACACAACCACACATATAAATGAAGCTATTCTGGAAATTCAATATTCGAATTATAATATTACGACGTATATAAAACGGAGTTTTTACATCCTTATGACAAAAATCATCAAGAAACGGTCCTATTTGTTAAAATTTTTGAAAAGTTTTATAGAGGAAAGTTGTAGTACTAGTTTAATATTTGCAAAATTTCTAAAATCTAAACAACTATCTGACACTACTGAGTATATCATCGTTATACCAAACACTTTATTTTTGCACTCGACGCAGCGTTTCCCTAACCATGATAGCTTCATTAGGAGCGATGACTGATTAAAGCTAAACTTACAATCTAACGTAAGTATAAATATACTTAGCCTAAAATCTGATTTACTCAAGCGTAACCAATGGCATAGGCGGAACCATTAGTTCCGGTCCAGTAACCAGTAGTGGGGACTCTAAGGAATGTGCCCTCTGTCTTTATTTAAACTAATTTTACATTTTATAATTTCCATACTTTCGTATGAGTGTAACAATCTCCTATCAGATACGTCTTTAATTAATCTTAGATTATCTAAAATTACAATATGATCAGCTTCAAGAGCATCCTCCGCAATGTGAGACTTTTCTGTTCTACCTTATCTTAACTGCTTTTTAAATCTTGTTTTAACTGATCTTTAGTTTACTCAACATATTTCTTATCGCAATCATTGCAACTATTTTCATAAATTCTACTATTCTCACAATTCGGGATTTTATCATTCGGATTACCGAAGATATCCGTCAGATTGTCTGATGACTTATAAACTAGAGTGAGGCCTACTTTAGTAAATACCTTATATAAATATATATATATATATATATATATATATATATATATATATATATATATATTAGAGTGACCGGATCTCATAGAGGGGGAAAAAAAATGTCGGAATCTTGTTCGTCTGGACCCCACGAAACGATTCCCCTTTCCAGATATTGAGATAGCCGAAATTTGAGCTCGCTTAAACGACGTTAACCCGTGCCGCTCGTCGCTCAAAGTTTGAAAAATTCCAAATTTTTGGCCAAAAAGCTGACATATGGAGCCATAACTCCAGAACGGTAAATAACAGAAACACGCTTAATATCTCAGAAGAAAGCTAATGTTGTTCTTCAAAATTTATATTCTATACATAATTGTTGTTATTTTAAGTCAAACCAAGTTACAACAGCTTTTAGCCCCAAAAACGTGACCTGGTACCAGTAGGAGCCAGTTTTAAATCTCTTTAACGCCTCTTGCAAATGAAACTTTCATCCTCTTGCTCTCAGATGGTCCTGGATCTTCTGCAGCTTCTTCAGGGATGTCCATTTCTTCCAAGCTCTCAAGTTCCTGGTAGATGCTGTCCTCTTCAGTGTCTTAAAGTATCTCCACTAGATAATTGTTCGATCTAACCAGCTCAACGGCACTTTAGAAACTAAACTGAATAAATAAAAGGTCGGTTGCGCGCTGAAGTAAAATCACCATCCCTAAAATAGAAATTAGATTCACCCTCCTTTTTACTTGTCAAACGGGTCTTTCTTTGGTAAACTAGTCAGGTAATCCCCATATAATAAAAGATTAAATTGGAACAAAAGGCTCTTTATGTTTGAAAATTGAGTTCCAAAATACTTTTTAACAAAAAAATGTTAATTCCGAGACACATTATGTAAAAACCCGTAAAATTCTCCCAAACTGGCTCCTACTGGTACCAGGTCACGTTTTTGGGGCTAAAGACTGTTGTAACTCGGTTTGACTTAAAATAACAACAATTATGTATAGAATATAAATTTTGAAGAACAACATTAGCTTTCTTTTGAGATATTAAGCGTGTTTCTATTATTTACCGTTCTGGAGTTATGGCTCCATATGTCAGCTTTTTGACCAAAAATTTGGATTTTTTTCAAACTTTGAGCGACGAGCGGCACGGGTTAACGTCGTTTAATCGAGCTCAAATTTCGGCTATCTCAATATCTGGAAAGGGGAATCGTTTTGTGGTGTCCAGACGAACAAAATTCCGACATCGATTTTTTGCGGTCACCCTAATATATATATATATATATATATATATATATATATATATATATATATATATATATATATATATATATATATATATAAATGTACAAACATACAAATCCAATATCCCTGGATTTGCTTTTAGCTAAAGATTTACTACTTATTTTACTGGCAATAATGGTATGTTTTACACGTTCCACGTGTTCCGCATTTTCCGCCAAGATTAAATTCCTCAACATTAAAATTGTTATAAAAGATGGCCGCTATAAACGTCCGACGAAAGCGGCTAAATCATGTTTATAAATAAATTATTATCATATGAAATAATATTAAGGAAACAGTAATTTATAAGAATTTATTGAGGCTTGGTAATGCAAAGATTTATTAAAGTGTCTGTGTTACACTTTACATAAATCAGAAATGGCTTAAAGGAATAATCAGTGTTAAAAATATGTCTAAACAAAAATTTTAGGTGTTTGGTATATTTTATTTAAAAAATCGAGTTCAAAATGTGATATTAGGAAGCTTTAATTGATAGAAAATTTATTCAGACTCGTGAATTACTCTACAGATTTGACGAAATGTATTTTAAACGATTGCACATTAGAATAGATTCAAATATTCTTTGATTCTTCAGCTGCTTTAAAACTGTGCCTCATTTTCATGTGACGCCATCTGTCATGTAGAGTCTGAATACTGTTAAGAGCTCTATTCTATAATATAAGTAAAAAATGTCTAGTAGGTAGTTTAGGAACTTGATTATAATGTAATTTTAATTCCAATACGACATAATAATTAATATTTCAAGTCATCCATCATGGATCGTTGAACTTTTGGTTACTTTATTTAATTTTTTGGCGTAAAGTGTGCATAAATAGGGGTTGATCCTCTTAAGAGTAACTTAAATTAAGCCCCTTGATTGGTTAAGAAAGTGACGCCATTTTTACCATAGGCTTTAAGTGACCACTTAAATTGGCATAATTGGAATAAATGGAAGTGTAAGTTGTAGATATGGATATTTCTTTGACATTAAACATAACGAATCGCTATTGTGAATTAAGCTGTGTGACTATCAGGACGATAAGTGCGTGTTTAGATAAAAATAATCAATTTTTTTTGTTACAAAAACATGTTTCTCTTTTTGTTTTTATGAAACAAATCCAACTGTGCAGGTTTATTTGCTGTAAGAGGTGTATTACAAAATTGTGTTATACGTTGCATTATTCATATAATGAGAGAGTCTGAAGTATCTGACATATATAAACTAAAAGTCAAAATAAAACGTTTATCATTTTAAAATCTCTGATACATGTTAATGTCTTTTAGATATAGTATATATATATATATATATATATATATATATATATATATATATATATATATATATATATATATATATATATTATATACATACATATGTATATATATATATATATATATATATATATATATATATATATATATATATATTATATACATACATAAATATATATATATATATATATATATATATATATATATATATATATATATATATATATATATATATATATATATATATTATATACATACATATATATATATATATATATATATATATATATATATATATATATATATATATATATATATATATATATATATATATATATATATATATATATATATATATATATATATATATATATATATATATATATATATATATATATATACAGTCGACACTCTATATAGTGAAAGACCAAAATGTTGACCGAAATTTCACTATAGAAAGTTTTTCACTATATAAAGAAAAAATCCGTATATATTACTATGTATGTATTTTATATTGGTAATCATTTACTTGTATTTTATAAGGTACAAGCAACTAAAAAAATTGCAAAATTAAATTATTAGAAAAGATTTTATTAAACATTTGAAAGTTTAAATAGTACATAGCATGTACAGGGCTAAATACATACATAAAGTCCGTACGTTATATCTTTACCCGTGCGTCATACTTTTTCAGGCCATATAACAGACGACTATTATATTATTTGCCTCTTTTCACCAATAAATCGTAGGTATTGGTAATAAAAGACAAAAAATATAATAGTCGTCTGGAATATTGCCTTAAAACTATGACGCACGTGTAAAGATATAACGTACGGACTTTATGTATGTATGTACTACATACGTAATAAAAAGAATAATACAAAATCTGTTAATACATATGTACATACTACGTACTAGGAAAAATAATCAGTTATTTTCTTTTGAACATTACTTTTGAAAAATAATTGTTGCTCAACAAAATTCTCGCATTTATTCAAATGCATAAAGATTTGATCAGGTACACTTTCCTGGCCCCTGAGAGTAGTTCGCACAATGACAAATGCATTTCTTATTTCATTTTCACTAAATTTAGCAGGACATTACCCGGTTTCAGTTTCTTCTTCATGATCTTCTATACTTTTTATATCGTCAATTATGTCTTGGTCAGTTGGGAGATCTGTCGTGCCAACATCATTGTCGATTTCTAAGAAATCTCCAAGTAAAAAATCTGCGTCGACGGTAGCAGTTTTTTGTAGAATACCCCATTGCCTTTTTAAGGTAGCGAGTTCCATTTCGTCTTCTTCTTCCCATTCGTCAATTTTTTCAGTAAAACCTGCTTTAGAAAAGCAGTTTTTGATAGTTTTCTGAGAAACATTTTCACTCCATACTTTAGCGATTTCGGTTATACACTCTTTAAGGGTAATCAATTTTTGGACTGGAAGGTTGTTATCAATCGCATTAACAATTTTTGTGAACAATTCTGTTTCGGTAATGATGTTTTATGTTTTTTATAATACCCTGATCCACAGGTTGCAATTTGGAGGTCGTATTTAGTGGAAAAAAGATCAATTCAATATTCCTTAATTTTTTACTTACAGTAACTGGATGTGCAGGACAATTGTCTATAAACATCACAATCTTTCGCTTTTGGCTTTTCATTTTCGTGTCCAGTTCTTTGGTCCATCTTTCGAAAATCTCAGAAGTCATCCATGCCTTTTTATTATTGGCGTAATCTAACTCCAGAGATTTAACTCCTTTTAAACAACGGGGATTTTTGCTTTTATCTATGAGCAGTAATTTCAGTTTTTCTGAGCCATCCATGTTTGCTCCAACATAAGTGTCACCCTTTCTTTACTTGCTTTAACACCAAAACATTTATCACTTTTAAAAGCAAAAGTTTTATTTGGCAAACATTTAAAAAACAAACCGGTTTCATCACAATTGAAAACGTTTTTTTGGCTCGTACTTTTTCAATGCACTTCACTTTTTTAAAACAGTTTCAGTCCAAATGTCACAGTCCTCCTGACTAACGCTTGCACTCTCGCGCCAGACACCGTCTCGAAAACAATTGAATTGCGAGTCTTCCAGGCACTCAACCACCCTTCACTAGCTTGAAATTTAACGCATTTAAATTTTTTAGCAAATTGTAGAGCCTTTTGCTTTATTAAATTTCCCGATATTGGTACGTTTTGATGCGTACGGGCCACTTGAAACCATCGTAAAACTGCTTCATTTACATCTTCGTAAGTACTCAATCGTACTCGTTTTTCGACTGCTTGGAACACTAGGTTTCTTGATGATACTGTTGCGACTTTTTATTATCAAAGAGACGCAACTTGGAGAAACACCAAATTTTGCAGCAACATCAATTTTTTTGCAGCCTTTATCAACTTCCTCCAAAACTTTAATTATCTCAGCTAAACTTAAACACACTCGCTTGGACATCTTACTTGATTCTTAAACAAAAAGAAACTGAACCTGAATTTGCGAATTACTAGGCCTCGACTATAAAATGGGTTTTTCTCCGGGTTTTTTATAAAATGGGTTATTTCCCGGGTTTCTCACAGAAATCTACCGGATTTATTGCCAACCATTAGGCGTTATAAACGCGTTAAGAACCTTTTCAAAAGAATGCGTCATAAAAATGGAATTCGTGCTAATGTTAGATAATAATGGGAAACCCGAAATGGCCAAGATCTCAATAAATGCATAAAAATTTATACATAAAATTCCGGTAAAAATTTTATTATATAGAGTGTTACTATTTTACAGATTCACTATATGCAGGGCTTTTTACATGAAATTTCATTAAAATATTCTAGGTCTTGAAAAAATTGCACTATATAGAGTTTCACTATAAACAGTGTCGACTGTATATATATATATATATATATATATATATATATATATATATATATATATATATATATATATATATATATATATATATATATATATATTTATATATTTTGTTGAGTGTAAGGTTCTTTGATCTTGGTATATGTATATTTTTTATAATTTACGTGTTCTTGAAATTAGATCATCAAAACTATTCTTCGATCTGTTATGTATTTATTGACGTTTCGACCTTCGGAAGAGGTCTTTTTCAAAATTTGCTCTAGAAGATGACATTAGAAGAATTAAATATAGATAAGTAATTAATCAGTTTGTCGTGTATTTGGGGGTTAAAATATTTGTAGCTTTTCGTAGTTTTTAATTTAAGACACTTAACTGTATACATTAATGAGGGCCTTACCTTAGAAAGTAGTTCATTGTATGGGGTGTTAATTTTAAATCACTGCCAAAAAGACATTTTTACTTTCTACAAACAAACCACTTAACTTGAAGAACTTTATATGACTGGTAGGCTGATACGGTTTAGGTTATTGCATCTGTTTTCTCGTTTATTGCAGTGGGCGTCATCTGAATATGTATGGATTCGAGTATTTCTCTTTTTTTGTATTTATTTCGGTGTTGATAATTTTGATGTTTTTGAAATCAAAGGTATCACTTTTGTTCATTTGTTGATTTCAAGAGCTGTACTGTTTTTTTTTGTCGTATTTATGGCCTTTGATTCTATTTTCTAGATATTGGCTTGTTTGCCCGATGTATATTCCTTCGCAGTTATTACATTTGATTTCGTAGACTATCTTACTTTTTTTATTATTTGGAGTTTTGGTTTTAAGCCCGGAAAAATTGGATGGGGGCAGATTATTTTTTGAGTTGTTGAGATAGTTCATTTATAAACGGTAAAGCAATATATGTTTTATGTTTTGTTAGTTAGTTTTTTACTTATTATGGTATGTAAAAGTTATTATTCGTTGTTTGAAGATTTTGTTTATAAGGTACATCGGATATTTATTAAGTATTAATGCTTCTTTAGCTTTGGTTATTGCACTCTCTCTGTATTCTGTTTCAGAAAGCTTGATTGCTCTATCTGCTAGACCGATGATTACAGTTTTTTTTTGGGAATTCGGGTGGTGTGACTCATAATTAAGGTATCTAGAAGACCATGTATTTTTAGTATACCATTAAGTTTTTATATTTTCATTATTGTGGTGTAAAGTTTCTAAGAAATTTATCTTATTGTTGTCTTCTGTTTCGAATGTGAATTGAATATTTTTGTGGTATCCGTTGAATTTTTATGGGATATAATTAATTTGGTTTTTAGGTATAACGGTCCAACAATCATCAACGTATCTGTAAAAAAATGGAATGTTGAAGTTTAATTTTGGCATGACATCATATATATATATATATATATATATATATATATATATATATATATATATGTATATAAATATATCATATATACCATATATATATATATATATATATATATATATATATATATATATATATAACTTGATTGGTTTTTCTTGGGTACTTAGGTTCTTTTGAAAAATACGAACTAGTTTATTTGACGTTTCGCCTAATTTTTTTTAGGCATTTTCAAAAATTTTTTTCATTTTTATTATTCATTCTTTTACGCACACTCGCACATTTAAAATATTTGCACTATAACAACAATATAATATAAATTAAATAAGAGTATAATAATATCGACCAAAGTGATTTCAGATTATCGAAATTTCGGTTATTCCGAATTTTTTTTATAAAATAGGAGTTTAGAATGAATACAACATTGCAGATTGACTTAAAAGCATTTATGCGATATACTATTACGTACATAAGTATTTATTAAAACAAAGAATAGAACAATTAGTTTACTTATTTTATGTATATGTACGGAAAATCGAAAATAAAACAGTTTCATTCTTAACTTTAATCTCTTAAAAATGAGGTAATTTTTAACTGCACTTGTTTTGCGTTAGTTCTGTTTTTGGCTGCAATGTTTCTCCAACGTTTGATAAGCAAAACATCCGCGGCGGTTGCATTTTCTTGTTGCTCTACATAAGTTAACGCTTTTTCTAGAGTCTCTAGTCCTTCTGAATGTGACATTTTTACTGGAATATTGTCTCAAATTTTGGATGGTTGTAGCTTCTACTTGATGGAAATTCATTATAAATATATAATAAAAGACTGTTTTTAGTCAATTTCCACTGGTTTATTTAAATTGCGATGACGCGTTTCGCTGTCGATGCAGCTTCTTCAGATCTACATTTTACACTTAGTGTAAAATGTACTGAAGAAGCTGTACAGTGGAAATTTAAATAAACCAGTGAAATTGACTAAAAACAGTCTTTTATTATATATTTGGAATATTGTCAGTCGCTTCTACTTCTTTATCATCATCTTCATCACTGTCTATTTTATTAGCATTTTTGCATACACTTTTAATTAATTCTTGGTCAGTCATTTCATCTTCCACCCTATCACTGTTTAGCCATTCACAAACATCGGTTTCGGTAACACTTTCACATCCTGATATTCTTTTAATAATTTGATGTAAACTTTCATTATCTTCTGTTTCTGCCTCTGAGTAATGTCTCTCCTCTTGTGAAATCAATTTTGACCAAGATTTTTCCAGAATACTACTCTTTACTTGATTCCAGGCTGAAGCTATCCAATAAATGATATTTTTCAAATTTATCTTTTTTAGACAATCAGTAAGATTGCCACCTTCATCTACTTCTTCTAAAATACGCTCCAATAACAAACGCCTGTAATTTCCTTTTAAATTTTTCAGTACACCCTGATCCATAGGCTGAATGAGAGAAATTACAGCAGGAGGCAAAAACATTGCTTTTATTTCCCCACTTTCAAGTTGCTCCGCACTTGGGCGAGTGGGAGCGTTATCTATTAACATTTTCTAGGATATCCATGTTTTTTTAAAAAAAAGTTCCACTTTGGGAACAAAATCTCCAAAAACCAGTCATTAAATAGAGTCGCGTTTATCTAGGCATTGTTTTGATTTTTATACAAAACAGGAAAAGCATTGCGACGAATATTCTTAAAGGTTCGTGGATTTGCTGACTTGCCAATACATAATAATGGGAGTTTGTGTCTTTCAGAAGCATTACTGCATGCAAGAACAGCAATACGTTCTTTGCTACGTTTGTAACCAGGTGCTCTAGCTTCCGTTGTTGAAGCTAAGGTATTTGAAGGCAACATTTTGTAGTTCAAGCCTGTTTCATCACAATTATAGATTTGGTCTGGTTGTAAAATATGTTCTTTCATAAGCTGCTCAAAATTCTCTGCAATTTTTTTTGCTGCAGATACATCAGCCGACAATCTTTCTCCACAAACTTTCAGTTGACGTACACCATGTCTTTTTTTCCACCTGTCTAGCTATCCATCACTCACAAAAAAATTTACACGCGCTTCAGTAACAGGCAACTCTTCGCTTAAACTCACTGCCCTATGTTTTAAAATTGTCCCTGAAATGGGTATTCCACGTTCTCATTCTGTGTAAACCATAAAGAATCATCCACTTTTTGGTATTCACCGCTTTTCATGCTTTCCTCGTGCCTGTGTGGGCGATGACAAAATATTTCAAGTTTTTCGCGATTTTTTCTCCAGTCTGAAACAGTACTGACGGCTACACCTAAATCCTTCGCTAGATTTTTAAGAAGTTCACCATTATCTAAACGTTGAATTGCTTCAGGTTTCTCTTTTAAGGTAATAACAACACGTTTACGCTTATTATTATGACGCTCTATTTTGTAAAATATCTATTAAACGAAACTATTACCTTTGCGATAATAATAGACGTAATGAGTAACTTATAACACTCGTCGACTAACCAAAATATAGACAGCGATGAAATTCTAGACATCGGAGAGTCCCCGACGCGTTAAGGAAACCACTCATCGTCTATTTCGAATAATGGGGCTTTTTTCGTTTAATGGGAATACAATAATCGCGATTTGGATAATCGGGATTGTACTGTGTATATATATATATATATATATATATATATATATATATATATATATATATATATATATATATATATATATATATATATATATATATATATATATATATATATATATATATATATATATATATATATATATATATATATATATATATATATATATATATATATATATATATATATATATATATATATATATATATATATATATATATATATATATATATATATATATATATATATGTATACTTATATTTTGTTATTTATTTATATATAGTACAAAATTATGGCAATTTAAAAGGGATACTAAAATTGGGTACAAATTATTTGGAATGCCATTTGCTGTTTGTTTGATTTGATGTTTTGCACTTTCTGTACCTGATGGTATCCGTATAGAGAATATACTCTAACGCTGATATTTAAAAAAAAAAACATATCGATGGGTATGGATTTAAAAAAAATATATCTACCTATTGTTACATTGTACGCCTTAAAAATAAACGTGGAACATTCATATTTCAATGTAACCACATTCCTTTAACAAATGTAAAAAAATTAAAATTTAATAAATCTCGAAAATGGTACATTCTTGCCAAAAAATTTATTGAGGCTCTTGCTATATTTTAATCACATTCCAAAGTTTTTAGGACACGGATCCGTGGGTTTTGTATAATATCTGAGCAAATATTTTCACATGAATAAAACATATTTTCCATTTTTAAACTTTTTTTATCAAAGAATATTCACTTATATCTGCATTTAAACGATCTGTGTGGATTCATGTGGTTTCTGTAGGGCTTGTTTGAGGTTTTTCCCGGAGTAATACCATATTTTAAATATATGTAAAAAATCAGAAAATTTAAACATCTCAGTAAAGAATGTTGTTGCCAGAAATAGCAATTTAAATTACAAAATATGTGTGTGAGTGTGTGTATTTTTTTTTAAGTTATCTATTTCCAAATCTCTCTATCTTTCTTGAAGTTAGTTGTCGACAAACCCACGTGGATTCCGGATCGTAACGGAATTTGCCAAGTATTTTTAATCACTAATCCAGAGATTTACACTGTCATAGTAAATCCACCATTAGGTTTTTCGGACAATAAACTGGTTTCAATATCGAGTACTCTACCAACCAGCGACAGAGAGAACTTATGGAATATTTTCAACCTTTTCTTCAGTTAGACGTTTATTTTTGATCCAATGACCTCTGTGTCTGCGCTAAGGAGGTTGCCGATGTCATTTTGGCTGACATGGAAGCCTACTTCCCTTTTTCCAAGAAATGTCTTTCCAATGGTAAACCTTGGTTGCATCGAAATTATAAGGATGCTGTTGCTTCTAAAGATTTTTCCTATCGATAATGGTCTGAGAACCCTAACGTCAAAAACATTTTTCTTTGTACCCGGAACAGATTCAAACAAGTAACCGACGAAACCAGGAAAGTACATAATCAAACAAACTTCTGGCCGGTCCCAAAAATTTCAACTCTTTTTAGTGTTCCGTACGGAACACTTATAAGACCACTTCGGTGTCTGTCTGTCTGTCTCTGTCACACCCGATTTTCTCCGAAACTATTTGACATAGAAAGTTGAAATTTGGTACTAATATAGGAATTGATGGCCTCATCAGAGCCGTGTAGTTTTGAAAGTTAAATTTTGACTTAAGGGGTTAGTTTTGAGGGGTGAAATCGGAAGTGAAAAAAAATTTTTTACTAGGTCATCGAGTGTGGTGTCAAATGAAAGCTTGTGAAAACACGAGTAAAAAATATCTATATAATGCAATACTTGCGCACACTTTTCTTTGTATTATTTTTAAAAAATCGCGAAAAATTCTAAAATATTCTCCACGGGGTATAGATTGAAAGAAAATTATCATGAGTGCATTCATTATCTTTAATAATTTATCTGGTATATAAAAAAAAAACAAAAATTTCAAGGTCATCAATTTTCAGTAAAGATTAGAAACAAACTTTGTTGAAAACTCATTTGGGGTGTGTTTTGTAAAGTCGCCGATCATTTTATACCACCATAACAAAATTTTCTATTTTATAAGCAATTAACGTACGGAACAGTAATTGTGCAAGTTCAACTTGCACTTGACCTGTTATTTAATTTAATTTTAATAAAGCTAGCCACCAAAAAAGCTTCTGTCGCTGACGGAATACCTGTCATAGTGCGAGCGAACTGACACCAGTCTTTTCGAGACTTTTTGATCTCTGCTACAAACAAGGAATATTTTCTTTCTACTGGAAATACGCTAGAATTCAATCGACAAGTCAAAAAAACCTTGCCTAAAAACAATCGACCAAGCGCATTGCTTTTAATTGTATTGAAAGATATGGGAAATGCTATCAATAGGAATCTTGCAAACATCTGGAAGGATGTAATATTATTACAGATTATTACTGTCAATATAGTTTTCGTAAGCAAAGATCAACAGGATATTTTCTAACTTATTTTACATATATTTGAAATGACACAATTGACCGTTTTTTGAAGAATCTCGAACGGTTGAACTTGATATATGTAAGGCATTCTACTGTGTTGCTTATGACGTATTGTTGACTAAGCTGCGCTCCGATGGTTTGTTTAAAAGGCTTTTCTAAAGGCTCTCATGTTTCCTCAAAGAAACTTTTTTTCAAAGCGCCTATGACAAATTTCTTTCTCATACTTTTACTATCAAAACCGGTGGGCCTTGGGGCTCCATACTGTCTCCTACTCTCTTTCTCATTAGCGATAACATTATTCCATACTAGAAAGCTAAAATTGGACCAACGATGAAATACTACACCCATATTTGGAAACTGCTCCCTAACATATACTGCGTTTGTTGAATTCCGTCCAGAAGAGAACTTTTCGCCTAATTCGAGACCCAGAAGTTGCCAAACACCTTGATTCATTGGAACATCGAATAACAGTTGGCGACTTGAACCTATTCTATAAGTAGTTTCATGGAAAGTGTTCGACGAATGTAGCCCGCCTAATTCACATACTCACATCCTTATAAGATTCACCTTGTCATTCCTTGAATCACATTTTTCAAAATTCAGGAATTGTGTTTTCCTCCGAGTACAATTTACAGCGATTTAAGACTAACATGAATTCGCTTTTTCTGCACACGCGTCGTTCCTGCAGCGCGTTACAGATTTCCCGACAGTTTGTTGAACAAAATAAAATTGTTGGACGCTAAATCAGGGCTATAGTGTTGATATTGTAACTCTGCTTTCGGTAACGAATTGAACTGCGAATCTTGTAGACCCAGCTTTGTCGTGAAATAGCAAAATTTTAGTCTATAAATTCGGAAATTATTCTTTAATATCCTGCCTTCAAGTTAATTCAGGTCAAGACGATTCAAGTCCCTCCATAGAACTGTCCATTAACTATGGACTCTTTTTTCATACATTTAAAAGCTAAATTTCTTGACAGTCCCAAAAAATAAGCGCCGTTTTCACCTTCTCTAGAGGTGGAGAACCCTTATGAGCTCATTGCATTGACTCCTACTTCATGCGAGGAATTGAACTAAAGAAAAACATCCGCCCGCCTTTTTTATATGTCCTGGTACAGAAAATCATCATCATCATCATTATCCTGAGCCTTTTATCCATCGTCGGATGTGGACCTTCCCCAAACTTCTCCACTGTTGTCTATCTTGAGCTTATCTAATCCAATCAGTGCCTATCAAATGTTTAATATCATCTGCCCAAAGAGTTTGTGGTCTTACAACAGGTCCTCTGTGTTTTCATGGTCTCCATTCCACAAGCCTCATGGTCTACCAATTATCTGTTATACGGGCCACATGTCCAGCCCAGTTTCATCTTGACTTACAGGCCCGCTTGCTTACGTCTGCTACTTTGGATCTTCTTCTTATCTCTTCGATTTTTATGCGGTTTCTTAGTTTTAATCCCAACATTTGTCTTTTTATGGCCCTTTGTATGATTTGCAATTTTGCTTTTATGCCATTATCCATGACCCATGTTTCTGCCCCATATATCAAAACTGGCAGTAGTTGTTGATCTAACACTTTAGGCTTGGTGGTGTTAGGTAGATCTGATTTAGATGCTTTGAGCAATTTGCTGAAACTAGACTAAGCTACCGAAATCCTTCTTTTTAAATCTGCTTTTAAATTATTATTACCAATTTCAACCTAATGTTCTAAATATACATACGACGTAACTTCTTCTATTGTTTGTTAATCGATTCTTAAATTAAGGTTTAAGTTGTTATTTCCAACAACAGATATATGTACGCCAATTCACACTACCATCCATCACAGTTACAAATCAACACGCTGATGTCAAGATCTTCCGTCTAACCGATAACACGACCAGGCCAGAGGAAATAAACGGTATTACAAAAACAGTCAAACCAAACGACAATCAAAAATGGCATACAACAATAACCCAACACATAAACAAAACGTCAAGGGATACCTGAAAGCATACCTAGAATCACGCTTTCCTACTTCACAGGAACAACAGACCGCACTGGACAATTTCTACGAACGCATAACATTTCCATCATCTACAAATCACACAGAATAATAGAATTATCTCTCTGTAATACAAAAGAAAGCTAAAGCTAAAAAAATCAGACGTATAAAGCATCCCCTGAGGCGATGGGTCATAGTGTCGATTTCAGCAGTGTCGATTTTAGCAGCTACACCCAATTAGCCATTGTTGAAACAAGAATCATCCTGGAAGCCATCGAAATTGAGGAAACTAACACGAGGGAAATGATACTTTTGCCTCTCAGCCGTATTGAAATGCGTTATAAAATCAAATACCAACGGATCATTATCCAGGAACTTACGGAACAAGGCTGAGATTATACATGTGACGGCCCATGGCTCCGTGGCGTAGTTACTTCCTTGCGGTGCAGAAGGTCTCTAGTACCAATCCCTGTAGGTTGAGATACTTATTTATTAATTTATTTAAGTATAATTGGCCTGGCCACGTACATAGGTAGTAGTTGTTTGCAGAAATGGTACGTAGCAGCACTACCGCGTTATCTAAAAAGGTGCTGTGAAATACAAAAAATGTATGTTTCGGCACTTGGGCAACGTTAACGAGTATAACGATATCCTTACTGATGTTCTTAAGATATACAAAAAGGGTAAAATCCCTTACTCAGGCGGGGAGGTGAACAATAAAAAAAATAGTTAAGGTTAGAGGAGGCGGAGCCAGTACTAACCAATCAAAGCAATAATCTATAATTACGACAACATGTAAATAACGTGCATATTTCAGCAACTTTCAGTTTACCATCAGCATGAGCTGCATCGATAATGCCGAACGAATGAACTTTGGCGAAACGTCGGAGATTACCAAGTCAAAACAATACTGATTAATGGATATACTCCCGAAACATACAAAAGTCCAGAAATATAGATTCAATCAGATCAATACAGAATCAGACAAACTAGTCAAATATTGTAGTTTGGATTCTAATAAAGTTATTGAATATAGCTATGTATAATATTTTATGTCGTAACCGTTTAATCGACCCCATCTTTTAAATCACACCTAAAACTGACTCCTTCCGGCTCAGCGGTGTTTCCTAGTCGTTTTTTTTACGTGCCATTGTCGGCTATAATCCGATTTCGGCGGTCATTAATACTATTAGAACTGTGTTTGACACACGCATTATGGCTTAAGTTAAATCGGTAAGGTATTAGATGACATGTGGTGTTATAACGATGTAGGTTATGCCTAATTATTTGTTGTATGATAATCGGTTGAATTAATATACACGCTGTCCCATAAAACTTCCGTTCTGTGCCGTTCTTCTTCTAACCGAGCAATAAAGTCATTGATGATGTTCGGCACGTCATTTCTTTATGGCAGCCATTTTTCGTCTTTTATTTTCATTGTTCCAGTTAGTATTGCTACAGTAAACATTAATTTTCACACATTTTCACAAGAAAAAAATTCGAGGCGACAATGCAAGCCAACTTATGTACAGGGTGAGTGAACGATATCGTAAAGTTCATTATCTCATTTGTTTCGGGAATGACGAAAGAGTGTGAAATACAATAGTTTTAGGGAATGTTAAAGTGCAAAGTTCAAAATTATTTTTGAGTATACAGGGTACTTCACAAAAGTGTGGCCTGTATAACATATACATTTCTAATTTATTTTTAAATTTTGCGTAAAATTTTATAACTTTTTTATTAATAATGTTATATACCTAAACCTAATAGTTTTTCTAATATTTAAATTTAAAAAAAAATACTAGTTTTCAGTTTTGTAAAAAACTGCCAGTAGCGCCATTGTTTCTAAAGATGGAATACTCATAATTGGTACCAGCGTTCTATAGAGATGAAAAAAAAGATATATGTAAAGAAATTTGAGTTAGATGCTACAGGGTGTTCAAAATAAATTTATACGTTTCGACTATTATAAATTGAGAAAAATCTCAAATTTATTAAATGGCACACCCTGTATATGATTATTTTTTCTGATAGATTTTACAAAATCCTCCAACTTTTATTAAGACTTGGTATGAACATGTTGTAAGCAAAGCAAAGAGAACTTCTCAAAAGCTGGAAATATTATTTCGAACTAGAAAGTCTTCTTATACTCCACAACAACCGCTAATTCTGTTCAAAGGTCAAATTGGACAACGATGGTATACTACTCTCCCATGTTTGGGGCTTTGCTCCTAAACGTACACTGCATTTGTTGTATTGGAGACTCAGAACTAAGCAGCAACCTTGATTCCTTGGTATATCAAAAACTTTAGTAGTCCCAAAAGAGATTCTACCACCACTACACATCAAGTTAGGTTTAATGAAACAATTTGTGAAAGCCTTGCCTAAAGATGGTGAATGTTTTAAGTATTTATGTAAAAGATTTCCTCATTTATCAGAAGCCAAACTGAAAGAAGGAGTTTTCGTTGGGCCTGATATTCGTAAAATGATGTTCGATTCCAATTTTGAAGCAAGGGTGATTACTAAGGAAACCCAAATATGCAAGTGAAAAACTTTAAAATATGCGCATAAATAAGCAAATAATTTTCTCAAAATATGCACATACATGTTGTAAATATGCAGTAAAAAAAATCGAAATAGACTTGAAAAACCCATTTTAAATTTTCAACATACAGGCGAATGAACTAAATCTAAATATAATATTATACAAAGTAAAAAATAAATATAAATAATAATGTATTTTATTACTTTAAGTAAAGATGAACATATAATAACAATAATAATAACGTAGGTACATATTATAAAAATTTATATACGTAGTAAACAGCATAATAAAACATAGATTTTAAATTTGATACATACAGGGCGATGCAACTAAGTAAGCGGAAATATGCAAATATTGCAAAAAACAGGGTCGCCGTTAGTTATAAAAACAATAAACTACTAAATGTTTCTCAAAATTCTCAATTAAAAAGTTTGGTCTTCTATCGTTGTAAAAAATTTATAAATGGAGAAACAAACTCCTTTCGACATCGACCGATGTAATAGGGGCGTTTTTAAAATTATTTAATAGCATAGGATCTAAATCAGTGGAATCAGTAAAATCCCCCTTTAAAACATTAGCTACTTGGCTGACAAATTAAAACCCACTATTTTTTTTCCATAACATTCCGAAATTTTTGAAAAATTTTGCTCCCAATTTTACCTGCGACCTTTTCAAAAGCAACCTCACATTGTTTTATTAGTTGAACACTTCGGGTTAATGGCAAATTAGATTCCTCCATTTGAGTTATGGTTTTAGAAACAAAGCTATAATTTGTTTTAAGAAAGGAAAGTTGTTGTTTTATCTCCTTGTTTTTGAATAATCGTTTAAGTTCTGTAAGAGATTGGGAAGATTCGTCTGATAATTCTGCAATTAGACCATCTAGTTGACAGCAGCAGTTTTCACGTGTTGCTCTATTTGAAATTGTTTATCGCATGGTATCTGCAATAAAAAAAAGAAAATTTAATTAAAAGCCCAAGGAAAAAATTCGTTAAATAGAAATTTCGTTAAACAGAAAACTAGGTGCTTATGACAGGCAAAAATTAAAATCCTGCTTTGTACCTTTTTTATTAGATTACCTAGAAATACATACGTTTACGTATTTATTTCTATGTCGTGGTTTCGTTAAATAGAAATTTTGTTTGTTAAATGGAACAAAAATAACTTAAATAACATTGAAAATAGCATTAACGGCAAAATCCTGACAAAAATTTCGTTATGTTCAAATATTAAACGAAAATGAAATATCCTGTATATTCAATAGGTATTCAAAAATTACTTACAATTTTAACACATGCAGAACAGTAGATTTTTGCCATATCTATTCTTAGTTCTTTGTATGGTTTAATCCACACTGACACACTACTGGCTTTGGGAATTTCACTGTAGTAAAATACGACTCACAAGATAAAAAGCACAAATCGACGTAACCACTTTAAAAGCACAACCAATCTAATAAATTAATAATACAAGTATGCTCTGATGGCCGTCTGGGGTTTACTGACTGGTTTTTACTGACCATAAAATAATAAAATTTATTTGGGGAAAACCACCGGCGCGGCGGCGGCGGCCTAAACATTAACCCTCATTCCGAAAAATGAATGAAAACGCCTGCCAAAGACCTACATTATTATAAATTCCTTCAAATATGCACATATATGCTATTTTTAAAGCATTTATGCAAATATTTAGAAAAATGCATATAATATGCAATATATGCGCTTTGCATATTTGGGTGTCCTTAATGATTACAAAGGAAAAGAAGGCTTGGATATCATTTAGAGAAGTTGTGGCTAAGTTTTTGGGCAATGTGAAAGACTCTAACTATGAACTTATCGTAGCTAATATGATAGACAAGTTCAAAAATCTGGGTTGTCTGATGAGCCTTAAAGTCCACTTCTTGCACAACCATCTTGACTTTTTTCCTAAAAACTTAGGCTATGTAAGTGAAGAGTAGGGGGAACAGTTCCATCAAGACATAAAGGAGATGGAGAAACGGAACCAGGGACGGTGAAATATCAACATGATGGGTGATTACTGTTGGTCACTTCATAGAGAACAACAAAATGCATCACATCAGAGAAAAAGCTATACAAGAAACGTCACAGAAAAAAGGGAAAGGAAATACAAAAAAATAAGCACCTAAAATATTCGCCTTGAAGTGAAATATGTTATCGTGAGTAAAAATTGTAGCCAAATCAAATAAAAGTACGATTTAAGTTTTTATTTTTTATGCATCAAATTTTCCCTATTTTGAAATTTAATCGGTCGTCATATTGTGAGAGAATGTGAATGATACAAAAAAAAACTGATACCAGATACGGTTTCAGCACCCAAAAATACATAACACTTGGTTTAAAAAGTTTTTACAAATATTTTTTTGTTGGCCTGTGTAATTTGATGAATGACATTACTAGTCTCCCCTTGTATATTGAACATCTATGATTTAATCCTCTCTTTTTTGTTACTCTAGTATATATTAGTAAAATTAATTAAGAAGAACAAAAACTTAAATATTCAGCTTACTTAATGTCGAAAATTTCTTGGATAAAAAATTTCCTATATCCATTCCAATTTAATATCAATATTTCTAAATCCCATTCCGCACCCCATACTCGCGGCTCTTTTGACGGTTCTCAGTTACAATGGGCCCCATTGTGGGACCCGTCGGTTCGGACCCTTTGGCGGTTCAGAGCCCAAGGCCCACCCTCTGTGCTCAAGAGATTTATGGTCGACACCTTACGTAGTTTCAGGTGACAACAAGCCTGTAGCCTTTTACGTAATTTAATAGGTTGTTGGTGTATTAGCTGTGATTATTTTTATTTATTGTAAAGACAGGTTTTTGTAAGGATATATATGAATTAGTGAATGAATTCGAGAAACAATTCGAGGTTAAAGTTATTAGGTAAAACCATGTCGAATTTTTTTAAAGAAATTAAAAGCAAAGACTTCTTCATTAAATTATAAATTGAAAGAACTTCGAGTAAGAGTTTGACACATAGATGTCGAACTTTTTAAAAAATCCATATGATTTTTAGGAAGTACTAACCTTCAAACGAATTTCGTGTGTTGATTAAACACTGTTTTTTCTTCTTCTTCTTCTTCTTCCACGTACTGTAGGCCTCAGGCCTGTAGTTTCCAACTCATCAGTTTTCTTGAGATGTTGGTGTCCATGATTCGAGTCATCTTTTGGAGGTCTTCCCAGAGGTCGTCGTGTCCGTAGTTTACCATCTCGCGCGATTCTCGCTAGTCTCTGCTCAGTCATTCTCTCCACGTGATCTCTCCAAGCTCTTCTACGTTTACATCCCCATCTGATTATGTCATCCACTTCGCATTCATGTCTTATGTCTGTGTTTCTTTTCCTATGTCTTAGTGTGTATCCTGAAATGTTTCTAAGTATTTTCATCTCTGTTGTTCGAAAAATGCTTTTTGTTCTTTTGTTGTCTACTCTTTTTTTCATAGCGTATGTTAGTGTGGGTCTGACACATGTTTTGTATATCCTTACTTTTGCCTTTTTATTCATAAAGTCATTGTTTCAGATGATGTCCCGAAGTGCGCCTGATATTCGGCTGGCTTTGTTTGCTTGGTCCCTCACTTCATTTGTTCTATTTTGGCATGAGGTGATTTGTATGCCTAGGTAGTTAAATGACATGATTTGTTCTATTGTTTTGTTTTCCAGAGCAAGTTTGCATCTTATTGGCTCTTTAGATATAACGAGGGTTTTGGTTTTTATGTTGGATACCTGCATGTTGAGGGCCTTAGCTTTTGTGTAGAATGAGTGCAAAAGCCGCTATAAGTCGTCTTCGTTCTCTGCCACGATCACAGCGTCGTCTGCATAACAGACAATATTGATTTTACCCGTTGTAAGTGAATATCCTTCCTCCATGTCTCTGATATGGGTTATTATATCGTCCATTATTAAGTTGAACAGTTGCGGGCTTAAAGAGTCCCCCTGTCGGATTCCGGTTGGCGTTTGTATTTCCTCTGTCAGTTTTTGATTAACTGAGATGTGAGTACCTGTATTATGGTTAAGTTGTTTTATGATGTCTATTATGTTGTTTGACACATGTTTTCTTTTTAGGATATCAACTAAGTGTTTTAGTCTTACTCTGTCAAATGCTTTAGTGAGGTCTATAAAGCACATAAATGTGGGTTTTCCGTATTCTATGGCCTTCTCTACTACTTGTCTGACTATGAAGATGGAATCTACCGTTGACCTATTTTTTCTGAAGCCTTGTTGTTCTTCCGATATGTTTACATGCTCACTTATTATTGCTTCTGTGATCTTTCTAAAGAACTTCATGATTGCGCTTAACAGAATTATACCTCTATAGTTTTCTGGTAATTTCTTGTCTCCTTTCTTGAATATAGGAATAGTTATGCTTTTTCTCCATTCATTAGGGACTTCTTTGGTTGATAATATTTGTACTGTTTTTTGTTGGGAAAAAATACCGTTCAAGCAAAGCAATGGCTTGATAAGTGTTACGGGGACTCTGTCCCTGAAAAGTCACTTATCATTTACTGGTATGCTGAATTTAAACGTGGTCGTACAGACACAAATGATGCTGAATGGTCTGGACGCCCAAATGAGGTGGTTACACCTGAAAACATAAAAAAAATCCACAAAATTCTTTTAGATGACCGTCAAGTGAAATTGCCTGAGATAGCTGATACCCCAAAGGTAACAAAAGAACATGTTGGTCATATTTTACATGAATATTTGGGCATGGGAAAGCTCTGTTCGAAATGGGTACCGCGTTTGCTCACAGTGGACCAAAAACAACGTGTTGATGATTCTGAGCGCTATTTGGACCTATTTTAGCGCAATAAAAAGGATTTTTTTATGCAATGTGTGACAACGGATGAAACATAGATACACCACTACACACCGAGAGTGGACAGCAACCGGTGAATGCCACCCGAAGCGACCAAAGACACAACAGTTTGCTGGGGAAATTTTGGGATGCACATGGAGTCATTTTCATCGACTATGCTGAGAAGGGAAAAAAACATCAATAGCGAATATTATATAAAGTTATTGGTGCGTTTGAAGGCCCCAAATGAACAAGAAAAAAGAGCTCTTTCATTAAGACAATGCACCGTTTCATAAGTCAATGGTTACCATGGCAAAATTGCATCAACTGAAGTTCGAATTTCTCCCTCATCCACCGTATTCTCCAGATTTGGCCCCCAGCGACTATTATATATTCGCAGAACTCAAAAAAATGCTCTCGGGAAAGAAATTTGGCTTCAATGAAGAAGTTATCGCCGAAACTGAGACCTATTTTGAAGGCAAAGACAAATCCTTCTACAAGAAAGGTAGAGAAATATTAGAAAAGCGTTGACTGATTATATCGCTCTTGAAGGCGACTATATTGATGAATAAAGTCGAATTTTCCAAAAAAAAATGTGTTTTAAGTAGCTGTAACAAAAATTTTTCAGCCTACGTGTTATTTTATCGAATTCTGATGTAGAAAACTCTCGGTTTTCCACTCAAGACTAGCTACAGCTGCAGCTAATGAATGTTTCTATGGAAAACTTTACGTCGAGGTTTTCCATATACTGTTTACAGAGCTATTGTTATAATTATCTTGAGTCTAAATAGTTGTAAATGTTAACGTTATCATTTAGTTGTTCGATAACGTCACTAAAATTTCTGTCGAACGAAATTCTTCAGCTGCATTTTCTGATACCCTAAACAAAAATACTAACATCCCTCCTTGTTCTGATTCGAGCCCTTTGCAATTTTGTACGCCAGTCTCACATGTTTTGAACAATGACTACCTTTTACTAGTATTATCCAAAATATTCCTTATGTGGGTGAGATAGTTGTTGGGCACCTCCCAAAATTAAAAGTAGAACATACTTATTATGACTTTAAGAATGCAGACTATCAAGGATTCAACAGATTTCTCTCTGATGTTGACTGGAACAGTCTTTTTTTGCAATAATAATATTGAGACTTGTACTAATTCATTTTATGAAATTCTTAATACCGGTATAACCTTATTTGTTCCCTCTAAAGCAGAGGTGTCAAACTCAATTTTGCAGAGGGCCATATTTTAAATTTAGAATGTGTAGGCGGGCCAGATTCAAATAAAAAAAATGTACTGAATTATAACATTTTATTTATTTAATTATATAGTATATAATATACGGTTGTTAAAAATTATATCAAAGTTATAAAAAGAGCGATCGCGGGCCTTATTGATACGTCCCGGGGGCCGGATGCGGCCCGCGGGCCATATCTTTGACATCCCTGCTCTAAAGTATATAGGAGTTCAAATTTTCCCTCTTATTTTTCCTCAGAATTAAAAAAAATAATAATAATGAAAAAACAAGCACACAAACAGTACAAATTAAGAGGCCATCAAAGAGATTTTCAGACGTTTTCTACTCTACGGTGGGAATGTAAAAGTTTAGCTGAAAGGCATTATAACAGGTATAGAGTCAACACAGAGAGAAGTCTTTTTGAAAATCCTAAACATTTTTGGTCATTTGTAAACAAGTTAAGAAACTCTCATGACCTACTCAACTGTTTGTTTTATAAACAAAAGAGTGCTGATAATGACCAGAATATAGCGGATTTGTTTTATAAACAAAAGAGTGCTGATAATGACCAGAATATAGCGGATTACTTTGCTGAATTTTTTTCTAATGTTTACTCAAATAATAATGTTAAAATTCTGAACTTACCTACTGATGAGAGGCTTGATTTTTCAATCTGTGATATTAGCCTTAGCGAAGTATTTGAAAAAATCTCTCATTTACCTAAGAAATTATCTTATGGCCCTGGTAAGTTACCAGAGTTTCTAATAAGAAACCTTAAATATAGTATCACTCTTCCTTTATGTTTATTATCTAATAAGTCCCTAGGAGGGTGAGCTTCCAAGAGTATGGAAATCTAGTTACATTATACCAGTGTTTAAATCTGGAGGGAGAGACTATATAGAAAATTACAGGAGTATCTCAAGGCAGTCAGCCATCCCTAAGATACTAGATAGCCTTATCTGTGACCAATTGAGTTGGGCATGTAGGGGAATTCTTGATTTGAGGCAACATGGGTTCATCAGGGGACCACAAATCTAGTTTCCTATGAATTGGCCTTGTTAGAAGCCTTTGAGTGTGGCTATCAGGTGGACTCTATATACACTGATTTCTCGAAGGCCTTTGACAGGGTCAATCTTGAAATACTGTTGGCAAAACTTAGGTCTCTGGGCTTTGGTGAGAAATCTTTGAAGTGGTTTCGGAGTATGCTGATGGATCGTGTGCAATTTGTAAAAATTGGTAATTGTCAATCTCAGTATGTAGAAGTAACTTCTGAGGTACCTCAAGGTGGACAGTGTGCTCCACTTTTATTTAATTTATTTTTGCTTGATCTGATAACTTGCTTATCGGACTGTGATTACCTACTATATGCTGATGACTTGAAAATCTTTCGTATAATTAAGTCCCAGGATGACTCTGATATACTGCAAAAAATCTGGACTCCTTTGTAAACTGGGCTAAATTAAACGACCTTTCTCTGAATATCAATAAATGTTACTCTATAACCTTTTCAAGACTTAGAAATATAAAAAACAATTCCTATACTATTGAGCATCATGAACTTCAATCTGTGAATTCAATAAAGGATTTGGGGGTTGTCTTTGACAGTCAACTTTCGTTCAGGGAACACTATAACCTTGTTGAGGGGAAAGCTTCTCAAATGTTGGGTTTTATTATTCGCACCTGTAAAGATATGTCATTACCGGCACTTAAATTATTATACTGCTCTCTTATCAGAAGTCGTCTAGAATATGCCTCTACAGTTTGATCTTCATTCTACAATTGTCATAAAGTACAACTTGAGAGAGTACAAAATAAATTTATAAAATACTGTTTATTTAAGTTAAGTATGCATAATGATCTAGCAGGAGTGGCAGCAGCACTAAATCTCCGATCTTTGGAGTCCAGGAGAAATCAGAGGGATCTGAGTTTTATATACAAATTGATAAATGGTATTATGGATTGTTCCTCACTTATTAACAGCATCAGCCTGAAGATTCCCTCTAGGATTCCTAGAAAACATGAGCTCTTTCATATACCTTACCCCCGTACAAATTATAATATGCACTTTCCAATCTCGCGCACTCTAACTTATTTAAATTCTCATCCAGATATCGATCCTTTTGTGGGCTCACTCAATAAATTCTTAAATCGGCTGTGATGGCTGTTATTTTCCTGTATGTGATTATTTATGATTGCCTTATTGTGATTTTATCGAGAACTTATTGTGACTTTTTTGTTGTTGTCCTGTTCATTTCATCTTTTACCTGTGTTGTGTAATTTTAAAAAGTTTATTGTAAAATAATGGGGTTTCTCGAATATTGTTTAAATAAAATAAATAAAAAATAAATACAACTAAACATTTTGGAGAATCTCGAATAGTTGCACGTAATATATCCAAGGCATTCGACCGTATTTGGCATGACACTCTTAAAGGCATGTCTGAAAGGTTTTGTTTATGGTATTCATGTTTCCTCAGAGAGCGTTCTTTGCAAAGGACAATTGTCAGATTTCTCTCTAATGGGTGAAAGTTTCTGAACTGGACCTCGAATTTCGGTCAGGTCGGAAATTTTGCACAAAAATTCATAAATAGTTAGTGCTTAATGAAGTAAAACTATCCTATACATTTTTTTGAAAAATTTTAATTTTTCAATTTTTTACGAACAATAACATTTTTATGCATTTTTTTTGACATTCAAGAACAAAAAGAAGTCGGTGAATATTCAAAATAGTTTTGTGTTAAACAAGTCTTAAGTAAGTAAACTCAAACCACATTAATTATATTAAAAAACAAGAAATACTCATTACACTTCAGATTTGTTTAACACAAAACCATTTTGAATTTAATAACAATATATACACTAATAATAAAGGCCTCATAATGGGTAATCCCCTTAGTCCACTACTAGCAGAAATTCTATAGAATCCAAAATCAATCAACATCCGTTTTTTAAAAAATTTATTTATTGGTATAGATATGTCGATGATATTTTAGCCTGCTTCACAGGAACAGATAGACAACTCAAAATATTTTGTGATTATATAAATAATTTACATGCTAACATAAAATTCACTACAGAAAAAGAAACTAATAATAGCATAAACTTCTTAGACTTAATTATAACAAAAAATAATAACAAACATACGTTCTCTATTTACCACAAACCATCGCATACTGACATAACAATATATAATAAATCATGTCACCCAATCCAGCACAAACTAGCTGCCTTTCATAGCATGATCCATAGACTACTAGCTATTCCATTAAATGAAAAAGATTTTCCTAAAGAACTAAACATAATAAAACAAATTGCAGTAAACAACGGATATAATGTAGACAGAGTAAACAAAATTTTTTAAAAAAGAAAAATATAAAAAAGCCTTAGAACTAATTTTTCCTAGGCAAAAATGAATCAAGAACGCTATAGTGTTATTACATACATAGGTGAGACTAGCAATAAAATTAGAAATGTCTTAACAAAAAAACTAAATATTAATGTAGCATTTAAAACAAATAATACCCTAACCAAATATATAAAAAATAAATCAAAAACTGACAAAGAGCAAAAATCAGGTGTTTATAAACTTAATTGTGAAAATTGCAATTGTACTTATATTGGTCAAACAAGAAGAAATTTTAAAAAAAGGATAAAAGAACATTTTACATCTTTTATAACTAACAAATCAGACTCAAATTGCGCTAACCATTTAATAGAATTGGAATATCAGTTTAATAAAAACTTTTAAATTTTACATGTTGAAAATAAAGAGTATAAATTAAATTTGCTTGAATCTCTGGAGATCAATAAAGTTAAAAATACTAATTATTTGTTAAACGACCAATTAGAATTAAATAATTCACCTCTTTAAAATATATTTCAATAATACTATACTTAATTAATTTGTTACCTATAATATAAAGTCTTTATAATAGTATATAGGGATTTCCAACATTATTGTATTTTACCTGTAGGGATCTTATATATATAACAAATTTTCCATCTTGTTCTTTTAATCTTGATAAAGCTACAGTGATAGCCAAACATGTTGATATGTTAAAATAAATGTGGAGTTTATTAATAAACGAAAAAAATTTGTTTTACTGTTCACTTAACTTAAAAATAATCAATTGTTTGAGGTGCTGTGTGAGAGCTGGCGTTGTCATTATGAAGAATGATGCGACGTTTCCGATTGTTTTCCCTAATTTCATCGATGACTTCTGACACACAAATTGTTGTATAGCATTCAGCCTTAATTAGGCTTCGATCCTCTAAAGCAATGGTTGCAACACGTCCAGTATAACCAAAGAAACAAGCGATTATTTTCTTGGAAGTGCTTCGCGGGCGAACTACTTTTGTTGGATTCATCTTGGAACTCCCAAATAGTTGATTGTTACTTAGTTTCCAGTTTGTACAAATATATCCAAGTTTTATCTCCTGCTACGATGTTATAAACGGATTTTGCATGTCCTCGGTTGAATTTTTTGAGCATTGAGCAGTAGTTAGAAGATTGTATTCTCTCTTGACAATGTGGCGAAGGATTATTTTTTAAACTGGTATAGTATTTTTCACGATCGAAGAAAGTGCCTTCTCTACCTACACCCATTCAAAATTCAACAAGATTCGAAAGTAATTAATTTATGCTTATTGATGAACCAACACGGATTCCTGATCGAGACGGAGAGTTCACCAGTCTTCTTGATCTGTTTTTAACCATCAATCCGGAGATTTACACGGTCAGGGTAAATCCGCCGTTAGGTTCTTCCGACCATAAACTACTTTCGACATCGAGTATTCTGCCAATCAGGGACAGAGAGGCGCCCAAACCGCGCAAGATTTGGCACTACAAATCTGCTAAATGGGAAGATCTCATGGAATATTTTCAAACTTTCCCTTGGTTGGACGTTTGTTTTCGATCCGACGACCCATCTGACTGCGCCAGGGAGGTTTCCGATGTTATTTTGGACGGTATGGAGGCTTACATCCCTTTTTCGAAGAAATACCCTTCCAACGGCAAGCCTTGGTTTGACCTAAAATGCAAAGAAGCTGTTGCTTCTAAACATCTTGCATACCGACAGTGGCGTGAAGATCCTAACACCATAAATCGTAACATCTTTGTTCGTGCCAGGAACAGATGCAAAGAAATTATCGACGAAACCAAGGAGGTACACAATCAACGGATTAGAAACAAACTTCTCGCTTGTCCCGGCAATTCCAGGTCCTTTTGGTCAGTCGCTAAGGCAGTTAGTCAAAATTTCACCAAATCCACCATACCACCACTCACACGGCCAGATAATTCTATTGCAACGACACCTGTTGAGAAAGCGAACTTGTTGGCTGAACTCTTTGCTTCACATTCTACTGTCGATTTCCAAGGAAAAACACCACCTACTATTCCCATAGTGCAGTCAAGGATGCCCGATATTGTCTTCAGACAGCGTATCATAAAACGTATTTTGATGAAGCTAGACACCAAAAAGGCTTCAGGCGCTGAAGGAATACCTGCCATAGTTCTCAAGAACTGTGCGAGGGAACTAACACCAGTTTTCTCTAGACTTTTCAACCTATCCTACAGAAAGGGAATATTTCCTTCCTGCTGGAAATGTGCCACAGTTCAGCCGATACCTAAAAAGGCAAGAAGACCTTGCCAAATAACTACCGACCAATCGCACTACTCTCAATAATATCGAAAGTCATGGAAAAGGCAGCATCTTCTAAAATATCTTGAAGGATTCAACATTATTAGTGATCACTAATATGGCTTTCGTAAAAATAGATCAACAGGAGATCTTCTGACTTATGTAACACATGTTTGGAACAACGCAATTGAACACCTTGGAGAATTTCGAGCGGTTGCTCTTGACATATCCAAGGCATTTGACCGTGTTTGGCACGATGGGCTGTTGGCTAAGCTACGTTCTTATGGTATGTCTGAAAAGTTCTGTTTGTAGCTCTCATGTTTCCTCAGAGAGCGTTCTTTACGAGTGGCAGTCGACGGATTTCTTTCTAACACCTTCATTATCAACGCCGGTGTGCCCCAAGGTTCCATACTGTCTCCTACTCTCTTCCTCATTTATATTAACGATCTGCTGGAAAATACCGAGAATCCAATCTACAGCTTTGCAGATGACAGTACACTTATCTCTTCATTCACTTTGAACGCTCGGACATCGACTACTCAGCAGGAAGTCATTCAACTTAACAAAGACCTGGAAGAAATTCTATCTTGGGATGACAGTAACCAAGTGGAATTTAACGCTACAAAAACCCAGGCGGCAGTTTTTTTCTAAAAAAGTTAACGTTGCAGAACCCGACGTAGTTATGTCGGGGCACTCCATCCCTCTAACATCGTCACTCAATCTGTTAGGCGTTAATTTGGGAGTAAATATGTCCTGGCATGAACATGTTGCAGGCATAGCAAGGAGAGCTTCTCAAAAGTTGGGAATATTGTTTCGAACCAGAAAGCTTTACACACCACAACAACTGTTAATTCTTTACAAAGCTCAAATTCGACCAACTATGGAATACTGCTCTCATGTTTGTAGCTCCGCTCCCAAACATACACTGCATTTGTTGGATTATATCCAGAGAAGAGCTATTCGTCTGATTGGACACCCGGAACTGACCGACGGCCTTGATTCGCTGGAACATCGAAGAACGGTTGGCGACTTGAGCCTATTCTACAAGTACTTTCATGGAAAGTGTTCGAAGGATGTGGCCCGTTTAATTCCTCCCAGAGCGGTGCATATTAGAAGTACACGTCGCGCTAATACTTCACATCCGTATGAGGTTCAGCTTTTTACTCCTCGTACAACGCTTTTCAAGCAGTCTTTTATATGGAGAACATCACACCTTTGGAATAGTTTGCCCAGGACTGTGTTTCCCATCGAGTACAATCTGCAGCGATTCAAGAACAACGTGAATCGCTTTCTCCGCACACGTGTCGCTCCTGTAGCGCTTTAGGGACTTCCCTGTAGCACGTGTGCTAGACCCATAAAAAAAATGGCTGTTTAAGGACAAGGCATCGTGCAGGGCCGCACTATACCTGATTGTATAATTGTTGAGCTTAAAATTTTATTGTGATAAGACAGTTGAATTTTAGTGTTTTATGTACTGAATAATACATAATATAGTAATTACACAAATATATTAAAACAATGACCAATGTCTTCGCGTACATTTGTTACAATTTTTGTTATTAATTAATATCTAGTTCATTTTCGCTATCGCTACTATCTTGCAAATCAGTAATAATTTTTTTTTCAGGTTCTAAATTATTTATATTTATGTACATACATCTATATGAGTTTTCAATTTTTTTGACGTGTCGAATATAGTGTCTCCAGTTTTCAATGGTTACATTTTTGACTTCTGTCTTTATCAACTCAATCACACTACTGTCTAAAGTGGGTATATTATTGTGAGCACGTATATTAGACTTTATTTTATGCCATATCAACTCGATCGCATTAAAGATACAATAATATGGTGGAAGCCGAATTATTTCGAGTCCAGCTTCCTTTGAAAACTTTGAATTGTTGTGGCTGTTACTTGATGGAAATTCATAACGAATGTAATGAAAGACTGATTTTGTCAAATTTCCACTTTATTTAGTTTCACTGAAACTGTATGATGCATTTCGCTATACTATAGCTTCGTCTGATACAAAAAATACAACAAACACAAATTCTCTATTTTTCATAAACCCTCACATACAGATACTACAATAAACATAAAATCAGCTCACCCCCTACAACACAAATTGGCAGCTTATCACAGTATGTTGCATAGACTTGTAAGTGTCCCCTTATCTGTAGATGATTTTAATAAAGAATTAAATCTAATAAAACAAATTGCTGTTAACAACGGATATTCCCCTGACTCCATAGACTCAATTCTAAACAAAAAATTAAAAAATAAAGCTATTTCTTTAGTATACCCCAAGAAAGAAAACACAGGGAAAAAATATAATGTTTTAACCTATTTTGGTAACACGTCAGAGAAAATTAAAAACCACTTAAAAAAATATAATATCAACATAGCTTTTAGAACAAACAACTCGTTAGGAAAATTCATTAAAAACGCAAAGGGAAAACAAAATAGATCAAAAAAATCTGGAGTGTATCAGTTGAATTGTGGTTCTTGTCATAAAAGTTACATAGGTCAGACAGGTCGCTCATTCGAAACTCGGATTTCAGAACATAAAAGAAGCTATTTAAAAAAGAAAACTGACTCAGCATACAGTAATCATTTAACAGAATCAAATCATCTTTTTGACGATAAATTTAAAATTCTACACATACAAAACCTAAACCTATTAGAAAATTTAGAAATAAATAGAATTAAAAATTCAGATATCATATTAAACGAACAAAAAGATACCTGTCTGGCCCATGGTAACTTATCTTTACTCAATTTATACAATTAATATTCAGAATGGATTTCCCAGCAATATTCGTTAGCATATAGTATTAATTTTATTACCTATCTACCTTAGGGTATTTGTATAAATCTAACAACACTAATATTCAATATAATTTTGTAACAGACGAAGCTATATTATAGCGAAATGCGTCATAAAGTTTCAGTGAAACTAAATAAAGTGGAAATTTGATAAAATCAGTCTTCCATTACATTTCTTTGCAATTTTATCACAAACATATTCCTTTGAAAAATTGTAACTTTTTAAAACTTCTAACAATTGTTTAAGTGTATAACTTTCATGGAAATATATGTCACATTCGCACAAAATGGCTTGTATTTCCCTTTTTCGGCTGGTGGAACTTGGTACCTTATTCATTTGGCGACTATGATAGGATGCATTATCCATCACAATACAGTTATTCGGTGGTATATTCGGCATTAATTTGTTTTGAAGTCAATCTTCAAAAACTTCAGCGTATCACAATGATATTCCAAGCTGAAATCTCTAATATTCTTGGCTGCTAGAAATTGACATTCCGGTATCCAGCCTTCTGTACATAACACAAGTTTTACTTCTTCTTCTTCTTCTTACGTTAGGACCATGTTCTGTGTTCACTTCAAAGGTTTCCCAGAAACAATTGCAATGATGAAGACCAGCTCTCATACCATCTTATTGGTGGTCTTCCAAGCGGTCGAGATGTGTTTGGTCGCTTCTCTCTTGCAACCTTAGCCAACCGGCATTGGCATGATCTCTCCATTCTCTTCTCCTATTCCTTGCCCATCTCACCACATCCTGTATTTCGCACATTTCCCTTATTTGTTCACATCTCTTCCGGTCAAATAAGGTACGTCCTGTTATCGATCTAAGTGTTCACATTTCTGTTGTTCTTAGAAGTCGTTTTGTTGTGTTCTCCGCTCTGGCTTCTATCGCGTACGGCATGATCGCTCTTACGCATGTTTTGTATATTCTTACTTTGCTCCTGGTGCTCATATATTTGTTTCTCCAAATTATATCTCTTAAGTATCCTGATATTAATGATGCCTTTGTTGTTTGAGTTTTTACTTCCTCCTTAAGGTTCCTGGTACTTGTTATGTTTGCCCCTAGATATTTGAAGGACATCATTTGTTCTACACTCTGATCATAAATCGCGAGTTTGCATCTTTTCGGTTATTTAGATATTGTAAGGGATTTTGTTTTCTTTACAGATATTTGCATATTAAATTGCTTAATTTATTTGCCACTCTTACATATGTGTGGTTGTTAATGTTCAACTCTTCGATAGTTTTTATTATGTTCGGGTGAATTCCCCTTTTTTGTAGTAGGGTTATGAATCAGTTAACCGTACCCTATCAAATGCCTGGGTAAGATTAATGAAACACATAAAGGTTATCTTATTAAACTCTATGGCTTTTTCGGTAATTTGGCGAATTATAAATATGGCGTCTATAGTAGACCTGTTCTTTCTGAACCCTTGCTGTTCTTCACAGATTCCAGTTAACATTATTTCTCCTGCTAAAATTTTAATGAACAATTTTAGTACCGCACTCATTAAGCTGATACCTCGATAGTTTTTTGGATCTGTCCTTTCTACTTTTTTGAAAATTGGTATCAAGATGCTTTCTTTCCATTCGGATGGTATAATCTTAGCTGTGAGTATTTTGTTAAAGAAAATCTGTAATTCTTATAGTAATTTATCACCTCCATATTTGATCATTTCGTTCTTAATTTCGTCCATGCCCGGAGCTTTTCTGTTTTTTAGTTTCGCTGCCATGTGCTGTATTTGATTAAAGGAAATGGTCCTCTTTGGTTGGGCAACATTTTCATCTTCATGCTGTATTTCCTGTGTTAATGAATTAGTTTCTGATGAACTATCGAGTTTTTCGAAATATCTTTCCCATTCTTCCACCATAACTTTTGTATTTTGTATATACTCATTTATTGGGTTTTTTTCTATTTCTCAGTAGATTCCATATTTTTTTTGTCCTCCGTACAGATCATGTTCCATATCGTTCGAAAATTTCTCCCAATGCTCTCTTTTGATTCTCTGGATATTCTCGTTGACCCTGTTTCTTACATTTTTATAATCATTGTATGTTATAGCATTGGATCTGTATTGTAGGTACGATTTTCTTTTTTCTTCAGCTAATGTCTTAATTTCTTGTTTGAACCAAGGCTTTGTGTTTGGTTTTTTCCCCTTCCTTTATAATCCTTCTTCCAAATGCTTCTTCTGCTGCTTCTAGCATATTAGTTTTTAGTTTTGTCCATGCCGTTTCTATGTCATAAGTTTTACAAACAAGAAAATACGACGTAAATCATAAAAACTCAAAAAAAAAATATGTTACTGACACTAGCTACAAAAATTAAAGGTCATCATCATACAGGATTCTATGTAGATAAACGTCGTGTATTGTCAGCGATATCCATCATATACAAGGATAAAATAACGCTAATGTGAAATTAATCGCTCATGATGTGGTTGAAAATGGCGATCATGCAATTACAACGAACTCATGTAATTATATCTTTTTGAGATTTCCCGAATACTAAAAAAATCATATTTTTGGTACTTAAGAAACAATTGTTTTGTAAACAGCTCAAAGACTAGTATCACGGTTGAGTTTGTGGCGATGGTTCGATATTTCGATAGACTCTAGTATTTTGTTAGGAACAAACTCCTTTTTCTATTCTAGGAGAATTCGGGAGTCTATCGAAATAGGTAGGCATCCAAACAATCTTAATCATAGTACTAGTCTTAATCTCTCATCAACCTGGGAACCAATCATCCATGAAGCTTCGCCTCCCCCCGCCCCGATCTACTAATATAAAAAGGCGTTTAAGGGGAATTAAATTAGTTTCATGCTGTATTCCGAAGACGTCAGCTCTGAAGAAGCTTGCTGAATGATCTGCAAAACGTCTGTATTACTTTTTCAATAACCAGAAGATAAATCCAGAAGAATTATATATTACTATTAGCCGTGCCCGTGACTCCGCTCGCGTGGACTTGATTCACTGTTATCATCACTACTTATTCCTTATGTTACCTAACGGAGTAAAATATATCCTATAACCTGGGCAGAAAACATATATATATATATATATATATATATATATATATATATATATATATATATATATATATATACATACATACATATATATATATATATATATATATATATATATATATATATACATATATATATATATATATATATATATATATATATATATATATATATATATATATACAGAGAAACGTTGTTTTTTATATATATATTATAGATATAGATTATTATTATTATTATATAAAACGGAAAGAGAACATATGTATGAATAAAAAAAAAACACGTAAATGGGATAAGTGGTTTTCGAGTGACAAACATTAATGAACAGACAGATAGACAGAGAGACGTTGCATTTTATATATATGACTAGCCGGGCCCGCGGCTCCGCTCGCGTCGACTTGATTCACTACTATCGTCACTGCTTATTCCTTATGTTACCCAACGTAATAAAATATCTCTCATTATTTCCCCATATCTCCCAATATTTCTCCTTATCTCCCATTATCTCTACATAATTTCCATTATCTAGGCTTATCTCTGCTCATCTCCCATTATTTCTCCTTATCTCCCATTATCTCACCATAATCCCCATTATCTAGTCTTATCTCTGCTTATCTCCCATTATTTCTCCTTATCGCCCACTATTTATACTTATCTCCCATTATCTCAACTTATCTCCCATTATCGAGGCTCATCGCGACTTATCTCCCGTTATTTCTCCTTATCTCCCATTATCTCATCTGTTCTCCAATTATCTAGGCTTATATCGAATTATATAGAATATATGTATAAATTTATAAAAACACGTAAATCGGATAAGAGGTTCTCAAGTGATAAGCGTACTAACGGGTAGACAGACAGACAGTCAGAGAGAGGTTGCATTTTATATATATTATATTCTTTGCTAAATGATATTGTTCCATATTTAATGCTTTAGGCAGTGTATTGCAAGAGAACGCGCTAGCGGCAAACTTTTCTCCGACTTGATTCACTATTATTGTCACCGCTTATTCCTTATGTCTTCTAACGTAATAAAATATAGTCTATAACCCGGCCAGAGAACATATGTATGTTTTAAAAAAAAAAAGCACGTAAATCGGATAAGTGGTTCTCCAGTGATAAGCGCACTAACGGACAGACAGACAGACAGACAGACAGAGAGACGTTGCATTTGATATATATTTTAAATATAGATTATAGAATATACGTATGAATTTAAAAAAAAGACACATAAATCGGATAAGTGGTTCTCGCGTGATAAACGCACTAATGGACAGACAGACAGACAGAGGGATATTGCATTTTATATATTATAGATTATAGATATTCTCTGCTACATAATATTGTTCCATATTTAATGATTTAGGCTATGTATTGTAAGGGAACGCGCTAGCGGCAAATTTTTTTCCGACTTTATTCACTATTTTACGTCACTGCTCATTTCTTATGCTACCTATCGTAATAAAATATAGCCTATAACCTGGCCAGAAAACATATGTACGTTTTTTTAAAAAAAAGTACGTAAATCGGATAAGTGCTACTCCAGTGATAAGCGCACTAACGGACAGACAGACAGACAGAGAGACGTTGCATTTTATATATATTATAGATAGAAGATTGTAAATAACCTGGCCAGAGAACAAATGTATGAATTAAAAAAAAAAAAAAAACATGTAAATGGAATAAGTGGTTTTCAAGTCATAAACTAAACTAACTAACGGACAGACAGATAGATAGAAAGACGTTGCATTTTATATATATTATATTCTTTGCTACATGATATTGTTCCATATTTAATGGTTTAGGCAGTGTACTGCAAGAGAACGCGCTATCGGCAAACTTTTTCCCGACTTGATTTACTATTATCGCCCCGGTTATTACTTATGTTACCTAACGTAATAAAATATATCCTATAACCTGGTCAGAGAAATATGTATGTTATTTTTTTAAAAAAAAAGCATGTAAATCGGATTTTCGAGTGCTAAGCGCACTAACAGATAGACAGACAGAGAGACGTTGCATTTTATATATATTATAGATTATAGATACCTATAATCTTTGTAACACGTGAAAGTTTCCTGTCAAAATATTTTAATTTTTGTCGTTAAATAAACGTAAAATATAGTAAAACCCACAAATAAAAAAAAAGTTCGAAGGATGTGCTTGTGAATATATGAAAATATATTTCCTCTTTATTTTTATATTCGTAAACCAATTACTGCGAAAATATCACGAAAAGCTATTAAAAATAATCCCCGGTATAAAATATTTAAGGTAAATGAAGTAGTCGTAAATAACGGAATATTTTCTCAGTGAGTTTCAGCGGAAATTTTTAATTCGTAAAATCAATAAAAGCTAAAGTTAGTTGTACACAAATTTGTTTTCAATTATTAAACTATTTGAACAATTTATAAACCAAGAAATGTAAAAAAATATTCTTTTGGTATCTCTACCTAATAAAACAATCAACTAAATTAAAATGTTTAACATATTTCGGATGGTTGTAGCTTCTACTTGATGGAAATTCATTATAAATATATAATAAAGGACTGTTTTTAGTCAATTTCCACTGGTTTATTTATAATTGTGATAACGCGTTTCGCACTCGATGCAGCTTCTTCGGATCTACATTTTACACTGTCAAGTTAGGTTTAATGTTTACAATTTTATATTATTTCTTAATTATAATATTACACCTACTTAAATTATATTGAGAATATTGGAAAACCCACACAGACATGGTATTAGGAGAATAAATTCAGTAATGGTGAATTGTTTAAATATACCTGATCGTTGAGCTTGTTGTCTTGTAGTACTTGTAGTCCTTAATTAATTTAAAAAATTTTAAATCAAAAAAATATCAACATAGCTTAGAAACCAAACAATAATAAAGAGAAATTTCTCAAAAACTACAAACCGCAAATCAATAAAGGTAATAAATCAAGAGTATATCAATGAACATGTGGATCAAGTCCTAAAGCATACACAGGACAAACTGGACGTATATTTATACAAAGAATTACAGAACACATCCGAATCATCTTTAACAGAGAATTGCACGTTTAATAAGAATTTCAAAATTTTACATACACAACAAAAAGGTTTAAAACTAAACTTTTTAGAGACAATGCAAATAAATTGATTAGGGACTACAGGTACTTTGCTCAACGACCAGGTAGATTTAAACCAGGGGTCGGCAATCTTTTAACTAAGGGGTGCCAGTTTTCATCCATACAACATTTAGCGTGCCGACGTAGGTACTTACTACAACTAAAATTAACAAAAACTAACTTAAAATATTGCTTTTAGAAGGTTTAATTACAAAAAAAATGTAACATTTAACAAATAATTTTATTATACTAGTCCTAGGACCTAGTGTGAACCCTGTGATTGAACTTCTTTAGAGAATTTTCTTATATCCGGTTCATGTCTGGTTATTTTTACTGTCACACATGCTTTCGAGTTGTCTGTTGTCAGCCTGCTTCGGTACAGGTTTAAAATCACTCTCATATGAGAAAAAAGTTGTTCACAGATATAGGATGATCCGAAAGCTGTAAGCATGGCAAACGCTACTTTCTTAAGACAAATAAATTTTTCTGGTAAACTCATCCAACAACTGAGTATCTAGTTTGAATGGTTCTGGCAGTCACCTTCTAATACCCTTCTTAATTCTACAAATTTCGTGTTCCATAACTCGGAGCTTTTAAATTCAATGTATTGAAGATCAAAATCATTCATGTCCATCCATGAGAAAAGAGATATGTCAAAGCAACTGTTGGAAAAATCCATTAAATTTGGTTTGATTAAAAAAGCGAACATAGGACCATGTTTATCAAAATCCGGACCCCTCTCGATAAACTCCTCTTTTAAATTAGTCATACATTTAAGAATTTCGTCTATTAGTGCACCATCGTCGACACTGGATATATAAGTTTTTAAATTTGGAAAATATTTATATGTGTTTGTAGTAATATCGCTGATAAATAAATCTATTTTTAATTTGAATGATTTCCAGGATTCGTATAAATCCAGAACTGTTTTGCCTGAACCTTGTAACTTTAAGTTGAGTTTACTGAGATTGTTTGTAATATCAGTAAGAAACATTAACATACAGATCCAGTTCTTATCTTCTAGTTCAGGATAAGCATCCACTTGATTTTTTTCAACAAGAACGATTTAATTTCGCCCAGACATTGCACAAATCTAAAGAGCACTTTACCACGGCTGAGCCAGCGCACATTATTGTGCAATGGTATATCTGAATATGCACTTTCTAATTCCTGCAGAAACGCCTTAAATTGTCTATGGATCAGTGAAGAACGACCGACAATGTAGTTAACTATTTTAACCACCCTATCCATCACGGATTTTAAACTTCCACCGGAGATTTTAGCGCACAAACTCTCTTGGTGAATTATGCAATGAAAATTCAAAACTGATCGACCCATGCGTTCAATAAGAAGGGAAACAAATCCTTTATGTCTCCCAATAGCAGGAGCGCCATCTGTCGTTATGCAAAAAATTTTATTTAAATCAATGTTCCGCTTTTCAAAATGTTTAACAAATTCTGAAAATATATCCTCTCCTCTTGTAGTTCCCTGCAATGGCAGCAGACAAATCAGCTCTTCATACACACTGCCATCATCGAAGTATCGCGCAACGATTGCCAGACGGGCAATGTCATTAATATCGACACTTTCATCCAATGCTACACTAAATACAAAACTACGTTTGATAGCGTCTCTCTGCTGTTTTTGGACATTTTGTGTCATTTCGGTAATTCGTCTCTCGATCGTCCGCGCTGATGCCGGTATATCCCTAATTCTGGCCAATATTGTATCCATATTGGGCAAGTCGTCGAATAAAATCTCGCCAGTACTCAAAAACGTTGGCTTCATAAATTCTCCGTCAGTGAACGGCCTACCCTTTTGTGCCAACGATTGTGCAATTTTGAAACTGCATTCAGTTACCTGATTTTTTCCTTGGAAAACTTTGCTAAATAATGTTGACTGTTTCTCGTATTGTTTACTTGCTCTTTGTATTGCCTCCCTTTTATCAGCGTTATCTTTAAATGACGATTCATGTTTTATCTGGAAATGTCGTTGAACACTAGATGTCCGGAAAACTACGCGTTCCCGACATAGGACACAAATGGCCCGATCGTTTTGCTGTACAAAACCGTAATCTGTTGTCCATGAAGTTTGAAATGATCGAACGTCTACCTTCTGTTTCTTCGCGGCCATTACGCAACGTAATTTTAATTTTTAAACTTTTCAACGACTATTGACTGGAACGAATGTTACTTCTATACTAAATGATCCAAACGTCGCTTGCTATATATAGAAAAATAATGTTTCCAGAAAATTCCAATAATTACGTTTATTAAATTTCTTAGAACAAAAATTATTATCTACAACGCGACCATTGCAATCAAAGGGCCGCCTAGAAGTTAAATCTAACAAAAACTAAAGTTCGGCAATATAAAAAAAGTTGTGGCGCGCGTCGGAACGATTGAAGTCAAGTCAAACAAAAACCGCCTTATAGCAGCTCTTTTGATCTGAATTGAGGACGTTTATTTGTGTTTTTTGCCTAGGCTTATATTTTGAGGCTTGCCGTCTTTAATACTTGCCGAAATTAAAGCCAAACCAATGCATTCGGTAAAATTACAAAATATATATTTTGTAGTTTTTGGTAATAATACCTAGTGTATATCGTTTATGTTTGTGTTGTTAAAGTAATACTATCTTCGATTATTTACTTAATTTCGAAACATGTCACAGATTACAGAATTAATGTGTAAACTTTGAATAGGTACGCGTGCCATTCAAAATTGCTTGGCGTACCAGAGATGGCAGGCGTGCCATAGGTTGCCGACCCCTGATTTAAACAATTCACCAATATTGAATTTATTCTCCTAATACCATTCCTGTGTGGGTTTTCCAATACTATTAATATAATTTAAATAGGTGTAATATTATAATTAAGAAACAACATAAAATTGTAAACATTGAACCTAACTTGACAGTGTAAAATGTAGATCCTAAGAAGCTGCATCCACAGCGAAACGCGTCATCACAATTATAAATAAACCAGTTGAAATTGACTAAAAACAGTCTTTTATTATATATATTTAACATACTTTTCATTGAATTGTTACTTAAAGTCCATATTTATTATTGGTTGTAAATATTTTTAACTACTAACACATAAAAAAAATACTCTAGTTCTGGACAAATATTTGTAACTATTTATATGAAGATATTGTATGTTATTTTTTCGTCACCATTGTTTTAGTATAAAATCACTACCTACCAGATTCACTACAAATGTTTAAACATTAAAACTAATCTAGTGGATATGGAAAATTATTTAAATATATGAATGTAATGAAAGACTGATTTTGTTAAACTTCCACTTTATTTAGTTTCACTGAAACTGTAAGACGCGTTTCGCTATACTATAGCTTCGTATGATACAAAATGATCATCATTCGTTATGAATTTCCATCAAGTAACAGCCACAACAATTCAATTATTTAAATATATTTTTTTGACGTTGGCAAAATTACTTTTATTAAAAAGGTTGACATAGAAGTTAGAAATATAGTCGAAATCTGGATAAATAAAGTATATTTGCCTATTTCAATTCACTGCGGGATGTAGGCTTTTCCTATCTTAAGCCATTGCCATCCCTTTTGTGCTTTTCTTATCCACGGAGTTCTTGCTTTCCTTGATGTCATCTCTCCTTCTCGTATTTGTTCTCCCTGCAGTTCTACTACCACGCTTCGGTCTCCATCCCAAAATTATTTTAGTCCATCTGTCATCTGTTCTTCGCCCACATGTCCCACCTACGTCCATTCTAATTCGGCCACTCTTTCTGATTCTTCCACGATGACAATGTTGTCGGATCTATTTATTGCGTTTTCGGTCAGTTAATTTAATACCTAGCATGCCCCATTTGTACTCTGGCTATTCTTTGAGCATGTCTTTTTGTGAGACTTCATGTCTCAGCTCCGTAAGTGACTACATGGAGACTATACTGATCGTAAAGTTTTCTTTTTAGAGTGTTGGATAGTCATTTAAATTACCAAATATCCAAAACAATTTCATTTATCGAGAAAATTCCTCAGTTATGTGATCTTTAGTTGTGGTGATTTTCTGTCCTAAATATATACAGTGTGTCCCAAAAAGTTTTACCTTACATATTATAAAAAAATTTATTCTTGCTAAAAAGTTCTACATCACATGAAAATCGATAATCAAGCACCAAAAGTTTAAAATATTTGATGGTATGCAGGGAAAATAAGAAATAATGATTTATAATGAAGAGTAAATTGTGTTAAAATTCAAACACAGAGCAAAATATTAATTAAAAATGTTAATACGAACTAAAAAATTATGCTCACATTTAGATTTGTGGCCTTCTTAGTTAAGAATTCAAAAAAAACTCAAGAATATTTTTTTTTTGTAATATGTAAGATAAACTTTTTCTAAATTTGTATAAAACTTTTTGGGACACACTGTATAATGTTTTCTAGAGGTTAGCTGTTGAGCGTTATATTCATGAATGTATCTGCGTGCGTCTCTTTGTTTTGTTGAGATTGATCTTTAATTCTACTAATCTGGCGTGGTATTCTAGTTCCGTAATCATCTCTTGAGAGGAGGAGGGTCATTACTTATTAGAGGAATATTGTCGGCGAATCGTAGATAGTCAGGATATTCACCACTGATGTTTATGCCCATACCTAATTGACACATACTATTTCCATTTAAATTAAAAATAATAGAATTTTCCGATCCCTCGACTCTAAAACCCTTAAAACTGTATTTGCTTTTAAGGGTTTTATATGTTTAAAGACGTACCCACGCTACTTTAACTCCTTGGATGGTTAACGATAGGTAATTATTCATTACATTTATTCTTTATTTCAATCAAAATCTAGGAAAAATTCTCCTAACACCATTGCGACTATACAAAATTCAAACATATTCCCTTCACCTTCATTTCTCCAAAACGTTGTTTTAGTCCCATTTCGGCAAGGAAAGTTTTTGTCCCATTTCGGCAAAGAAAATAAAAAGGCCGACCAAAAAAAAGTTTAATTCACCCTAGTTTAGGTATAATGATATCTAACAATTCTTCTTCGAGTGCCACTCTTATCGGAGATTAGAAATCATCACAGCTACTCTCACTTTATTTGCTGCTCTTCTAAACAGTTCAATTGAGCTGCAGCCAAACCAGTCGCGCAAGTTACGCAACCACGATATTCTTCTTCGTCCAACATTTCTCTTCCCTTTAATTTTGCCTTGCATAATATTCCGCAACAGTGAATACCTTTGTCCCCTCAACACATGTCCCAAATTTTTCAGCTCCATTTTTTTAACAGTGTTCATTAGTTCTGGGGCTTTGTTTAGTCTTTGGAGAATCTTGTTATTGGTTACCCTATCAATCCATGACACTTTCAGAATGCGCCAATAACACCACATCTCAAAAGCTTCAATACTTTTAGTATTGTTCTGTCTCAAAGTCCATGCTTCCACTCCATAAAGAAGCGTTGAGAAGACATAACAACGCAACATTCGTAACCGCAGTACCAGGCTTAGATCTCGATTGCAAAAGAGTTTCTATTAAAGCTTGATCTTGATATCTCTATTCGGTTTTAATCTCCTTTGTCTGACCTGTGTTCTCGTTCAGCTATGTTCCCAAGTATTTGTAGCAATTGATTTTCTCAACATTTATGTTATTAACCAGAAGAAGATCCTAGTTATTTTGAGATTTTGCCATCACCATAAATTTTGTTTTCTTTAGATTTATCTTTAGACCAAATCTTATGCAGCTGTTATTTAATCGCTCAACAAGATGTTGTAGGTCTTCTAAACTCTCCGCTAGCAGATCTGTGTCAATGGCGTATCTTACATTATTCAGGGTTTCACCGTTTACCATTATGCCTTCGTCTGCCTCAGACAGAGCTTCCTGACATACACTCTCGCTACAGATATTAAACAAAAGGGGTGACAGTATGCAGCCCTGACGTACTCCCCGGCGGATCTCTATTTCTTCCGTAATCATGTTCTCCACTTTTACTCTCGCTGTCTGGTTCCAATATAGATTGCATATGATGCGGATATCTAGATCATCGATATTTTTATTTTTGAGGATTCTCTTTAATTGATCATGTCTAACTTTCTCGAATGCCTTTTCAAAGTCTATAAAGTAAACGTACACCTCCTGATTCTTGTCCATGCATCTCTGTGACAACACGTTTATCGCAAACAGGGCCTCGCGTGTGCCCATTCCTTTTCTGAATCCCATTTGGGTCTCACTAATATCCATTTCAAGCTTTTTGTAGATCTGATTGTATATTATCTTTAGAAAAAGCTTTAAGGTATGACTCCTAAGACATATAGTCCGATGGTCACTACATTTTTTAACGTTTGCTTTTTTCGGGATTGCCACAAAAGTAGACTGAAACCAATCCTTGGGTATTATACAGTTGCAGTTACAGTTGAACATTTTAGGAGAATTGAGATTGAATTGTCATTCATCAGTTCTAACAGCTCAACCGGTATATCGTTAGGTCCGGCTGCTTTACCCTTCTTTGCATGTTTTAGTTAGTACTCTAATTCCTCTCTCATTATATCCGGGCCAGTAACGTCCAGGAGATCGTCTGATGTTGCACTTCGCTGTTCATCATTAGAAAGGTCTTCAATATATTCTTTCCATCTTTGTACTTTTTTATTCATATCTGTTATGAGAGTGCCTTTTTGTCTTTAAGTTGTCTAAAGTGATTTGATCTTCTTACCCCTGTCATTTCCTTTATCTTCTTGTGTGCGTTCAGCGAGTCGTATTTTTTGTCCAGTTCTTCAATTTCTTCACATCGTTCCGACAACCATTTCTGTTTTACTTCTCTGATTTTAATTTTATTGTCCTATCTATATTCTTATACACAACATTGTTGTAACAATACGCGCCATTAACGTCATTCTGAATTGTTACCCTCTAGACTTTAGACAAACAATCTCTGGTTTCACTCTGCAAGAGACACTAGTTAAATTAAATTTTCAAATAGAATAAAATAAAATAAACAAAAATCTGAGAGGGTAATTTTTTCACGAAAGCCATACTTACCTTTAGGGAAGTGAAATACTTATATTGGGATCGTCGATAAGTCAGACTGATTCATAACGACTGAAATCTTCTCTCTTTGTATTCGATCAAAATCGCAATATCCACCGATGTTCCGAATCAGCGAATTTTTTGGATTTACGAAAATACTTTAGTCCACTTTCTTGAAATTCTACTAAATCGTCAATTCTCTAGAGTTGCTCTTTCACAACTCGGCCAGTTCAGGTTACATTAAGAAAATAATGACCGACTCTCGTAGCCTAAAAACTTCTTTTTAAACATTTATTAATAATTATTTAGGTTGATTAGGTTGATTAATAAGAATTTAAAACAATAAAAAAAGTGTTTATGTGTATATTTTGGCATCTTGGAACCAATTGGCCAGCTTTTCCTTTTCCTCCTATTTCCCCTTCCCCTCCTTTCCTTCTCTTTGAATAACAAAGAAGAAAAAAACGAAATAAAAAAAAATCGATTATTCCCATATTATATACGAATGTCTCTTACTTTTCCATTGTTTTTTTTTCCTTTTCTTTCTTTTTCTTTTTTTTTTTCTTTTTTTCTCTCTTCTTTTTCTTTTCTTTCCCATTTTTTTTATAACTTAATTCTAAAGTTGGTAGATAATTCTACAGATATCGATGTTATTTAAACCTAATAAATGTTGCAGATTAATCGGCAATTGTGCATGTAATTTAATTTTTTTTGAACAGTTTGACATTGTAATTTGATTTCAATCTACAATCTAAAATACAATGTGGCATTGCTCCCGTTTCCCCGCAATCGCAATTGATATTGTCCTGTAGGCCTGTTCTATTTCTATATATCGGATGTAATGCATTATTACATTTTCTATCATATTGCTTATAGAACCTAGGTTTTTTGTTTATGTGAAGAAACATTGCCTTAATTCCCTATAATTATATGTCATAAGTCCATATGGGTTTAATAATTGTCTTTTACGAAAGTACTTTACTGTCTAGTGACGTGCCGGATTTTCGTCCAATGTTCCAGTACATATCTTTTACTTTCAAGTCTATTTACTTTCTTCTTATGACAATATGTGGCATCCATGTCAGCCTGGAATCTAGATGTAACCCTATAGAAATGTACCTAAATAAAGAAGTATGCAAACCTGCCCAAATCGAACCTGAGACTCTGCGCGCAGTAATCCGGAACTATACCGCGGGGCTGGGACTACCACTTGGCCTCTACATTAAATAATACTTACTAATTACATTTAAAAAAAAATGAGTCAATATACGGACACTTGAGTTATTATTTTACTATATGTACAAATAACTTAACATTTTCAGGCCGAGAAGACGACAGTGATACTGAATCCGAGCCCGGAATTCCTTTAAAAAACGGAAGCAAAGGCGATCCAGGACAACATTTTCCGGAGAACAACTCGAAGCCCTTGAACAAGCTTTTAGCCGAACGCAATATCCGGATGTTTACACAAGAGAAGAGTTGGCACAACAGACTGGATTGACGGAGGCAAGGATACAAGTAAGTTGGTATACAGGTTGTTTTACTAAATACATGATATCTTTGATTGTGTTAGCCGATACTTGTTGGAAATTCATAATAGAATTATATAAAAAACAACACTATGTTTTAATTTCCAATATATTTAAAGTCACTTGACAATTGTTTCACCACACAATGGCTTCTTCAGAACTAAATAAGAAAGAAAAATATTTGGTAGTAATCCTGGTTATATAGTGCTTAAAACTATCCTTAAATATCTAAGATTATGCTAATCATTTTATCATATTATTTACAGACAGAATTATCTTAAGAATGCAAATCTGTGGTACTATTTCCTAGAACTAATAAAGATTAAGTAAGGGTGAATGGTTTAAGTCTACCTGTTCGTTTAATAATTGATTGGAGTTTTTTCCGTTTGTTAATTTCAAGACATTCAAGCAAATTTAATTTTTTAGATTTATTTTCTACATGTAGGATTTTTAACGTATCATCAAAATTATGGGATTCGTTTATTATATGGGTTGCATAATGTGAATTGTTCTTCTTTTTAAATAACTATGTTTATGTTCTTTAATGCGAGTTTCAAAAGATCTACCAGTTTGTCCAACGTAAGTTTTAGTACAAGATCCACAATTTAATAGATAAACTCCTGATTTTAAGGATTTCTTAGATTTGGTTTTGTTATTCAAAATTATAACTTCCTAAGGAATTACTGGTTTTGAATGCTATTTTGTTGTTCTTTTTTATTAAATGTTTGGAAATTGTTCTAGTTATTTTCTCTGTGAATGTGAGTGTACTAAATTTTCCTTTTTTGTCATTAATTGTGGGATAAATTAGAGAGATTGCTTGTTTAAAAAGGATTTTTTTATTCAAGATATTATCTATAATGTTGGGGTCATATCCATTATTAATTGCTATTTGTTTGATTATGTTGAATTCTTTATTAAAATTAGTTTTAGTCATAGGGCTATGTAACAATCTATGTATGAAAGAGTTAAAAGCTGCCATTTTGTGAGTATAAGGGTGGGATGAACTATTGTGTATGACTGTGTCAGTATGTGAAGGTTTGTGAAAAATCGAGAAATCGTGTTTATTATTCACTTTTGATATAGATATGTCTGAGAAATTTATAGAGTTATTGGTTTTTAATTCTAAGGTGAATTTAATATTAGGATGCAAATTATTTAGGAAGTTAAAGGGGATTGTTAGTTGTCTATCTGTTCCCGTGAAACAGGAAATGATATCGTCAGCATATCTATACCAGTAAACAATATTTTTGCTTACCGCGTTTTGATAAATTTTTAGTTCTAACTGATCCATTAAAATTTCCGCTCGTAACGAGCTTAAAGGATTACCCATTACTAGACCTTTTTTAGATGTTTAAAAGTTATCGTTGAATTCAAAATAGTTTTGATCCAAGCACGTCGTAAGTAAATCTAAAATATCCCGTTTAATAATTTCGTTTACTTTATTCTTGATTAAAAGCTTATCTACTAATTCTATGACTTCATATGATGTACAAAACTTATATCCTAGTATTCCACCATATGAAGTCATAGAATTAGTAGATAAGCTCTTAATTAAGAATAAAGTAAACGAAATTATTAAAGGGGATATTTTAGATTTACTTACGACGAGCTTGGAGCAAAACTATTTTGAATTCAACGATAACTTTCATACATCTAAGGAAGGTCTAATAATGGGTAATCCTTTAAGCTCGTTACTAGCGGAAATTTTCATGGATCATTTAGAATTAAAAATTCATCAATTCATTGTTTACCGGCATAGATATGTTGACAATATCATTTCCTGTTTCACGGGACAGATAGACAACTAACAATCTTCCTTAACTTCCTAAGTAATTTGCATCCTAATATTTAATTTAACATAGAATTAGAAACCAATAACTCTATAAATTTCTTAGACATATCTATGTCAAAAGTGAACAATAAACACGATTTCTCGATTTTTCACAAACAACACAATAGTTCATCCCACCCTTATCCTCACAAAACGGCAGCTTTTAACTCTTTCATACATAGATTGTTACATATCCCTATGACTAAAACTAATTTTAACAAAGAATTCAACATAATCAAACAAATAGCAATTAATAATGGATATGACCCCAACATTACAGATAATATCTTGAATAAAAAAATCCTTTAAACAAGCAATCTCTCTAATTTATCCCACAATTAATGACAAAAAGGGAAAATTTAGTACACTCACATACACAGGGAAAATAACTAGAACAATATCCAAACATTTAATAAAAAAGAACAATAAAATAGCATTCAAAACCAGTAATTCCTTAGGAAGTATAATTTTGAATAACAAAACCAAATCTAAGAAATCCTTAAAATCAGGAGTTTATCTATTAAATTGTGGATCTTGTACTAAAACCTACGTTGGACAAACTGGTAGATCTTTTGAAACTCGCATTAAAGAACATAAATATAATTATTTAAAAAATAAGAACAATTCACATTATGCAACCCATATAATAAAAGAATCCCATAATTTTGATGATACGTTAAAAATCCTACATGTAGAAAATAAATCTAAAAAATTAAATTTGCTTGAATGTCTTGAAATTAACAAACGGAAAAACTCCAATCAATTATTAAACGAACAGGTAGACTTAAACCATTCACCCTTACTTAATCTTTATTAGCTCTCGGTAATAGTACCACAGATTTGCATTTTTAAAATAATTCTGTCTGTAAATAATATAATAAAATGATTAGCATAATCTTAGGTAATTAAGGATAGTTTTAAGCACTATATAACCAGGATTACTACCAAATATTTTTCTTTCTTATTTACTTCTGAAGAAGCCATTGTATGGTGAAACAATTGTCAAGTGACTTTAAATATATTGAAAATTAAAACGTAGTGTAGTTTTTTATATAATTCTAAATACATGATTACTATAAAAAAAAAATGAAAAAAATGGTTGGATGGCTTAGTTAATTAAAAAGAGTGAAACAAAATTACCGTTTTATAGGTGAACTCAGATTAAATTTGCAAGTAATTTTTTGAAAGTTGCCCTCGATAGGAATAGGAACTCGAGATATTTGATCATTTGTAGTTATTTATTTTCGATTATTGTATAAAATTAATGTATAAAACTTATAATAGAAGTTACTTTAGGCCGGACCTAGTTTTCGTAAACGTCGGAAAGCAGTAACGAATAGGCATTTTTTGTCTTTTACTCCACAATAGGAATTAAACCATTCTATATCATAGAGATTTGGTAAAACTAATAACTACTATCTAAGTTTAAGTTAAGTGAACAGTAAAACATTTTTTTTTTTTTCGTTTACTAGTAAACTTCATATTTATTTTAACATATCAACATGTTTCGCTATCACTGTAGCTTTATAAAGATTAAAAGAACAAGATGGAAAATTTGTTATATATATAAGATCCCTACAGGTAAAATACAGTAATGTTGGAAATCCCTAATTATACTATTATAAAGACTTTATATTACAGGTAACAAATTAATTAAGTACGGTATTATTGAAATATATTTAAAAGAGGTGAATTATTTAAATCTAATTGGCGTTTAACAAATAACTAGTATTTTTAAGTTTATTGATTTCCAGAGGTTCAAGCAAATTTAATTTATACCCTTTATTTTCAACATGTAAAATTTTCAAAGTTTTTATTAAACTGATGTTCCGATTCTATTAAATGGTTAGCGTAATTTGAGTCTGATTTACTAGTTATAAAAGATGTAAAATGTTCTTTTATTTTTTTTTTTTAAATTTCTTCCTGTTTGACCAATATAAGTACAATCGCAATTTTCACAGTTAAGTTTATAAACACCTGATTTGTGCTCTTTGTCTGTTTTTGATTTATTATTTTTTATATATTTGCTTAGGCTATTATTTGTTTTAAATGCTACATTAATATTTAGTTTTTTTGTTAAGACATTTCTAATTTTATTGCTAGCCTCACCTATGTATGTAATAACATTATAGCGTTCTTGATTCATTTTTTTGCCTAGAAAAAATTATTTCTAAAGCTTTTTAATTTTTTTATTTTTAAAATTTTGTTTACTATATCTACATTATATCTGTTGTTTACGGCAATTTGTTTTATTATGTTTAGTTCTTTAAGAAAATCTTTTTCATTTAATGGAAGAGATAGTAGTCTATGGATCATGCTATGAAAGGCAGCTAGTTTATGTTGAATTGGGTGACATGATTTATTATGTATGGTTATGTCAGTATGCGATGGTTTGTGGTAAATAGAGAACGTATGTTTATTATTATTTCTTGTTATAATTAGGTCTAAGAAGTTTATGCTATTATTAGTTTCTTCTTCTGTAGTGAATTTTACGTTAGCATGTAAATTATTTATATAATCCCAAAATATATTGAGTTGTCTATCTGTTCCTGTGAAGCAGGCTAAAATATCATCGACATATCCATACAAATAAATGAATTTTTTAAAAAACGGATGTTCACTAATTTTGGATTCTATAGAATTCTAGTAAGGGATTAAGCGAATAATAGCATAAACTTCTTAGACTTAATTATAACAAAAAATAATAATAAACATACGTTCTCTATTTACCACAAACCATCGCATACTGACATAATAATACATAATAAATCATGTCACCCAATCCAACACAAACTAGCTGCCTTTAATAGCATGATCCATAGACTACTATCTATTCCATTAAATGAAAAAGATTTTCTTAAAGAACTAAACATAATAAAACAAATTGCAGTAAACAACGGATATAATGTAGATATAGTAAACAAAATTTTAAAAAAGGAAAAATATAAAAAAGCCTTAGAACTAATTTTTCCTAGGCAAAAAATGAATCAAGAACGCTATAGTGTTATTACATACATAGGTGAGACTAGCAATAAAATAAGAAATGTCTTAACAAAAAAACTAAATATTAATGTAGCATTTAAAACAAATAATACCCTAAGCAAATGTATAAAAAATAATAAATCAAAAACAGACAAAGAGCAAAAATCAGGTGTTTATAAACTTAATTGTGAAAATTGCAATTGTACTTATATGGGTCAAACAGGAAGAAATTTAAAAAAAAGAATAAAAGAACATATTACATCTTTTATAACCAGCAAATCAGACTCAAATTACGCTAACCATTTAATAGAATCGGAACATCAGTTTAATAAAAACTTTTAAATTTTACATGTTGAAAATAAAGGGTATAAATTAAATTTGCTTGAATCTCTGGAAATCAATAAACTTAATAATACTAATTATTTGTTAAACGACGAATTAGAATTAAATAATTCACCTCTTTTAAATATACTTCAATAATACTGTACTTAATTAATTTATTACCTATAATATAATCTTTATAATAGTATAATTAGGGATTTCCAACATTATTGTATTTTACCTGTAGGGATCTTATATATATAACAAATTTTCCATCTTGTTCTTTTAATCTTGATAAAGCTATAGTGATAGCGAAACATGTTGATATGTTAAAATAAATGTGGAGTTTACCTGTAAACGAAAAAAAAATTGTTTTACTGTTCACTTAACTTAAGCTTAATGGATCTCCACCAAGTATCGGCCAAAACAATCCAATTATTTTCTAAGTGTTGAAACATTCCAAGTTATTTCGAGGAGATTTTTTTCAGATTTTAAATTTGTGTAAAAACAAAAGAATTGCCTTCGAGGTGCACTATATTAATTATCATTTTAATTTTTCCAGGTTTGGTTCTCAAATCGTCGCGCACACGGATCCGAAAAAGTACGGGTAGCGCCAATGCGAGTGCTTTAGGATTTTCCACATTGCCCTTAGCCAATATGGCATGTCAATACCCCGCGGATGCTCAGTATGACTGGAGAAACGCCCAGTTTGCAAATTACAACATGTTCCAAGTAAGTAAATACGCTAGATATTAAAATAATAAATAAATAGCAGACACATTTATTTTTATGTTGTGACGATATTTCGGTGTTGATTCTGTAAACATCAGGTCCGGTGATTTTCGATTTAGTTAACCTTCTGTTAAATCTCGAGCTCCACTATTTGGATTTGAATGGTAAATTAGCCTCAAATAACTTACATATTTAAGTTGGGAATGTGGAATCTTTGGCACAATGGCACTACTTAGTATATATCACCACTACACCAAACACTTTATTTTTGCGCTCGACGCGCGTTTCGCTAACCATGTTAGCTTCATTCATATTTAGTATAGGGATGGTGAACCAAAGATGAAATGCTCCATGGCAACTACCTAAAATAAATGTCCACTAAAACGTGAAAGGGATAAAAGAGAAAAATAAAACGAAAGAAAGCAACAACTGCGTTGCCAGACACACAATTTAACAGCAATAGAATTCAGGACTAAAGAGATCATCTTCTATTGAGAGAGAAAGGAGGAAGAGGGAGGCAGTGTGCATATACAGTGAGACCTCCATTATTCGGGATAATGACGGGGAGGGCGGTCCACAGATAATCGAAAACCCCGGATAAACGAATCACAATGTGCTAGGTAGGAATGTTAATTAAGAAAAACTGGGTAGAAGATATTTTTTTAATAAGAAACAAACGTTTTACATTATTATTAATTTTCAATATGTATACAAATGTCCAAAATACATATGCATTAAATTTTCATTTTGAGAAAAAAATAGGTAATTTTACTTTGTTAGTGTTCCATATGGAACACTTCGGTGTCTGTCTGTCCGTCTGTCACACCCGATTTTCTCCGAAACTATTTGTCATAGAAAGTTGAAATTTGGTAATAATATAGGAATTGATGGCCTCATCAGAGCCATGTAGTTTTAAAGCTAAATTTTGACTTAAGGGCTTAGTTTTGGGGGGTGAAATCGGAAGTGAAAAAAAAATTTTTTACTAGGTAATCGAGTGTGGTGTCAAATGAAAGCTTGTGTAAACACGAGTAAAAAATATACATATAATGTAATACTTGCGCGCACTTTTCTTTGTATTATTTTTAAAAAAATCGCGAAAAATCGCTGTCCATCCGCCTTATCTCGAAAAGTACTTATCAAAAAATTTTGAAAAAATTCTGGATTATTCTCCACGGGTATAGATTAAACGAAAATTATCACGAGTGCATTACCTGTAATAATTTATCTGGTATATAAAAAAAAAAAACAGAAATTTCAAGGTCATCATTTTTCAGTAAAGATTGGAAATAAACTTTGTTGAAAACTCATTTGGGGTGTGTTTTGTGAAGTCACTGATCATTTTATACTTCCGTTACAACATTTTTTATTTTAAAAGCAATCAACGTACCGAACACTAATTGCGCAAGTTCAACTTGCACTTGACCGGTTATTTTTTATTAAAAATTTCTTTTCTAATATCTGTTCTCATGGCCCGTAACGATTCTGCTATAATCGACGTCCTCCTGTTCAAAATAATTTAACAGAAGTTTCGTTGCCTCTAACGCTTGGTTGCGTTTAATTTTCTTCGTGAATCTGTGAAGAGGTCGATGGCCCGTCTTTTCTGTGGAGATCTGCTTTTTCGGTTTTGTTAGTTTTTCGAAACCCTCTTCGTTCATGTCACTTTCCAGCCAATTTATCATATCATCCCTGTTAACATGGATGAAATCCGGGAGAGCTTTAGCGATGTCGAGATATGAGTCAGTTTCAATATCTTCTGAGGTTTGCTAGATTAAATCTTCTTGTTCTAATATTTTCGCCCATGAAAGTTTTAGTGTTGTAGGGGGTAAATTTACCCAGGCATTACACAGCAAAAATAGCGTCTTTTCTTGTCCACTTCTTTAAGATTTCTTTTATTGACTCGGTGCTCCTATTTTCGTCGAGTAGAGATCGAAGGAATATTTTCTCGTATCTTCGTTTTAAACTTAATATTCTCCCTTGATCCATCGGCTGGGTTAGTGACGTTACGTTCGCTGGAAGATAATGAACGAAAATTTGTCCATCTTTGGTAGATTAATTCAGCTGGATGGGACGGAGCATTATCGAGCAATAAAAAGGTCTAAAGAGTAGATCTTTTTCTGTGTGTGTTGACGTACTGAAGGTACAAATTTGTCTTTAAACCACGACGTAAAAATTGCTCGATTCATCCAAGTTTTGGATCGCAAGGAAGACTTCTAATTTCGATTTCTTCAAACGATCGAGATTTTTTGCATTCCCTATAACAATTAATTTTAACTTGTGTTCTCCTGAAGCGTTAGAACAATAACTGTGAGTCTTTCTTTGCTGGATTTGTGATCAGGAGCAGATTTTTCGGACTGAGCTGCTAAGGTTTTTGAAGGAAGCATTTTCCAAAACAATCCTGATTTATCCGCATTATAAATCTGATCGGGTGTTAAATTAAATTTTGTAACCAAAAGTTAAAATTTTCAATAAAAAATGTGGCTCTAACATAATAACCACTAATACTCTCACCTTGAATGTCCAACTACCCCATACCGTGTCTTTTTTCAAACTTGTTAAGCTATCTATGGGACGCGGAGAATGGCTCCTCAATTTTTAAATTGTAATGAAACCATAACGCTTTTTCACTCACCATTGGCCCGGAAATAGGAACTCCCTCCGCGCGTCTTTGCATGAACTATTAATACACCGCTTGATCGACGTCTTTTAATGTAGTTTTCCGAGAATGACACGTCGTTTGGGCTGACAACGACACAAAGTAGGAAATGTTTTTTTTTCTTCTTCACCATATCGCGAACGGGTTGCTCGCCAACCCCGAATTCAGCGGACAATTTTTTTATACTTTCACTTTTTTCAACTCGGTTTATTATAACTAATTTTTGTTCAATTGTTAACACGACACGTTTTCCTTTTTGCGACATTTTGGTTGTTTTAGGATGGAGAGCTAAGCACAACTGAGTAAATAATTTTCTTCAGCAGACAAGCAGCCCAGTGGGAGTTTCATAGAAACACTTTAATGTTACCATTCTTGGAATATGAATTGAACTGTGGTAGTTTCCCGAAACATCTCATTCTCCCGATACCAACTTGCCGTGTTTTTTTTTTTTCCATTTTTATTTTACTTTTTTTTAAGTAAAAATAATACATACATATTTTTAAATACATAATAGTAATAAGTGTTAATAATAATCTAGATATATAATATGAATTTTATTTATTTTTTAATAAAAATAATACATAATTAAAGCGAAATAGTGTCAAGAACTACCTTAAAAAAATCGGCCACTTGGGACCCCGGTTGATTGGAACCCCGGATAATAGAGCCACGGATAATGGAGGTCCCACTGTATACATAGTCAGGA
>CM032455.1:10317676-10398258 GCA_019049505.1 Pachyrhynchus sulphureomaculatus | reverse complement strand
GATATAACGAGGGTTTTGGTTTTTATGTTGGATACCTGCATGTTGAGGGCCTTAGCTTTTGTGTAGAATGAGTGCAAAAGCCGCTATAAGTCGTCTTCGTTCTCTGCCACGATCACAGCGTCGTCTGCATAACAGACAATGTTGATTTTACCCGTTGTAAGTGAATATCCTTCCTCCATGTCTCTGATATGGGTTATTATATCGTCCATTATTAAGTTGAACAGTTGCGGGCTTAAGAGTCCCCCTGTCAGATTCCGGTTGGCGTTTGTATTTCCTCTGTCAGTTTTTTGATTAACTGAGATGTGAGTACCTGTATTATGGTTAAGTTGTTTTATGATGTCTATTATGTTGTTTGACACATGTTTTCTTTTTAGGATATCAACTATGTGTTTTAGTCTTACTCTGTCAAATGCTTTAGTGAGGTCTATAAAGCACATAAATGTGGGGTTTTCCGTATTCTATGGCCTTCTCTACTACTTGTCTGACTATGAAGATGGAATCTACCGTTGACCTATTTTTTCTGAAGCCTTGTTGTTCTTCCGATATGTTTACATGCTTCACTTATTATTGCTTCTGTGATCTTTGTAAAGAGCTTCATAATTGCGCTTAACAGAGTTATACCTCTATAGTTTTCTGGTAATTTCTTGTCTCCTTTCTTGAATATAGGAATGGTTATGCTTTTTCTCCATTCATTAGGGACTTCTTTGGTTGATAATAATTTGTACTGTTTTTTGTTGGGAAAAAATACCGTTCAAGCAAAGCAATGGCTTGATAAGTGTTACGGGGACTCTGTCCCTGAAAAAGTTACTTATCATTTACTGGTATGCTGAATTTAAACGTGGTCGTACAGACACAAATGATGCTGAATGGTCTGGACGCCCAAATGAGTTGGTTACACCTGAAAACATAAAAAAAATTCACAAAATTCTTTTAGATGACCGACCGTCAAGTGAAATTGCCTGAGATAGCTGATACCCCAAAGGTAACAAAAGAAACATGTTGGTCATATTTTACATGAATATTTGGACATGGGAAAGCTCTGTTCGAAATGAGTACCGCGTTTGTTCACAGTGGACCAAAAACAACGTGTTGATGATTCTGAACGCTGTTTGGACCTATTTTAGCGCAATAAAAAGGATTTTTTTATGCAATGTGTGACAACGGATGAAACATGGATACACCACTACACACGGGAGTGGACAGCAAACCGGTGAATGCCACCCGAAGCGACCAAAGACACAACAGTCTACTGGGGAAATTTTAGCCTCTGTATTTTGGGATGCACATGGAGTCATTTTCATCGACTATGCTGAGAAGGGAAAAACCATCAATGGCGAATATTATATAAAGTTATTGGTGCGTTTGAAGGCCCCAAATGAACAAGAAAAAAGTGCTCTTTTCATTATGACAATGCAAACCGTTTCATAAGTCAATGGTTACCATGGCAAAAAATGCATCAATTTGAAGTTGGAATTGCTCCCTCATCCACCGTATTCTCCAGATTTGGCCCCCAGCGACTATTATATATTCGCAGAACTCAAAAAAAATGCTCGCGGGAAAGAAATTTGGCTTCAATGAAGAAGTTATCGCCGAAACTGAGACCTATTGTGAAGGCAAAGACAAATCCTTCTACAAGAAAGGTAGAGAAATATTAGAAAAGCGTTGGACTGATTATATCGCTCTTGAAGGCGACTATATTGATGAATAAAGTCGAATTTTCCAAAAAAAAAAAAATGGGTTTTAAGTAGCTATAACAAAAACTTTTCAGCCTACGTGTTATTTTATCGAATTCTGATGTAGAAAACTCTCGGTTTTCCACTCAAGACTAGCTACAGCTGCAGCTAATGAATGTTTCTATGGAAAACTTTACGTCGAGGTTTTCCATATACTGTTTACAGAGCTATTGTTATAATTATCTTGAGTCTAAATAGTTGTAAATGTTAACGTTGTCATTTAGTTGTTCGATAACGTCACTAAATTTCTGTCGAACGAAATTCTTCAGCTGCATTTTCTGATACCCTAAACAAAAATACTAACATCCCTCCTTGTTCTGATTCGAGCCCTTTGCAATTTTGTACGCCAGTCTCACATGTTTTGAACAATGACTACCTTTTACCTAGTATTATCCAAAATATTCCTTATGTGGGTGAGATAGTTTGTTGGGCACCTCCCAAAATTAAAAGTAGAACATACTTATTATGACTTTAAAGAATGCAGACTATCAAGGATTCAATAGATTTCTCTCTGATGTTGACTGGAACAGTCTTTTTTGCAATAATAATATTGAGACTTGTACTAATTCATTTTATGAAATTCTTAATACCGGTATAACCTTATTTGTTCCCTCTAAAGTATATAGGAGTTCAAATGTTCCCTCTTATTTTTCCTCAGAATTAAAAAAAAATAATAATAATGAAAAAACAAGCACACAAACAGTACAAATTAAGAGGCCATCAAAGAGATTTTCAGACGTTTTCTACTCTACGGTGGGAATGTAAAAGTTTAGCTGAAAGGCATTATAACAGGTATAGAGTCAACACAGAGAGAAGTCTTTTTGAAAATCCTAAACATTTTTGGTCATTTGTAAACAAGTTAAGAAACTCTCATGACCTACTCAACTGTTTGTTTTATAAAACAAAAGAGTGCTGATAATGACCAGAATATAGCGGATTTGTTTTATAAACAAAAGAGTGCTGATAATGACCAGAATATAGCGGATTTGTTTTATAAACAAAAGAGTGCTGATAATGACCAGAATATAGCGGATTACTTTGCTGAATTTTTTTCTAATGTTTACTCAAATAATAATGTTAAAATTCTGAACTTACCTACTGATGAGAGGCTTGATTTTTCAATTTGTGATATTAGCCTTAGCGAAGTACTTGAAAAAATCTCTCATTTACCTAAGAAATTATCTTATGGCCCTGGTAAGTTACCAGAGTTTTCTAATAAGAAACCTTAAATATAGTATCACTCTTCCTTTATGTTTATTATCTAATAAGTCCCTAGGAGGGTGAGCTTCCAAGAGTATGGAAATCTAGTTACATTATACCAGTGTTTAAATCTGGAGGGAGAGACTATATAGAAAATTACAGGAGTATCTCAAGGCAGTCAGCCATCCCTAAGATACTAGATAGCCTTATCTGTGACCAATTGAGTTGGGCATGTAGGGGAATTCTTGATTTGAGGCAACATGGGTTCATCAGGGGACCACAAATCTAGTTTCCTATGAATTGGCCTTGTTAGAAGCCTTTGAGTGTGGCTATCAGGTGGACTCTATATACACTGATTTCTCGAAGGCCTTTGACAGGGTCAATCTTGAAATACTGTTGGCAAAACTTAGGTCTCTGGGCTTTGGTGAGAAATCTTTGAAGTGGTTTCGGAGTATGCTGATGGATCGTGTGCAATTTGTAAAAATTGGTAATTGTGAATCTCAGTATGTAGGAGTAACTTCTGGGGTACCTCAAGGTGGACAGTGTGCTCCACTTTTATTTAGTTTATTTTTGCTTGATCTGATAACTTGGTTATCGGACTGTGATTACCTACTATATGCTGATAACTTGAAAATCTTTCGTATAATTAAGTCCCAGGATGGCTCTGATATACTGCAAAAAAATCTGGACTCCTTTGTAAACTGGGCTAAATTAAATGACCTTTCTCTGAATATCAATAAATGTTACTCTATAACCTTTTCAGGACTTAGAAATATGAAAAACAATTCCTATACTATTGAGCCTCATGAACTTCAATTTGTGGATTCAATAAAGGATTTGGGGGTTGTCTTTGACAGTCAACTTTCGTTCAGGGAGAAAGCTTCTCAAATGTTGGGTTTTATTATTCGCACCTGTAGAAATATGTCATTACCGGCACTTAAATTATTAAACTGCTCTCTTGTCACGAGTCACCTAGAATATGCCTCTACAGTTTGGTCTTCATTCTACAACTGTCATAAAGTACAACTTGAGAGAGTACAAAATAAATTTATAAAATAATGTTCATTTAAGTTAGGCATGCATAATGATCTAGCAGGAGTGGCAGCAACACTAAATCTCCGATCTTTGGAGTCCAGGAGAGATCAGAGGGATCTGAGTTTTACATACAAATTGATAAATGGTATTATGGATTGCCCCTCACTTATTAACAGCATCAACCTGAAGATTCCCTCTAGGACTCCTAGAAAACATGAGCTCTTTCATATACCTTACTCGCGTACAAATTATAATATGCACGCTCCAATCTCGCGCACTCTAACTTATTTAAATTCTCATCCAGATATTGATCTTTTTGTGGGCTCACTCAGAAAATTTTTAAATCGGATGTGATGACTGTTATTTTCCTGTATGTGATTATTTATGATTGCCTTATTGTGATTTTATCGAGAACTTATCGTGACTTTTTTTTTGTTGTTGTTGTCCTGTTCATTTCATCTTTTACCTGTATTGTGTAATTTTAAAAATTTTATTGTAAAATAATGAGGTTTCCCGTATATTGTTTAAATAAAATAAATACAACTAAACATTTTGGAGAATCTCAAATAGTTGCACGTAATATATCCAAGGCATTCGACTGTATTTGGCATGACAGAGTTTTAGCATAGCCACACTCTTAAAGGCATGTCTGAAAGATTTTGTTTATGGTATTCGTGTTTCCTCAGAGAGCGTTCTTTGCAAAGAACAATTGTCGGATTTCTCTCTAATGGGTGAAGGTTTTCTGAACTGGACCTCGAATTTCGGTCAAGTCGGAAATTTTGCACAAAAATTCATAAATAGTCAGTGCATTATGAAGTAAAACTATCCTATAAATTTTTTCTGAAAAATTTTAATTTTTCAATTTTTTATGAACAATAAAACATTTTTATCCATTTTTTTTGACAGTCGGGAACAAAAAGAAGTCGTTAGACGAAAAATCGGTGAATACGGGCAATGAGACATGAATTTGGTGTTTCTCTCCGTCAAATAATCAATTGTTTGACGTGCTGTGGGGGAGCTGGCGTTGTCATGATGAAGAATGATGCGACGTTTTCGATTATTTTTCCTGATTTCATCAATGACTTATAGCAAACAAATTGTTGTATAGCATTCAGCTCTAACTAGGCTTCGATTTTCTAAAGCAATGGTTGCAACACGTCCAGTATAACTAAAGAAACACGCGATCATTTTCTTGGAAGTGGTTCGCGAGAGAACCACTTTGGTTGGATTCATCTTGGAACTCCCAAATAGTTGATTGTTGCTTAGTTTTCGGTTTGTACGAATATATCCAAGTTTTATCTCCTGTTACGATGTTATATATGGATTTTGCATGTCCTCCGTTGAATTTTTTGAGCACTGAGCAGTAGTTAGAAGATTGAATTCTCTCTTGACAATGTGGCGAAGGATTATTTTTTAAATTGGTATAGTATTTTTCAAGATCTAAGTATGTGACTTAGCTACCTATACCCACTCAAAATTCAACAAGATTTGAAAGTGATTAATTTATGGCTGTTTAATGACAAGGTAGGAAAATATGGCGAAGAAGTTACTAACGACAACGGAAGAAGAATTATAGAGATATGTGAACAAAACAACCTTACAATATTAAACGGACACTACCAGCATAGAGATATTCATAAATATACGTGGAGACAAACAACAAGAGATTTAAAAAGTATTATCGACTATATGATAATACGACAGAGATCTAGATTAAACTTCCTAGATGTAAGAGTCCAAGGAGGGGCTTCATGTGGCAGCGACCACTACCTTGTGAACGGGAAGATAACCTCACGAACAACACGGGAAAGCAAACTGGAAGATACAAGTACACAGCACACAACAAATGAAACAACAATAAGATATAATACAAACAGCTTACAAAATGAAAGTATAAGAAATCTATACAAGAGTAGACTGGACCAAAAGATACAACGGACGGGATTTGTTAATATAGAAGAAGAATATAAGTATATAATGGAATGCCTACACGCAGCCACACTGGAAGCATTAGAGTACCAAGAGAAAAAGGAAAAACAGCAAAAACCATATTGGTGGAATGAAGAAATTGAATACGAAATTGAAGAAAAACGGAAAAAAGTTATCACAAATACTTAACTACTCAGTATATATCACCACTACACCAAACACTTTATTTTTGCACTCGACGCGCGTTTCGCTAACCATGTTAGCTTCATCAGGAGCGATGATTGACTTCAATCATCGCTCCTGATGAAGCTAACATGGTTAGCGAAACACGCGACGAGTGCAAAAATGAAGTGTTTGGTGTGGTGGTAATATATACTGAGTAGTATCATTGTGGCAAAGATTCCACATTCCCAACTTAAGTTCAAAGAGCACAAGCGACAAATTAAAATACAAAGAATCCCAAGCTAGAGTACGCAAAATGATTAGTGACAAAAAGAACAACCAATGGGAAAAGGCATGCTCAAGACTCAACACTTACATAGAAGGAAGGAAAAGCACAGAAAGCTGGAGACTTCTTAAAAATATGAGAACAGAACGGAAAAGAGAAATCTTCTCACCAATAACACCAAAAAAATGGAACCAATACTTTATAAATATGCTAACAGAAGATAGACCAGAGTTTAAAAGTGCCCAACATGGAAACCTAAATATAGTTATACGAGGATTCCCAATAAGGATAATAACATCAGAAATTAAAGAAGTATGTAAAACGCTAAAAAATGGTAGAGCTCCAAGACCAGGAAATATCCCAGGAGAGATAGTAAAATACCGAACTGAAAAGCTATTTAGCGCTTTGAGGAACTTATTCCAAAGATGCATTAACACATCAGAAGTATCTTAGGAATGGAAAATATCATATATATCAACAATTAATAAAAAAGGAGACAAAAGTAATTGCGATAACTATCGGGGAATAACGGTTACAGGATCTATTAGCAGAATATACGGAAAAATACTTAAAAATAGAATAGAAACGGAATACGCGGACGTAGAAGCTGAAGAACAGGCAGGCTTTAGAGTAGGAAGATCCACAATAGACCATCTCTTCTCACTGACACAAATCCTAGAAAAGAAAACCGCATTTGATCAGGAAGGTTATGTCTTGTTTGTTAATTTAAAAAAGGCCTACGACAGCGTGCCCCGAGATTGTGGGAAACACTACAACAGAGTAATGTAAGCACTGAAATAATTAAAGCCGTAAAATCCTTATACCAAGACGCAAGAAGTAGAGTGAAAACCAAATATGGTATAACAACAGGGTTCCAAGTCACAAAGGGTCTCAAACAGGGCTGCTGTATATCCCCAACGCTATTTAAAATCTATTTGGAGAGTGCATTGAAGAACTGGAAAAGGAAATGCAGCAGTATGGGATTACCACTGGATGACGATACTACATTGTACACGCTATCATTCGCGGATGACCAGGTAGTAGGCGCTCAGGACATCGATGATATGGAATACATGACACGAAAACTTATAGAGGAATGCGAAAAATGGGGCCTAGAAGTCAATATTAAAACGACCGAGTACATGTGCGTCGGAGGACAATAGCAGGACTTGAAACTAGCCACAGGACACACCATCAAACACTGTGCCAGTTATAAGTATTTGGGAACGAGAATATCTAGGGACGGAACACTGGAAGAAGCAATACTCTAGAGGAATATCCAAGGAAGAAAAGCGATTACAATGCTTAATAGTATACTATGGGACAAAAACATAACCATCGAAAATAAGAAGAGAATTTACAACTCAATAGTGAAAAGTATAATAACTTACAGCTCCAAGGTGTGGCCATTGAAGGAAAGAACAGAAAAAATACTAAAAGCTACAGAAATGGATTTCTGGAGACGAGCCGCCAGAAAATCCAGAAAAGATCGCATACCAAATGACATGATAAGACGAGCTTTAGAAATAAAGCACGATATAGTGGACGAAATCAGAACCCAACAGTTAGTATGGTAAGGACATGTACAGAGAATGTCACAAAACCGACTACCTAAAAAGATCTTAAATTGGAACCCTCATGGAAGAAGAAAGCGAGGAAGACCACGCCAAAGCTGGAGAGCAGGAATCAACAAGGAAGTACTAGAGAGAGATCTGGAGGAGGGATGGAGAAACCGGGTGGAGTGGAAATTAGGCATCGGAAGATGTTATAAAAACCGATTGATATATATATATATATATATATATATATATATATATATATATATATATATAATGAGAAGGCATCGTGGCCGCACTATACCTGATTGTATAATTGTTGGGTTTAAAATTTTATTGTGATGAGACAGTTGAATATTAATGTTTTATGTACTGAATAATACACAATATAGTAATTACACAAATATATTAAAACAGTGTATAGTGTCCTCGAGTACATTTGTTACAACTTTAGTTATTAATCAATATCTAGTTCAATTTCGCTATCGCTACTATCTTGCAAATCAATAATAAGTTTTTTACAGGTTCTAAACTATTTATATTTATGTACATACATCTATAGGGTGGGCCATCTATCGGTTTAAATTTGAACCACCGGTTATTTCGAATCTAGCAATACTTATGTCATTCTATTCTGTCACAAAATTCAGTATATTATCTCCACTGAACGAAATGAATCGATTTACGCTTGAGCAATTTGGAAATTTATTTCCAAAACAAAGACAATTGGTCGGAAATTGCACGAACATGTCGTACAAAATTTGGTCGCAGAGAAGGACCAACAGTATACGCAAGTTTATTGCTAAAGTTCGTGAAACTGGTTTCGTTGTTGATGCGCCAAGACGTGAGCGTGCTCGTACAGTGCGTACACCCGAAAATATCGAAGCTGTGGCTGAGAGTGTGCATGAGAATCCATCAACATCAACTCGTCATCGTTCTCAAGAATTGAACATTTCACGCACCAGTTTACGTCGAATTTTGCGAAAAGCTCTCGGTATGACGCCTTACAAAGTTCAATTGGTTCAAGAGTTGAAGCCGCATGACCATCCGCTTCGTTTTCGCTTCGCTAGATGGGCCAACGAGAAACTGCACGATGATGTCGATTTTGCCAAAAAAAATCATCTTTTCGGATGAAGCTCATTTTCATCTTGATGGGTACGTTAATAAGCAAAATAGCCCTATTTGGGGCTCAGAAAACCCACACGTGGTCTTACAGAAGCCAATGCACCCATTACGAGTGACTGTTTGGTGCGGCTTGTGGAGCGGAGGCATCATTGGCCCATATTTCTTTGAAAATGAGGACGGCGCAACCATTACGGTCAATGGAGACACCTATCGCACCATGATAACCGATTTTTTTGTGCCCGCTCTTCATGGTATTGATGTGAACGATGTTTGGTTTCAACAGGATGGTGCAACTTGCCACACATCTCATGCCACAATCGATTTATTGCGTCAAACGTTTGATGGCCGTTTAATTAGCCGAAATGGTGATGTCAATTGGCCGCCAAGAAGCTGCGATTTGACACCGTTGGACTATTTTCTGTGGGGCAACCGTTAAAGACAAGTGTTATGCCGACAAACCAGAGACAATTGAGCATTTGAAGGCCAACATTCGTGATGCCATTGCCGAGATACGACCCCATACACTCGAAAAAGTGCTCGAAAATTGGTCCGATCGAATGGGGTACTGTGAGGCCAGCCGCGGCAGCCATATGAATGAAATAATATTCCATCTCTAACCGGAACAATTGTACTTCACAACAAAAAAATAAATTTGGCAAAATTTCAAACCCTTTTTGTTTTATTGCATTTTTAAATTTAAACTTTTAAATGGTCCACCCGTTATATGAGTTTTCAGTTTTTTTGACGTGTTCAATACAGTTTCTCCAGTTCAACGGTTACATTTTTGACTTCTGTCTTTATCCACTCAATCACACTAATGTTTAAAGTGGGTGTATTATTGTGAGCACGTATATTAGACTTTATTTTATACCATATCAACTCGATCGCATTAAAGATACAATAATATGGTAGAAGCCGAATTATTTCGTGTCCTGCTTCCTTTGCAATTTTATCACAAACATATTCCTTTGAAAAATTGTAACTTTTTAAAAACTTCTAACAATTGTTTAACTGTATAACTTTCATGGAAATATATGTCACGTTCGCACAAAATGGCTTGTATTTCCCTTTTTCTACTGGTGGAACTTGGAACCTTATTCATTTGGCGACTATGATAGGATGCATTATCCATCCCAATACAGCTATTCAGTATCATAATGATAATCCAAGCTGAAATCTCTAATATTCTTGGCTGCTAGAAATTGACATTCAGGTATCCAGCCTTCTGTACATAACATAAGTTTTACAAAACAAAAAAATACGACTTAAATCACAAAAACTGAAAAAAAAAATGTTACTAACACTAGCGACAAAAATTAAAGGTCATCATCATACAGGATTCCATGTAGATAAACGTCGTGTATTGTCAGCGATATCCATCACATGCAAGGATGAAATAACGCTATGGTGAAATTAATCGTTCATGATGTGGTTGAACATGGCGATCATGCAATTGCAACGAACTCATCTAATTAAATCTTTTGAGATTTCCCGAATACTAAAAAAATCATATTGTTGGTACTTAAGAAACAATTGTTTTGCAAACAGCTCACAGACTAGTGTCACGGTTGAGTTTGTGGCGATGGTTCGATATTTCGATTGACTCTACTATTTTGCTAGGAACAAACTCCTTTTTCTATTCTAGGAGAATTCGGGAGCCTATCGAAATAGCTAGGCATCCAAACAATCTTAATCATGATACTAGTCTTAACCTCTCACCAACCTGGGAACCAATCATCCATGAAGCTTCGCCTCCCCCCGCCCCGATCTACTAATATAAAAAGGCGTTTAAGGGGAATTAAATTAGTTTCATGCTGTATTCCGAAGACGTCAGCTCTGAAGAAGCTTGCTGAATGATCTGCAAAACGTCTGTATTACTTTTTCAATAACCAGAAGATAAATCCAGAAGAATTATATATTACTATTAGCCGTGCCCGCGACTCCGCTCGCGTGGACTTGATTCACTGTTATCGTCACTACTTATTCCTTATGTTACCTAACGTAGTAAAATATATCCTATAACCTGGGCAGAAAACATATGTATTTTATACATATTATATATATATATATATATATATATATATATATATATATATATATATATATATATATACAGTAATACCCCGCTTAGCGCGACCCCGTTACGCGCGGTTTCACTATAACGCGAATTTCAAATTTCGCGCTCATGTAGTCATTAACTTCTCTATGGTCGCGGGGGGATCCCCGCTTTCTCTGAATATTCTCTTTGAAGAATTGGGAATTCCCTGTCCTTCGACTTTGTTCTATGGGGATTTCCTCGTTCGTTTCGTGTGTTCATTTGTTCCGTAATGTTAGTTCGGTCGGCTGGCAGTTTTGTTTTAATATTTATTGGAGATACATACATACATAATTTAACCCTACGTTAAAAATGCCGCCTGTAAAGAAAAAAGAGCGTAAAAGCGTCACTTTGGAATTGAAGATGAAAGTGTTAAGAAGAATGGAAAATGGAGGCAAAGCAACAATTGTTGGGAGAGATTTTGGACTCTCAGAATCGACTGTGAGAACGATTTATAAAAATCGGGAAAAAATTAAAATCTCCAGCGAAGGTTCAACACCTATAAGTGCAACAAAACTTTCTCGTTCGAGATCATCTATCTTAGAAAGAATGGAGAAATTACTGTCAGTCTGGATCGAAGATTTGAATAAGAAGAACACACCACTAAGTCAAGATCTCATATGCACAAAAGCAAAATCTTTGTATGAGATGCTGAAAACAAAAGAAGGAGAAGGAAGTGCCACTCCGACTTTTGCTGCCAGCAGAGGCTGGTTCCATCGGTTCAAGCAGCGTTCTAATCTTCACAATATCCACATAACAGGCGAGGCGGCCAGCGCGGACATTCAAGCTGCAGCTGAGTTTCCAGACAAGTTTCAAGACTTCGTTAGACGAGAGAAAATTCCTGCTTGTCTCATCTTCAATGTTGATGAGACCGCACTTTACTGGAAAAAAATGCCATCTCGAACATTCATTTCTAAGGAAGAACGTCAAGCCAGTGGTTTCAAAGCTGCGAAAGATCGACTAACACTTCTGCTGGGTGGTAATGCCACTGGTGATTTCAAACTGAAACCTTTACTAGTGTACCATTCAGAAACACCCCGTGCAATGCGAGGCACAGACAAGACAAGTCTACCAGTTGTGTGGCGATCAAACAGAAAGGCGTGGGTTACACGGGAAATTTTTCAAGAATGGTATTCTAATAGTTTTTGCCCATCAGTCAAATCATACTGTGACAGAAATGGGCTTGAACCTAAAGTTATATTACTCTTAGACAATGCCCCAGGACATCCAACCTCACTTGATACGCCCAGAGACTTAAAAGTGTACGTAAAGTTCCTTCCACCAAACACTACGTCAATATTACAACCTATGGACCAGGGAGCAATAGCAAACTTCAAAGCTTATTACCATCGCCGCACTTTTAGCCAACTAATTCATGAAACTGACGGGGAAGGAAGACAGTCTATGCGAGAGTGGTGGAAGTCATACAACATTATGAAGTCTATTCACAACATAGAAGAGGCTTGGAAGGAAGTTAAAATGAGTTGTATGAATGGGGTGTGGCGTAATCTTTGGCCAGATGTAGTGGAAGCACCTAGAAGAATTGTCCAGATGCAGAGACAAGTGCTTGAAGACATTGCTGCAATGATTGAGGGGTCTGAACTTGAAGATGTCACGGTAGAAGATCTCGTAGAACTTGTAGCAACGCACGACGATCCTATTAGCAATGAAGATCTGATCGAGTTACAGAATAATCCTATCTACGATGAGGAAGAACAAGTAGAAGAGAAAGTTTTATCTTCAGGGGAAATACAAAATGCACTTTCAAAAATTTATTCAGGTTTGGACATATTGCAGAGTATAGACAATAATGATGACCGTGTCTTGACCGTGTGTCAAACAATTAAAAACAGTGTTGGGTGTTATGAACGTATTTTACAAGAACGTAAACAAAACGTTACCCAAAAGACAATAGATGTATTTTTCCGTAAAAAATAAGAGTATGTATTGCATAAAGTGTTCTTAGAATTAAAGTGATTGATTAAAATGATTTGTATTTTTTTGTATTAAATTTTGACTATGTTTAATCATAAACCTCGATATACGCGAATTTCAGTTAACGCGATTTTTTTCGGAACGTATCCCTCGCGTAAAGCGGGGTATTACTGTATATATATATATATACACACATATATACATATACATATATATATACATATATATATATATATATATATATATATATATATATATATATATATATATATATATACATATATATATATATATATATATATATATATATATATATATATATATATATATATATATATATATATATACAGAGAAACGTTGTTTTTTATATATATTATAGATATAGATTATTATTATTATTACATAACCTGGCCAAAGAATATATGTAAGAATTTAAAAAAGAGACACATAAATCGGATAAGTGATTCTTGAGTGCTAAGCGCACTAACGGACAAACAGACAGACAGACAGCGAGACGTTGCGTTTTATAGATATTATAGATTTTTTTGTTAAATATTAAATTAAGAATTTAAAAAAAAAAACACGTAAACCAGACAGACACAGAGACGTTGCATTTTATGTATATTATAAATTATAGATTATTATTATTATTATATAAAACGGAAAGAGAACATATGTATGAATAAAAAGAAAACACGTAAATGGGATAAGTGGTTTTCGAGTGACAAACATTAATGAACAGACAGATAGACAGAGAGACGTTGCATTTTATATATATGACTAGCCGGGCCCGCGGCTCCGCTCGCGTGGACTTGATTCACTACTATCGTCACTGCTTATTCCTTATGTTACTCAACGTAATAAAATATCTCTCATTATTTCCCAATATTTCTCCTTATCTCCCATTATCTCTACATAATTTCCATTATCTAGGCTTATCTCTGCTCATCTCCCATTATTTCTCCTTATATCCCATTATTTCTCCTTATCTCCCATTATCTCACCATAACTCCCATTATCTAGACTTATCTCTGCTTACCTCCCATTATTTCTCCTTATCGCCCACTATTTATACTTATCTCCCATTATCTCAACTTATCTCCCATTATCGAGGTTTATCGGGACTTATCTCCCTTTATTTCTCCTTATCTCCCATTATCTCATCTTATCTCCCATTATCTAGGCTTATATCGAATTATATAGAACATATGTATAAATTTATAAAAACACGTAAATCGGACAAGAGGTTCTCAAGTGATAAGCGTACTAACGGACAGACAGACAGACAGTCAGAGAGAGGTTGCATTTTTATATATTATTATATTCTTTGCTAAATGATATTGTTCCATATTTAATGCTTTAGGCAGTGTATTGCAAGAGAACGCGCTAGCGGCAAACTTTTCTCCGACTTGATTCACATTATTGTCACCGCTTATTCCTTATGTCATCTAACGTAATAAAATATAGTCTATAACCTGGCCAGAGAACATATTTATGTTTTAAAAAGAAAGCACGTAAATCGGATAAGTGGTTCTCCAGTGATAAGCGCACTAACGGACAGATAGACAGACAGACAGAGAGACGTTGCATTTGATATATATTATAAATATAGATTATTATTATTATATAACCTGGCCAAAGAATATACGTATGAATTTTAAAAAAAAGACACATAAATCGGATAAGTGGTTCTCGCGTGATAAACGCACTAATGGACAGACAGAGATAATGCATTTTATATATTATAGATTATAGATATTCTCTGCTACATAATATTGTTCCATATTTAATGATTTAGGCTATGTATTGTAAGGGAACGCACTAGCGGCAAACTTTTTTCCGACTTTATTCACTATTTTACGTCACTGCTCATTTCTTATGCTACCTATCGTAATAAAATATAGCCTGGCCAGAGAACATATGTACGTTTTTAAAAAAAAAAGTACGTAAATCGGATAAGTGGTACTCCAGTGATAAGCGCACTAACGGACAGACAGACAGACAGAGAGACGTTGCATTTTATATATATTATAGATAGAAGATTGTAAATAACCTGGCCAGAGAAACAAATGTATGAATTAAAAAAAAAACATGTAAATCGGATAAGTGGTTTTCAAGTCATAAACTAAACTAACTAACGGACAGACAGATAGATAGAAAGACGTTGCATTTTATATATATTATATTCTTTGCTACATGATATTGTTCCATATTTAATGGTTTAGGCAGAGTATTGCAAGAGAACGCGCTAGCGGCAAACTTTTTCCCGACTTGATTTACTATTATCGCCCCGGTTATTACTTATGTTACCTAACGTAATAAAATATATCCTATAACCTGGCCAGAGAAATATGTATGTTATTTTTTTAAAAAAAAAAAGCATGTAAAACGGATTTTCGAGTGCTAAGCGCACTAACAGACAGACAGACAGAGAGACGTTGCATTTTATATATATTATAGATTATAGATACCTATAATCTTTGTAACACGTGAAAGTTTCCTGTCAAAATATTTTAATTTTTGTCGTTAAATAAACGTAAAATATAGTAAAACCCACAAATAAAAAAAAAGTTCCAAGGATGTGCTTGTGAATATATGAAAATATATTTCCTCTTTATTTTTATATTCGTAAACCAATTACTGCGAAAATATCACGAAAAGCTATTAAAAATAATCCCCGGTATAAAATTTTAAGGTAAATGAAGTATTCGTAAATAACGGAATATTTTCTCAGTGAGTTTCAGTGGAAATTTTTAATTCGTAAAATCAATAAAAGCTAAAGTTAGTTGTACACAAATTTGTTTTCAATTATTAAACTATTTGAACAATTTATAAACCAAGAAATGTAAAAAAATATTCTTTTGGTATCTCTACCTAATAAAACAATCAACTAAATTAAAATGTTTAACATATTTCGGATGGTTGTAGCTTCTACTTGATGGAAATTCATTATAAATATATGTTATCATAAGTATCAAAAAAATAAAACTCATACTAACTGGGACACGTACAAACTAATTCGAAACCAGGTGACAATTGCAGTGGAAAATGCTAAAAAACAGTACCTTATTAACAACTTAACACCTAAAAACTCAAAAAACAATTGGAAAGTCTTGCGAGATCTAAACATTTACTCTAAACCTAAAAAACACAATTCCGGCCACATTAAACGATGTTGAAAAGATTAGCCGGTACTTTATTGACGCGGCTACTTCAAAAAATCCAGATGCAGACACGTTAAATTTTTATTTGCAAAATAAAAAAAAAGACGCTGGTGATTTTAATTTTACTTTGGCAAGCATGGACGACATTGAAAGGGCAATGAGTTCCATAAAATCGGAGGCCATTGGTACTGACGGCATTGGGATTAAAATGATATGCAATTGCTATCCATATATTGTACCCATTGTTTTGCATCTGGTCAACAGTTGTATAGAAACCAAAACGTTTCCTGATCGGTGGAAAAGCTCGTTTTTACTCCCGATTCCAAAATCTTCCAACCCAAGTGAACTAAAAGACCTGCGACCCATAAGCATCTTACCAACTATGTCAAAGATCCTTGAAAGAGTCCTAGATGCTCAAATACGTAGATACATCGAAACCCATAACTTGTTACCATCAACACAGTCAGGATTTCGCAAAGATCACAGCTGTACCACTGCTCTTCTAAAAGTGACCGATGACATCTTTGAGGCTACCGATCGTGGTGAGCTTACTGTGATTGTTCTGCTGGACTTCTCCAAAGCATTTGACAGACTAGATCATCATCTGCTTATTGCTATACTAAGATATCTTGGGTTTAGTGGTGAGGCTTGTCTTATGATTGAGAGTTATCTTGCAGGAAGACTGCAGGGTGTAAAACTAAATGGACATAAGTCCAAGCCAATAAAAATCTGTAATGGTGTTCCACAGGGGTCTATCTTAGGGCCTCTATTTTTCACTCTATATACATCTCAGCTTTGTACCTATCTTAAATATTCAGATTTACATCTTTACGCTGACGACTCACAAATCTACTTGTCTTTCAAGCCTGAACAAATTATTGAGGGTAATAATAAAATTAACGAGGATCTTGCACTTTTGGTGAGTGCCTCCGAAAAACACTGTTTGGTACTAAACCCAAAAAAATGTCAGTTGCTATTGTTTGGACGTACCGCTTGGAGAAAGCAATATTCTAATCATTTAAACATTATTGTAGGTACTGAGCGGCTAGAAAACTTGGATAATGCTAGGAACTTGGGTTTGATAATGGATATAGAGTTGAGATTCACAGCACATATAAATAATTGCATAAAAAAGGCGTTTACTAATCTTAAACTTATATATAGCCAGCGTCATTTATTAAGTGTAAATTTGAAAAAACTATTATGCGATAGCTTAGTTTTGTCCCACTTCACATTTTGTGATACAGTGTATGGACCCTGTCTCCTGGAATGGGATGCTCGGCGTATTCAGCGCATTCAGAATTACTGTGTCAGGCTGATTGGTGGTATAAGAAAATATGATAGAGGTGTGACTGCAAAGATGAAAGAAGTTGGGTGGCGCTCCATGAAAGAAAGAAGACTTCTTCATAGTTTAGTAATATTTAATAAAATAATTTGTAAAAAGCGCCCAAATTACTTGTATCAAAAAATTAAATTTAGACATGATGCTCATAACCTAGACTTAAGGCATAAACAACAAATATCACCACCCTTGCATAGCACAATATCAAAGATCATTCAGTTACCAGGTCTATAGCACTTATAATAAAGTTCCAGATAATTTAAAAAGTCTTAAAGGCTTGAAATTTAAAAATGAAATTGGCAAAATTATATCATTATTTTTATAAATTGTTTTCTTATGTTTACATGATACATCCGAAATATATTTGCAACAGTACATGTATGCCCCATAATTATATATGATACATAAGTAATATAATAATTTTTAGGTTAGGATAGGTTAAGATAGGAAGCCAAGCTTCAACTTCGCCTTTTGTATATTATACAATAAAGTCATCATTATTATTATTATTATTATATATAATAAAGGACTGTTTTTAGTCAATTTCCACTGGTTTATTTATAATTGTGATAACGCGTTTCGCAATCGATGCAGCTTCTTCGGATCTACATTTTACACTGTCAAGTTAGGTTTAATGTTTACAATTTTATATTATTTCTTAATTATAATATTCACCTATTTAAATTATATTGATAGTATTGGAAAACCCACACAGACATGATATTAGGAGAATAAATTCAATAATGGTGAATTGTTTAAATCTACCTGGTCGTTGAGCAAAGTATCTGTAGTCGTTAATTAATTTAAAAAATTTTAAATCAAAAAAATATCAACACAGCTTAGAAACCAAACAATAATAAAGAGAAATTTCTCAAAAACTACAAACCGCAAATCAATAAAGATAATAAATCAGGAGTATATCAATGAACATGTGGATCAAGTCCTAAAGCATACATAGGACAAACTGGACGTATATTTATACAAAGAATTACAGAACACATCCGAATCATCTTTTAACAGAGAACCACACGTTTAATAAGAATTTCAAAATTTTACATACACAACAAAAAGGTTTAAAACTAAACCTTTTAGAGACAGTGCAAATAAATTGATTAGGGACTACAGGTACTTTGCTCAACGACCAGGTAGATTTAAACCAGGGGTCGGCAATCTTTTAACTAAGGGGTGCCAGTTTTCATCCATACAACATTTTGCGTGCCGACGTAGGTACTTACTACAACTAAAATTAACAAAAATTAACTTAAATTAACTTAAAATATTGCTTTCAGAAGGTTTAATTACAAAAAAAAAATGTAACATTTAACAAATAATTTTATTATACTAGTCCTAGGACCTAGTGTGAACCCTGTGATTGAAGTTCTTTAGAGAGTTTTCTTATATCCGGTTCATGTCTGGTTACTTTCAGTGTCACACATGCTTTCGAGTTGTCTGTTGTCAGCCTGCTTCGGTACAGGTTTAAAATCACTCTCATATGAGAAAAAAGTTGTTCACAGATATAGGATGATCCGAAAGCTGTAAGCATGGCAAACGCTACTTTCTTAAGACAAATAGATTTTTCAAACAACAACATCCAACAACTGAGTATCTCGTTTGAATGGTTCTGTCAGTCACCTTCTAATACCCTTCTTAATTCTACAAATTTCGTGTTCCATAACTCGGAGCTTTTAAATTCAATGTATTGAAGATCAAAATCATTCATGTCCATCCATGAGAAAAGAGATATGTCAAAGCAACTGCTGGAAAAATCCATTAAATTTGGTTTGATTAAAAAAGCGAACATAGGACCATGTTTATCAAAATCCGGACCCCTCTCGATAAACTCCTCTTTTAAATTAGTCATATATTTAAGAATTTCGTCTATTAGTGCACCATCGTCGACACTGGATATATAAGTTTTTAAATTTGGAAAATATTTATATGTGTTTGTAGTAATATCGCTGATAAATAAATCTATTTTTAATTTGAATGATTTCCAGGATTCGTATAAATCCAGAACTGTTTTGCCTGAACCTTGTAACTTTAAGTTGAGTGTACTGAGATCGTTTGTAATATCAGTAAGAAACATTAACATACAGATCCAGTTCTTATCTTCTAGTTCAGGATAAGCATCCACTTTTTTTTCAACAAGAATGATTTAATTTCGCCTAGACATTGCATAAATCTAGAGAGCACTTTACCACGGCTGAGCCAGCGCACATTATCATGCAATGGTATATCTGAATATGCACTTTCTAATTCCTGCAGAAACGCCTTAAATTGTCTATGGATCAGTGAAGAACGACCGACAATGTAGTTAACTATTTTAACCACCCTATCCATCACGGATTTTAAACTTTCAGCGGAGATTTTAGCGCACAAACTCTCTTGGTGAATTATGCAATGAAACGGATCGACCCATGCGTTCAATAAGAAGGGAAACAAATCCTTTATGTCTCCCAATAGCTAAAGCGCCATCTGTCGTTACGCAAAAAAATTTATTTAAATCAATGTACCGCTTTTCAGAATGTTTAACAAACTCTGAAAATATATCCTCTCCTCTTGTAGTACCCACTGCCATCATCGAAATATCACGCAACGATTGCCAGACGGGCAATGTCATTAATATCGACACTTTCATCCAATGCTACACTAAATACAAAACTACGTTTGATAGCGTCTCTCTGCTGTTTTTGGACATTTTGTGTCATTTCGGTAATTCGTCTCTCGATCGTCCGCGCTGATGCCGGTATATCCCTAATCCTGGCCAATATTGTATCCTTATTGGGCAAGTCGTCGAATAAAATCTCGCCAGTTCTCAAAAACGTTGGCTTCATAAATTCTCCGTCAGTGAACGGCCTACCCTTTTGTGCCAACGATTGTGCAATTTTGAAACTGCATTCAGTTACCTGATTTTTTCCTTGGAAATCTTTGCTAAATAATGTTGACTGTTTCTCGTATTGTTTACTTGCCCTTTGTATTGCCTCCCTTTTATCAGCGTTATCTTTAAATGACGATTCATGTTTTATCTGGAAATGTCGTTGAATACTAGATGTCCGGAAAACTACGCGTTCCCGACATAGGACACAAATGGCCCGATCGTTTTGCTGTACAAAACCGTAATCTGTTGTCCATGAAGTTTGAAATGATCGAACGTCTACCTTCTGTTTCTTCGCGGCCATTACGCAACGTAATTTTAATTTTTAAACTTTTCAACGACTATTGACTGGAACGGATGTTACTTCTATACTAAATGATCCAAACGTCGCTTGCTATATATAGAAAAATAATGTTTCCAGAAAATTCCAATAATTACGTTTATTAAATTTCTTAGAACAAAAATTATTATCTACAACGCGACCATTGCAATCAAAGGGCCGCCTAGAAGTTAAATCTAACAAAAACTAAAGTTCGGCAATATAAAAAAAGTTGTGGCGCGCGTCGGAACGATTGAAGTCAAGTCAAACAAAAACCGCCTTATAGCAGCTCTTTTGATCTGAATTGAGGACGTTTATTTGTGTTTTTGCCTAGGCTTATATTTTGAGGCTTGCCGTCTTTAATACTTGCCGAAATTAAAGCCAAACCAATGCATTCGGTAAAATTACAAAATATATATTTTGTAGTTTTTGGTAATGATACCTAGTGTATATCGTTTATGTTTGTGTTGTTAAAGTAATACTATCTTCGATTATTTACTTAATTTCGAAACATGTCACAGATTACAGAATTAATGTGTAAACTTTGAATAGGTACGCGTGCCAGAGATGGCAGGCGTGCCATAGGTTGCCGACCCCTGATTTAAACAATTCACCAATATTGAATTTATTCTCCTAATACCATTCCTGTGTGGGTTTTCCAATACTATTAATATAATTTAAATAGGTGTAATATTATAATTAAGAAACAACATAAAATTGTAAACATTGAACCTAACTTGACAGTGTAAAATGTAGATCCTAAGAAGCTGCATCGACAGTGAAAAGCGTCATCACAATTATAAATAAACCAGTTGAAATTGACTAAAAACAGTCTTTTATTATATATATTTAACATACTTTTCATTGAATTGTTACTTAAAGTCCATATTTATTATTGGTTGTAAATATTTTTAACTACTAGCACATAAAAAAAATACTCTAGTTCTGGACAAATATTTGTAACTATTTATATGAAGATATTGTATGTTATTTTTTCGTCACCATTGTTTTAGTATAAAATCACTACCTACCAGATTCACTACAAATGTTTAAAAATTAAAACTAATCTAGTGGATATGGAAAATTATTTAAATATATGAATGTAGTGAAAGACTGATTTTGTTAAATTTCCACTTTATTTAGTTTCACTGAAACTGTAAGACGCGTTTCGCTATACTATAGCTTCGTATGATACAAAATGATCATCATTCGTTATGAATTTCCATCAAGTAACAGCCACAACAATTCAATTATTTAAATATATTTTTTTGACGTTGGTAAAATTACTTTTATTAAAAAGGTTGAAATAGAAGTTAGAAATATAGTCGAAATCTGGATAAATAAAGTATATTTGCCTATTTCAATTCACTGCGGGATGTAGGCTTTTCCTATCTTAAGCCATTGCCATCCCTTTTGTGCTTTTCTTATCCACGGAGTTCCTGCTTTCCTTGATGTCATCTCTCCTTCTCGTATTTGTTCTCCCTGCAGTTCTACTACCACACTTCGGTCTCCATCCCAAAATTATTTTAGTCCATCTGTCATCTGTTCTTCGCCCACATGTCCCACCTACGTCCATTCTAATTCGGCCACTCTTTCTGATTCTTCCACGACGACAATGTTGTCGGATCTATTTATTGCGTTTTCGGTCAGTTAATTTAATACCTAGCATGCCCCATTTGTACTCTGGCTATTCTTTGAGCATGTCTTTTTGTGAGACTTCATGTCTCAGCTCCGTAAGTGACTACATGGAGACTATACTGATCGTAAAGTTTTCTTTTTAGAGTGTTGGATAGTCATTTAAATTACCAAATATCCAAAACAATTTCATTCATCGAGAAAATTCCTCAGTTATGTGATCTTTAGTTGTGGTGATTTTCTGTCCTAAATATATACAGTGTGTCCCAAAAAGTTTTACCTTACATATTATAAAAAAATTTATTCTTGCTAAAAAGTTCTACATCACATGAAAATCGATAATCAAGCACCAAAAGTTTAAAATATTTGATGGTATACAGGGAAAATAAGAAATAATGATTTATAATGAAGAGTAAATTGTGTTAAAATTCAAACACAGAGCAAAATATTAATTGAAAGTGTTAATACGAACTAAAAAATTATGCTCACATTTAGATTTGTGGCCTTCTTAGTTAAGAATTCAAAAAAAACTCAAGAATATTTTTTTTTGTAATATGTAAGATAAACTTTTTCTAAATTTGTATAAAACTTTTTGAGACACACTGTATAATGTTTTCTAGAGGTCAGCTGTTGAGCGTTATATTCATGAATGTATCTGCGTGCGTCTCTTTGTTTTGTTGAGATTGATCTTTAATTCTACTAATCTGGCGTGGTATTCTAGTTCCATAACACAGCCCCACAAAAAAAAAAGTGGGGTATACTTTTGATGCGATATATCAGATCCGTAGTATTTTTTTCCGCTGATCACGAATCTGACGTCAGAATATCGCCATCACATCTCAATTTTTTTCTAACCTCAAAAAATAGGTCAAAATTAGTAAAAATTAAGAAAAATATACTCCTAAAAAATTGATTCAAGCTTTTTCATGAATCCAAAGATGTATTAATATGTATTCGGACACGCTAAGCTAATATTCATCGGTTGGATTGAGCCATACAGTTCTGTTTTCTTTCTAACCTCAATAAATCAGACAGATATAGTGCTTCTCGAATTCAAATTAAAATTCAACCGATCCTTACCAAATTTGGTACACGGGGATTTTTTGGGTCGCTGATCACGAGTCTGAGATTGGATTTGCAAAATTCAAGATGGCAGATGTTTTCGCGCCATTTTGAACGCCGAGAAAATTCATCGGTCGATTTTTATTCTTCTACCTGCATCCAGGGCATCTCCACGTGGTGACGGTGGGCAACGGTGTTACTCCACTAGCCGGCAGAGTCCCTGGATAACGGCTTAGATGCCGTCATGGCAGGTAGAAGAAAGAGAATCACGATGCAGGGACTCGGAAACCCAGTATCGGCGGTTGGTCAGGGTGGGAAAGCGGGCCCGCAGCCGTCGTCATCCAGCGACCGTAGCTCTTCATGTGTGGGTGACTTGGCTCATGTAGAGTAACATGCTACAAGAAAACGGTCTCACGGTACAAGGACTTTTCATAAGTGCGATAAAAACAGTGATTCATTTTGTTATATTTGCTGTCAACACGTATTGAGTAAAATGGGGTCAACGATAACGGATAAGATTAAAACCTTATATATGGATTGTTTTAACATTGAAATACAGCACCAGGATACAGATTGGGTTCCCCACATCATTTGCAGTTCTTGCAAAATAATGTTGTACATCAATAAGAAGGCGATTAAATATTCCAGACCAGCAATATGGAATAGACCATACAGTGAAAATGATTGCTACTTTTGTATGAATGTTGTATCTAGGCATAACCGAAAAAATAAAAGCACTATTACTTATAACGATGTTTCGACAGTAACAAGACCAACTAAACTAATTCCGCCTCCTGAACCACTTGATGCTGATGTTATGGAAACAAATGATTTCACATTATCAGTTCATGCCGAAAACATTGAGACTGTCGAAAAAGATTCAAACACTGTTACTAATGAATGTTCTAGTGACAACCTATCATATACTAGTGGCACAGATAAAGAATTTCTACCATACAACCGTAAACCAGAACCAATACTCGTATCACAGTCAGAAGTTAGTGATCTAGTCAGAGATTTAGGCTTATCCAAAGATGGTTCAGAGCATCTTGCTTCCTTTTTAAAGAAAAGACATTTACTTAAGCCAGAAGCTACGATTTCTTATTATAGAAACAGAGATGAAGAATTTCGAAAATATTTCACAATGGACGAGGAATTGTCACTTTCATATTGTACCGATGTAAAAGGTCTAATGGATGAATTTCAAAATAACTCATACGATCCTGACGAATGGAGACTGTTCATTGATTCTTCTAAACGGAGCATTAAGGCAGTTTTGCTGCATAATACCAACGTTTACGCTCCCATTCCGATTGCTCATTCCACAGTTATGGAAGAGCAATATGAAAAACTGAAGCAGCTTTTGATAAAAATAAAATATGCTGATCATAACTGGAAAATTTGTGGAGATCTGAAAATTGTAACAATATTGCTTGACCAACAGTCAGGGTTTACACTTTATCCCTGTTATAAATGTCTGTGGAATAGCAGAGACAGGGAACGTCATTATAAGAAAAAAATTTGGCCAACAAGAGAATCGTTCACTCCTGGTGAAAATAATGTATTGTTTCCACCATTGGTAGATCCAGGAAAAGTTCTTATTCCCCCGCTTCACATTAAGCTTGGACTTATGAAGCAATTCACTAGAGCATTAGATACAAACGGCCCATGTTTCAAATATTTTCATAAAAAATTTCCGAAATTTTCTGAAGCTAAAATTAAGGCAGGCGTATTTGACGGGCCACAAATAAGAAAATTGTTTCAAGATTCATTATTTGTTACTAAAATGAATAAAGTTGAAAAAGCTGCTTGGCTTAGTTTTAAAGAAGTCGCAACAAACTTTTTGGGAAATAATAAAAGTCCTAAGTACAAAGAAATAGTCGAGAAAATGGTAAAAAATTTTGAAACATTAGGTTGCTTAATGAATCTAAAATTACATTTCCTGGACTCCCAAATCGATGATTTCCCAGATAATCTTGGTGACTACAGTGAGGAGCAAGGGGAACGTTTTTCACCAAGATCTGAAAATCATAGAAAATCGGTACCAAGGACGATAGGATGACCATATGCTAGCGGACTATTGCTGGTCGCTAAAAAGAGAAACAAGTCCTCAAAAGCGTTTGGGCAGAAAGCCTTTGAATAGGTCATTCGCAGAAAAAAGAACAAGATACAGCCAAAAAAAGGAAAGTTAGGCGCGGGTCTAACCTTCGCAATTCTAAGGCTTAAGGGTCTATAATTGAGAGTATATGGTTTAAAAGTCCTGGTTTTGAGTTTATTGGGTCTCATTTTTAAAGTTACAGGGTTATTGAGGTCTATTTTTTGAGGTTACAGGGTATGGGAGTCTAAGGTTTCAGGGTTTAGGGTTTAAGAGTATCAGGTTTGAGGATTCCCCAACTGTATACCAAATTTGGTAGGAATCGGTTGGTTTTCAAAAATTTTGTCCGCCATCTTGGACCCGCCATTTTGAATTTTGCAAATCCGACCTCAGATTCATGATCAACAACCCAAAAAACTCCCGTGTACCAAATTTGGTAAGAATCGGTTGAATTTTAATTTGAATTCGTTTTTGCATTCGAGAAGCACTATATCTGTCTGATTTATTGAGGTTAGAAAGAAAACAGAACTGTATGGCTTAATCCAACCGATGAATGATATAGCTTAGCGTGTCCGAATACATATTAATACATCTTTGGATTCATGAAAAAGCTTGAATCAATTTTTTAGGAGTATATTTTTCTTAATTTTTACTAATTTTTACCTATTTTTTGAGGTTAGAAAAAAATTGAGATGTGATGGCGATATTCTGACGTCAGATTCGTGATCAGCGGGCAAAAATACTACGGATCTGATATATCGCATCAAAAGTATACCCCACTTTTTTTTTTTGTGGGGCTGTGTAATCATCTCTTGAGAGGAGGAGGGTCATTACTTATTAGAGGAATATTGTCGGCGAATCGTAGATAGTCAGGATATTCACCACTGATGTTTATGCCCATACCTAATTGACACATACTATTTCCATTTAAATTAAAAATAATAGAATTTTCCGATCCCTCGACTCTAAAACCCTTAAAACTGTGTTTGCTTTTAAGGGTTTTTATATGTTTAAAGACGTACCCACGCTACTTTAACTCCTTGGATGGTTAACGATAGGTAATTATTCATTACATTTATTCTTTATTTCAATCAAAATCTAGGAAAAATTCTCCTAACACCATTGCGACTATACAAAATTCAAACATATTCCCTTCACCTTCATTTCTCCAAAACGTTGTTTTAGTCCCATTTCGGCAAGGAAAGTTTTTGTCCCATTTCGGCAAAGAAAATAAAAAGGCCGGCCAAAAAAAAGTTTAATTCACCCTAGTTTAGGTATAATGATATCTAACAATTCTTCTTCGAGTGCCACTCTTATCGGAGATTAGAAATCATCACTACTCTCACTTTATTTGCTGCTCTTCTAAACAGTTCAATTGAGCTGCAGCCAAACCAGTCGCGCAAGTTACGCAACCACGATATTCTTCTTCGTCCAACATTTCTCTTCCCTTTAATTTTGCCTTGCATAATATTCCGCAACAGTGAATACCTTTGTCCCCTCAACACATGTCCCAAATTTTTCAGCTTCCTTTTTTTAACAGTGTTCATTAGTTCTGGGGCTTTGTTTAGTCTTTGGAGAATCTTGTTATTGGTTACCCTATCAATCCATGACACTTTCAGAATGCGCCAATAACACCACATCTCAAAAGCTTCAATACTTTTAGTATTGTTCTGTCTCAAAGTCCATGCTTCCACTCCATAAAGAAGCGTTGAGAAGACATAACAACGCAACATTCGTAACCGCAGTACCAGGCTTAGATCTCGATTGCAAAAGAGTTTCTATTAAAGCTTGATCTTGATATCTCTATTCGGTTTTAATCTCCTTTGTTTGATCTGTGTTCTCGTTCAGCCATGTTCCCAAGTATTTGTAGCAATTGACTTTCTCAACATTTATGTTATTAACCAGAAGACGATCCTAGTTATTTTGAGATTTTGCCATCACCATAAATTTTGTTTTCTTTAGATTTATCTTTAGACCAAATCTTATGCAGCTGTTATTTAATCGCTCAACAAGATGTTGTAGGTCTTCTAAACTCTCCGCTAGCAGATCTGTGTCATCGGCGTATCTTACATTATTCAGGGTTTCACCGTTTACCATTATGCCTTCGTCTGCCTCAGACAGAGCTTCCTGACATACACTCTCGCTACAGATATTAAACAAAAGGGGTGACAGTATGCAGCCCTGACGTACTCCCCGGCGGATCTCTATTTCTTCCGTAATCATGTTCTCCACTTTTACTCTCGCTGTCTGGTTCCAATATAGATTGCATATGATGCGGATATCTAGATCATCGATATTTTTATTTTTGAGGATTCTCTTTAATTGATCATGTCTAACTTTCTCGAATGCCTTTTCAAAGTCTATAAAGCAAACATACACCTCCTGATTCTTGTCCATGCATCTCTGTGACAACACGTTTATCGCAAACAGGGCCTCGCGTGTGCCCATTCCTTTTCTGAATCCCATTTGGGTCTCACTAATATCCATTTCAAGCTTTTTGTAGATCTGATTGTATATTATCTTTAGAAAAAGCTTTAAGGTATGACTCCTAAGACATATAGTCCGATGGTCACTACATTTTTTAACGTTTGCTTTTTTCGGGATTGCCACAAAAGTAGACTGAAACCAATCCTTGGGTATTATACAGTTGCAGTTACAGTTGAACATTTTAGGAGAATTGAGATTGAATTGTCATTCATCAGTTCTAACAGCTCAACCGGTATATCGTTAGGTCCGGCTGCTTTACCCTTCTTTGCATGTTTTAGTTAGTACTCTAATTCCTCTCTCATTATATCCGGGCCAGTAACGTCCAGGAGATCGTCTGATGTTGCACTTCGCTGTTCATCATTAGAAAGGTCTTCAATATATTCTTTCCATCTTTGTACTTTTTTATTCATATCTGTTATGAGAGTGCCTTTTTGTCTTTAAGTTGTCTAAAGTGATTTGATCTTCTTACCCCTGTCATTTCCTTTATCTTCTTGTGTGCGTTCAGCGAGTCGTATTTTTTGTCCAGTTCTTCAATTTCTTCACATAGTTCCGACAACCATTTCTGTTTTACTTCTCTGATTTTAATTTTATTGTCCTATCTATATTCTTATACACAACATTGTTGTAACAATACGCGCCATTAACGTCATTCTGAATTGTTACCCTCTAGACTTTAGACAAACAATCTCTGGTTTCACTCTGCAAGAGACACTAGTTAAATTAAATTTTCAAATAGAATAAAATAAAATAAACAAAAATCTGGGGTAATTTTTTCACGAAAGCCATACTTACCTTTAGGGAAGTGAAATACTTATATTGGGATCGTCGATAAGTCAGACTGATTCATAACGACTGAAATCTTCTCTCTTTGTATTCGATCAAAATCGCAATATCCACCGATGTTCCGAATCAGCGAATTTTTGGATTTACGAAAATACTTTAGTCCACTTTCTTGAAATTCTACTAAATCGTCAATTCTCTAGAGTTGCTCTTTCACAACTCGGCCAGTTCAGGTTACATTAAGAAAATAATGACCGACTCTCGTAGCCTAAAAACTTCTTTTTAAACATTTATTAATAATTATTTAGGTTGATTAGGTTGATTAATAAGAATTTAAAACAATAAAAAAAGTGTTTATGTGTATATTTTGGCATCTTGGAACCAATTGGCCAGCTTTTCCTTTTCCTCCTCTTTCCCCTTCCCCTCCTTTCCTTCTCTTTGAATAACAAAGAAGAAAAAAAACGAAATAAAAAAAAATCGATTATTCCCATATTATATACGAATGTCTCTTACTTTTCCATTGTTTTTCCTTTTCTTTCTTTTTCTTTTTTTTTCTTTTTTTCTCTCTTCTTTTTCTTTTCTTTCCCATTTTTTTTATAACTTAATTCTAAAGTTGGTAGATAATTCTACAGATATCGATGTTATTTAAACCTAATAAATGTTGCAGATTAATCGGCAATTGTGCATGTAATTTAATTTTTTTGAACAGTTTGACATTGTAATTTGATTTCAATCTACAATCTAAAATACAATGTGGCATTGCTCCCGTTTCCCCGCAATCGCAATTGATATTGTCCTGTAGGCCTGTTCTATTTCTATATATCGGATGTAATGCATTATTACACCGTATTATACTTATTACTTGTATAAAATTTCTATTATATTGCTTATAGAACCTAGGTTTTTTGTTTATGTGAAGAAACATTGCCTTAATTCCCTATAATTCTATGTCATAAGTCCATATGGGTTTAATAATTGTCTTTTACAAAAGTACTTTACTGTCTAGTGACGTGCCGGATTTTCGTCCAATGTTCCAGTACATATCTTTTACTTTCAAGTCTATTTACTTTCTTCTTGTGACAATATGTTGCATCCATGTCAGCCTGGAATCTAGATGTAACCCTATAGAAATGTACCTAAATAAAGAAGTATGCAAACCTGCCCAAATCGAACCTGAGACTCTGCGCGCAGTAATCCGGAACTATACCGCGGGGCTGGGGCTACCACTTGGCCTCTACATTTAATAATACTTACTAATTACATTTAAAAAAAAATGAGTCAATATATGGACACTTCAGTTATTATTTTACTATATGTACAAATAACTTAACATTTTCAGGCCGAGAAGACGACAGTGATACTGAATCCGAGCCCGGAATTCCTTTAAAACGGAAGCAAAGGCGATCCAGGACAACATTTTCCGGAGAACAACTCGAAGCCCTTGAACAAGCTTTTAGCCGAACGCAATATCCGGATGTTTACACAAGAGAAGAGTTGGCACAACAGACTGGATTGACGGAGGCAAGGATACAAGTAAGTTGGTATACAGGTTGTTTTACTAAATACATGATATCTTTGATTGTGTTAGCCGATACTTGTTGGAAATTCATAATAGAATTATATAAAAAACAACACTATGTTTTAATTTCCAATATATTTAAAGTCACTTGACAATTGTTTCACCACACAATGGCTTCTTCAGAACTAAATAAAAAAGAAAAATATTTGGTAGTAATCCTGGTTATATAGTGCTTAAAACTATCCTTAAATATCTAAGATTATGCTAATCATTTTATCATATTATTTACAGACAGAATTATCTTAAGAATGCAAATCTGTGGTACTATTTCCTAGAACTAATAAAGATTAAGTAAGGGTGAATGGTTTAAGTCTACCTGTTCGTTTAATAATTGATTGGAGTTTTTCCGTTTGTTAATTTCAAGACATTCAAGCAAATTTAATTTTTTAGATTTATTTTCTACATGTAGGATTTTTAACGTATCATCAAAATGATGGGATTCGTTTATTATATGGGTTGCGTAATGTGAATTGTTCTTATTTTTTAAATAACTATGTTTATGTTCTTTAATGCGAGTTTCAAAAGATCTACCAGTTTGTCCAACGTAAGTTTTAGTACAAGATCCACAATTTAATAGATAAACTCCTGATTTTAAGGATTTCTTAGATTTGGTTTTTTATTCAAAATTATAACTTCCTAAGGAATTACTGGTTTTGAATGCTATTTTGTTGTTCTTTTTTATTAAATGTTTGGAAATTGTTCTAGTTATTTTCCCTGTGTATGTGAGTGTACTAAATTTTCCTTTTTTGTCATTAATTGTGGGATAAATTAGAGAGATTGCTTGTTTAAAGGATTTTTTTATTCAAGATATTATCTATAATGTTGGGGTCATATCCATTATTAATTGCTATTTGTTTGATTATGTTGAATTCTTTATTAAAATTAGTTTTAGTCATAGGGATATGTAACAATCTATGTATCAAAGAGTTAAAAGCTGCCATTTTGTGAGTATAAGGGTGGGATGAACTATTGTGTATGACTGTGTCAGTATGTGAAGGTTTGTGAAAAATCGAGAAATCGTGTTTATTATTCACTTTTGATATAGATATGTCTGAGAAATTTATAGAGTTATTGGTTTCTAATTCTAAGGTGAATTTAATATTAGGATGCAAATTATTTAGGAAGTTAAAGGGGATTGTTAGTTGTCTATCTGTTCCCGTGAAACAGGAAATGATATCGTCAGCATATCTATACCAGTAAACAATATTTTTGCTTACCGCGTTTTGATGAATTTTTAGTTCTAAATGATCCATTAAAATTTCCGCTAGTAACGAGTTTAAAGGATTACCCATTACTAGACCTTTTTTAGATGTTTAAAAGTTATCGTTGAATTCAAAATAGTTTTGATCCAAGCACGTCGTAAGTAAATCTAAAATATCCCGTTTAATAATTTCGTTTACTTTATTCTTGATTAAAAGCTTATCTACTAATTCTATGACTTCATATGATGTACAAAACTTATATCCTAGTATTCCACCATATGAAGTCATAGAATTAGTAGATAAGCTCTTAATTAAGAATAAAGGAAACGAAATTATTAAACGGGATATTTTAGATTTACTTACGACGAGCTTGGACCAAAACTATTTGAATTCAACGATAACTTTCATACATCTAAGGAAGGTCTAATAATGGGTAATCCTTTAAGCTCGTTACTAGCGGAAATTTTCATGGATCATTTAGAATTAAAAATTCATCAATTCATTGTTTACTGGCATAGATATGTTGACAATATCATTTCCTGTTTCACGGGACAGATAGACAACTAACAATCTTCCTTAACTTCCTAAGTAATTTGCATTCTAATATTTAATTTAACATAGAATTAGAAACCAATAACTCTATAAATTTCTTAGACATATCTATGTCAAAAGTGAACATTAAACACGATTCCTCGATTTTTCACAAACAACACAATAGTTCATCCCACTCTTATCCTCACAAAACGGCAGCTTTTAACTCTTTCATACATAGATTGTTACATATCCCTATGACTAAAACTAATTTTAACAAAGAATTCAACATAATCAAACAAATAGCAATTAATAATGGATATGACCCCAACATTATAGATAATATCTTGAATAAAAAATCCTTTAAACAACCAATCTCTCTAATTTATCCCACAATTAATGACAAAAAGGGAAAATTTAGTACACTCACATACACAGGGAAAATAACTAGAACAATATCCAAACATTTAATAAAAAAGAACAATAAAATAGCATTCAAAACCAGTAATTCCTTAGGAAATATAATTTTGAATAACAAAACCAAATCTAAGAAATCCTTAAAATCAGGAGTTTATCTATTAAATTGTGGATCTTGTACTAAAACCTACGTTGGACAAACTGGTAGATCTTTTGAAACTCGCATTAAAGAACATAAACATAATTATTTAAAAAATAAGAACAATTCACATTATGCAAAGATGCTGGCTAATTGGTAGACACCAGTGCCATGAAACACACACACACACACACACATTATGCAACCCATATAATAAAAGAATCCCATAATTTTGATGATACGTTAAAAATCCTACATGTAGAAAATAAATCTAAAAAATTAAATTTGCTTGAATGTCTTGAAATTAACAAACGGAAAAACTCCAATCAATTATTAAACGAACAGGTAGACTTAAACCATTCACCCTTACTTAATCTTTATTAGCTCTCGGTAATAGTACCACAGATTTGCATTTTTAAAATAATTCTGTCTGTAAATAATATAATAAAATGATTAGCATAATCTTAGGTAATTAAGGATAGTTTTAAGCACTATATAACCAGGATTACTACCAAATATTTTTCTTTCTTATTTACTTCTGAAGAAGCCATTGTATGGTGAAACAATTGTCAAGTGACTTTAAATATATTGAAAATTAAAACGTAGTGTAGTTTTTTATATAATTCTAAATACATGATTACTATAAAAAAAAATGAAAAAAATGGTTGGATGGCTTAGTTAATTAAAAAGAGTGAAACAAAATTACCGTGTTATAGGTGAACTCAGATTAAATTTGCAAGTAATTTTTTGAAAGATGCCCTCGATAGGAATAGGAACTCGAGATATTTGATCATTTGTAGTTATTTATTTTCGATTATTGTATAAAATTAATGTATAAAACTTATAATAGAAGTTACTTTAGGCCGGACCTAGTTTTCGTAAACGTCGGAAAGATGTAACGAATAGGCATTTTTTGTCTTTTACTCCACAATAGGAATTAAACCATTCTATATCATAGAGATTTGGTAAAACTAATAACTACTATCTAAGTTTAAGTTAAGTGAACAGTAAAACATTTTTTTTTTTTCGTTTACTGGTAAACTCCATATTTATTTTAACATATCAACATGTTTCGCTGTCACTGTAGCTTTATAAAGATTAAAAGAACAAGATGGAAAATTTGTTATATATAAGATCCCTACAGGTAAAATACAGTAATGTTGGAAATCCCTAATTATCCTATTATAAAGACTTTATATTACAGGTAACAAATTAATTAAGTACGGTATTATTGAAATATATTTAAAAGAGGTGAATTATTTAAATCTAATTGTCGTCACAAATAACTAGTATTTTTAAGTTTATTGATTTCCAGAGGTTCAAGCAAATTTAATTTATACCCTTTATTTTCAACATGTAAAATTTCAAAGTTTTTATTAAACTGATGTTCCGATTCTATTAAATAGTTAGCGTAATTTGAGTCTGATTTACTAGTTATAAAAGATGTAAAATATTCTTTTATTCTTTTTTTTAAATTTCTTCCTGTTTGACCAATATAAGTACAATCGCAATTTTCACAATTAAGTTTATAAACACCTGATTTGTGCTCTTTGTCTGTTTTTGATTTATTATTTTTTATATATTTGCTTAGGCTATTATTTGTTTTTAAATGCTACATTAATATTTAGTTCTTTTGTTAAGACATTTCTAATTTTATTGCTAGCCTCACCTATGTATGTAATAACACTATAGCGTTCTTGATTCATTTTTTGCCTAGGAAAAATTATTTCTAAAGCTTTTTTATTTTTTCATTTTTAAAATTTTGTTTACTATATCTACCTTATATCCGTTGTTTACGGCAATTTGTTTTATTATGTTTAGTTCTTTAAGAAAATCTTTTTCATTTAATGGAAAGATAGTAGTCTATGGATCATGCTATGAAAGGCAGCTAGTTTATGTTGAATTGGGTGACATGATTTATTATGTATTGTTATGTCAGTATGCGATGGTTTGTGGTAAATAGAGAACGTATGTTTATTATTATTTTTTGTTATAATTAGGTCTAAGAAGTTTATGCTATTATTAGTTTCTTCTTCTGTAGTGAATTTTACATTAGCATGTAAATTATTTATATAATCACAAAATATATTGAGTTGTCTATCTGTTCCTGTGAAGCAGGCTAAAATATCATCGACATATCTATACAAATAAATGATTTTTTTAAAAAACGGATGTTCACTGATTTTGGATTCTATAGAATTCATGAAAATTTCTGCTAGTAGGGGACTAAGAGAATAGTAGCATAAACTTCTTAGACTTAATTATAACAAAAAATAATAATAAACATAAGTTCTCTATTTACCACAAACCATCGCATACTGACATAACAATACATAATAAATCATGTCACCCAATCGAACACAAACTAGCTGCCTTTAATAGCATGTTCCATAGACTACTATCCATTCCATTAAATGAAAAAGATTTTCTTAAAGAACTAAACATAATAAAACAAATTACAGTAAACAACGGATATAATGTAGATATAGTAAACAAAATTTTAAAAAAGGAAAAATATAAAAAAGCCTTAGAGCTAATTTTTCCTAGGCAAAACATGAATCAAGAACGCTATAGTGTTATTACATACATAGGTGAGACTAGCAATAAAATAAGAAATGTCTGAACAAAAAAACTAAATATTAATGTAGCATTTAAAACAAATAATAACCTAAGCAAACGTAAAAAAAATAATAAATCAAAAACAGATAAATAGCAAAAATCAGGTGTTTATTAACTTAAATTGTGAAAATTGCGATTGTACTTATACTGGTCAAACAGGAAGAAATTGTAAAAAAAGAATAAAAGAACATTTTACATCTTTTATAACTAGTAAATCAGACTCAAATTACGCTAACCATTTAATAGAATCGGAACATCAGTTTAATAAAAACTTTGAAATTTTACATGTTGAAAATAAAGGGTATAAATTAAATTTGCTTGAATCTCTGGAAATCAATAAACTTAAAAATATTAATTATTTGTTAAACGACCAATTAGAATTAAATAATTTACCTCTTTTAAATATATTTCAATAATAATGTACTTTAATTTGTTACCTATAATATAGTCTTTATAATAGTATAATTAGGGATTTCCAACATTATTGTATTTTACCTGTAGGGATCTTTTATATATAACAAATTTTCCATCTTGTTCTTTTAATCTTGATAAAGCTACAGTGATAGCGAAACATGTTGATATGTTAAAATAAACGTGGAGTTTACCAGTAAACGAAAAAAAAAAAATTGTTTTACTGTTCACTTAACTTAAGCTTAATGGATCTCCACCAAGTATCGGCCAAAACAATCCAATTATTGTCTAAGTGTTGAAACATTCCAAGTTATTTCGAGGAGATTTTTTTCAGATTTTAAATTTGTGTAAAAACAAAAGAATTGCCTTCGAGGTGCACTATATTAATTATCATTTTAATTTTTCCAGGTTTGGTTCTCAAATCGTCGCGCACGGATCCGAAAAAGTACGGGTAGCGCCAATGCTAGTGCTTTAGGATTTTCCACATTGCCCCTAGCCAATATGGCATGTCAATATCCCGCGGATGCTCAGTACGACTGGAGAAACGCTCAGTTTGCAAATTACAACATGTTCCAAGTAAGTAAATACGCTAAATAAACATTAAAATAATAAATAAATAACAGACGCATTATTTTTTATGTTGTGACGATATTTCGGTGTTGATTCTGTAAGCATCAGGTCGGGTGATTTTCGATTTAGTTAACCTTCTGTTAAATCTCGAGCTCCACTATTTGGATTTGAATGGTAAATTAGCCTCAAATAACTTACATATTTAAGTTGGGAATGTGAAATCTTTGGCACAATGACACTACTTAGTATATATCACCACTACACCAAACACTTTATTTTTGCGCTCGACGCGCGTTTCGCTAACCATGTTAGCTTCATTCATATTTAGTGTAGGGATGGTGAACCAAAGATGAAATGCTCCATGGCAACTATCTAAAATAAATGTCCACTGAAACGTAAAAGGGATAAAAGAAAAAAATAAAACGAAAGAAGCAACAACTGCATTGCTAGACTCATTGAGAGAGAAAGGATGAAGAAGGAGGCAATGTGAATATACAGTAGGACCTCCGTTATCCGGGATAATGACGCCGAGGGGGTCCACGGATAATCGAAAACCCCGGATAAACGAATCACAATTTTTTATTGATTAAATATGCTAAGTAGGAATGTTAATTAAGAAAAACGGTAGAAGATTTTTTTTTTAATAAGAAACAAACGTTTTACATTATTATTAATTTTCAATATATATACAAATGTCCATAATACATACGCATTAGATTTTCATTTAGAGATAAAATCGGTAATTTTACTTTGTTTTTTATTAAAGATTTCTTTTCTAATATCTGTTTTCATGGCCCGTAACGCGATGATTCTGCTATAATCGGCGTTTTTCGGTTCAAAATAATTTGACAGAAGCCACTAACGCTTGGATGCGTTTAATTTTCTTCGTTTCCAAAACAATAGACGAATCTTCGTTGTCATCACTCTCGTTTCCATGGTGAATCTGCGAAGAGATCCATGGCCCGTCTTTTCTGTGGAGATCTGCTATTTCGGTTTCTGTTAGTTTTTTGAAACTCTCTTCGTTCATGTCCCCCTTTCTAGCCAATTTATCGTATCATCCCTGTCAACATGGATAAAATCCGGGAGAGATTTAGCGCTGTCGAGATATGAGTCAGTTTCAATATCTTCTGAGGTTTGCTGGATTAAATCTTCTTGTTCTAAATTTTCGCCAATGAAAGTTTTAATGTTGTAGGGGGTAAATTTACCTTCTTTAGGACTTCTTTTATTGACTCGGTGTTATTTTCGTCGAGTAGAAATGGAAGGAATATTTTCTTGTTTCTTCGTTTTAACACCAATAGTGTAAGGGACTTGGGAGTAGTATTCGATAATAAAATGAATTTTTCTAATCACATTAATAACGTAACGCTGGAATCAATCGTCTATATGGTTTTATAGTGCTTTAATAGTGAACGATCTTTAATACTGCTATATGAATCTTATGTGAGATCCAAACTAGAGTATGCCTCTCTTATTTGGAGCCCATATTATTTATGCTACAAACTAATACTAGAACGAGTTCAAATAAGATTTCTAAAATATTTATCATATAAGGTAGATGGTGTCTATCCAATGAGAGGAATATAGTACTCTTTGTTATTGGAGAGATTTAATTTTTAATCACTTGGGGCTCGCAGAGAGTGTTCGTCTATAATTTACTTATATTATGTATAGATTGTTGCACGGATTCATCGATTGTCCTCAGCTGCTATCGAAGGTGGCTATATTGGTGCCTAGAATTAATTCACGAAATACTGCTACTTTTGTTTGTTCACGTGCTAGGACTAATCTCAGGTCAATTGAACCAATCAATGTTATGTGCAATAAATTTAATTAGTAATGAATGTGACATTTTTGCAGACACCGAAAATAAGATTCGGTCAATATGTTTAGATCATTTCACTTGATAGGATATTTATAAAAATTCTTTTAGAAACTTGTTTTGCTTGTTGGATGTATGTAACTAATATTTGTTTTGTTTCACTTTTATTCTAATTTGTACTGCGCTGATTCATTTAATTTCTTTATTTATTTTTATTTCTTTCTTTCTTCTTTTTTTTTGTTGTTACTTTAGTACCTTAGTTGTAAGAGAAAATTTCATTCATATTCTTTCTTGTTTTCCCTGTAAATGGTTCTTACTGTTGGGAATAAAGCTATTATTATTATTATTATTAAACTTGATATTACTCCTTGATTCATCAGCTGAATTAGTGACGTTACGTTCGCTGGAAGATAATGAACGAAAATTCGTCCATCCTCGATGGCCAAGATTGATTCAGCTGGATGAGATGGAGCATTATCGAGCAATAAAACAGCTACAAGCGGTAGATCTTTTTCTTTTAAGTGTTGACGTACTGAAGGTACAAATGTGTCTTTAAACCACGACGTAAAAATTGCTCGATTCATTTTGGATCGCAAGGAAGACTTCTAATTTCGGTTCCTTCAAACGATCGAGGTTTTTTCGCCTTTCCTATAACAACTAATTTTAACTTAAGTTCTCCTGAAGCATTAGAACAAGACATAATTGTGAGTCTTTCTTTGCTGGATTTGTGACCAAGAGCAGATTTTTCGGACTGAGTTGCTAAGGTTTTTGAAGGAAGCATATTCCAAAATAATCCTGATTCATCCGCATTATAAATCTGATCGGGTGTTAAATTAAATTTTGTAGCCAAAAGTTAAAATTTTCAATAAAAAAAAATGTGGCTGTAACATAATCACCACTAATACTCTCACCTTGAATGTCCAACTACGTAATACTGTGTCTTTTTTCAAACTTGTTAAGCCATCTATGGGAAGCGGAGAATGGCTCCTCAATTTTTAAATTTTCATGAAACCATAACGTTTTTTTACTCACCATTGGCCTGGAAATAGGAACTCCCTCCGCGCGTTTTTGCATGAACTATTAATACACCGCTTGATAGACGTCTTTTAATATAGCGGTCTACATTGTTTTCCGAGAAGGACACGTCGTTTGGGCCGACGACGACACGAAGTAGGAAATGTCTTTTTTCTTCTTCACCATATCGCGAACGGGTTGCTCGCCAATCCCGAATTCCTCGGACAATTTTTTTATACTTTCACCTTTTTCAACTCGGTTTATTGTAACTAATTTTTGTTCAATTGTTCACACGACACGTTTTCCTTTTTGCGACATTTTGGTTATTTTAGGATGGAGAGCTAGACACAACTGAGTAAATATTTTTCTTCAGCAGACAAACAGCCCAGTGGTAATATTACCGTTCTTGGAATACGAATTGAACTGTGGTAGTTTTCCCAAATATCTCATTCTCCCGATACTAGCTTGCCGTGTTTTTTTTTCCATTCTTTATTTTACTTTTTTTTTAAAACAAAAATATGACATACATATTTTTAAATACATAACAGTAATAAGTATTAATAATAATCTAAATATGTAATATGAATCTTAGTGTTAGACCAGAAAAGTTTCAGCCTACGTTTTATGAATAATAAAAGCATTTAAGTAAATTTTGGATTACGTTCACTCTATTTCAAAAAAATTATAATCAAAATCAGGCTTTTTTTAGCTCTAGGGAAGCATCTAGACCATGTAATCCTGTAGTTAAAAAAAAACTTGAGCGGTACACTCTATCTGCAATAGTAAAGAGGGCTTCTATATATTCATATATTTCTAATAATCTAAAATAAAATCCTAATATTACAGTTAAAGCTAACCCTTGGAGAGATTGATAATAGTCATTTTCTATGATTCTATGATGGGCTCAAGTAACAGTTAATCCTGAAGTTAAGAGAGAGTGTTTAATAATGGGATCTCTAAAGGATTGATTGTATTAATTCGTTTAAGGGGTCAGTTTATCCCTAATTCAACTTTTGGTGAACGACTAGCATGTATTCCTTTATAGAGAAATTATCAACAATACTATTTACATATAATTTTATTTTATTTTCAGCAAGCCGCAGGTAGTTACAACCCTAATGACTACACCCGAGCAGATTATTCAGCAAATTTCGCAAACTACGCTCTAGCACAAGCCCAAATAAATCAAGCCCACTCCACCAACCTCAGCAGATTGAAAGAGCATTATAATATTGCAAGTAAAGAAGTGGATCTTATTAGTAATGGAACTACGTCAACAGCTAGTCATGGAAATGAACAAAACCCAGCAGAAAATCATCAGTGGACTAAACATGAAGAATGGAGTAATACACCAGGAGTGCAGGGGAGTGGATACGCTAGCGAAGCTACGTTTATGCAGACTCAATATTTGGCAGGCGGTAGCAGCAAAAACTATTGGTCATAACAGTAAAGACCATCTAAGAGAATTTCTTTCCACAGAAAATAATAAGATTGTTAGACAAAAAAAATTGCTTATTCGGCTGACTGGTATTTTATTATTTCTATTTATTAAAACAGGTAAAAGAAGAACATATCTACCTTACCTAAAATTTAAAATGTTATACGAGGGCGACCTTTTAAGTTATAACAAAAACAATGAAAGAAAAAAAAAATTTGCTAAAAGTCGTTTTATTGTTTCTCAAAATATTCACCTTTAAGGTTTATACGCTTTCGCATGCGTTCGAACCAATTCTTGAAACATCTTTTCCGCTCTGAAGTTGGTACCTTAAGAACGTGGTTTTGGAAGGATTTAACAGCTTCTTAAGGTGATGAAAATTGCTGTGAACGCATTTATTTTTTTGACTTTCAGGAACAAAAAGAAGTCGTTACCTAATAACTCAGGTGAATACGGGCAATGAGATATTAATTCGATGTTTTTCTCTGTCATGTCAATTGTTGCTGTGTGAGAGCAGGCATTGTCATGATGAAGAATGATTCGACGTTTTCGGTTGTTTTTCCTAATTTCATCGCTGACTTCTGGCAAGCAAATTATTGTATACCATTCAGCATGAACTGCTCTTCGATCATCTAAAGTAATGGTTGCAACATGTTCTGTATAACCAAAGAAACAAGCGATGATTTTCTTGGAAGTGCTTAGCGAACACAACATTCTTGTTGGATTCGGTTCATCTTGGAACACCCAAACAGTTGATTGTTGTTTAGTTTCCGACTCGTACGAATATATCCAAGTTTCGTCTCCTGTTACTATGTTGTATACGGATTTCGCATGTACTCGTTCGAATATTTTGAGCATATCCTTACACCAATCGACATGAGCTTATTTTTTAGTTTCTATCAAATTACGCGAAATCCATCGAGAATGAATCTTTTTCACAGCATAATGTTTATGTAAAATCGAATATACTGCAGTCTTCGATATGCCTAAGGATGCCTCTACGTCACGGTCAGTCACATGCCGATCATCTTCAATCATGTTGCGCACAGCATCGACGTTTTTTGAAACAACAACCGATTTTGGTCGACCTTCATGAACTTAATCGCTGACGGAAGCACGACTATAACGAAATTCTGTAAACCAATTATAAACAGTCTTTTCTGATGATGATTCATTACCAAACATTGAACGAGACGATTCAAAGCACTATTGTTGAGTTAGGTCTTTACTAAAATAGCAAAAAATTATCCAGCGAAAACCTTCACGTGAAATTTCCATTTGTTTACAAAACTATAACTGTAAACAAACTACTCAGCCAATTTCTGTTTTAATAATAACGAATGTCGAGTTTTATAACAACGGTAAAGTCACATCTCAATAGCGCCATCTAGGGGTCATTTGTAAAAACTTAAAAGGCGACCCTCGTATTCGAAAATCTCAACAATGATAAAAATGTTAAAATCATTGCTTCTTAGCACCCGACACGCAACACTACATTTGTGCCATTAAGTAAATTAGAGTAAAAAAAATCTCATTAGCTTTTGTCAATCTAATAAACTGACTAATATTTCCTTGTTGGTGTGTATCAAAATAAATAAAAAATAAATTATATCTCCTCTGAAATTAAAAACTCAGTAATACATACACAACATGGAAAATATAACTACTTTTGCTTCATCAAGCAAACCAAAATAACAACGAATTGTCATTAAATTTCCATTAATATCATTAAAGCAAAACAAGACACCTTTTGAAATAAAAAATGTGCAATTTTTCAAAATCTTCGTTTAGCTGTAAATTGTTGACGTAAACAAAACGTATGGTCTTTGATATTTAATTCGATCGGTATGAGTTCTCATTAATTCGTCTTAAGAACTGTCTTTCTTTTTCTTCGATATATGGTCGTTCTTATCATTCATTTGTGGCAAAGGAATACTTTTTTATGTCACGTGGTCCGATGATTTTGTTAACTTTATATTTACATGTATTATTAAAAAAATGGCAAATACAATTTATAAGTCCAATTGACATTTTATGATTTTGTTAAATTTGTTATATTCAAATCTACCTTACTACTACTCGCCCCTCTCTCATCTCGTATAGTATTTTTCAAGATCTAAGAAAGTAATTTGGCAAATTGAAGCAATAAAAAACATTAAACGACGGCTAGGATCTTGGCACGGACCTGGCTGTAACAGGGTCGTAATTGATACATATATACCTCCCTTTCAATTTAAAATTTTATTTTTTGGATGGTCGTAGCTTCTACTTGATGGAAATTCATTATACTGGCAGTGTAAAATGTAGATCTGAAGAAGCTGCATCGACAGCGAAACGCGTCATCACAATTTAAATAAATCAGTGGAAATTGACTAAAAACAGTCTTTTATTATATATTTAAAATTTTATTGGCTACTTCGTGTTTATAAGTATAAAGAATATTCTTCATTTTATCTGCAGTATTATACTGAAATAGTGTATATTATAAAGTTCAATAGTGTCTTAAAATGTCCAAAGCCCTTTCCATCAAAAGCCGCAAACGTTGAGGCAAAAGTGATAGTTAAAAGTATTTATTTAAAGTTAGTGGAGCGAGGCCACGAAAAGTACTTTTCCTTGATGGAGACATCAGCTTTAACAAGCATCCCTGAAAGTACAGTTTGGAAAATTGTAAATAATTCGATGGCGTCCAAAAAACACGAAAAGATTAAGGTGTGTCGAAATATATTGATTTCTGTCAAGAAGACTTAATCCGCCGCAAAATTTATGAAATAACACATGGGCTGAAAAGTCCCGGGCCTAACAAAGAAAACACGGTTTTTTTGGTTCAAAATTAGCTTTATTCATCAACGTAATCTCCATCAAGAGCAACGCAATCATTCCAGCGCCGCTCTAACATTTCAATACCACTTTTGTAGAACGATTTATCTTTTGCCTCAAAATAGGCCTCAGTTTCAGCGATAACCTCTTCATTCGTGCGAAATTTCTTACCGGCGAGCATTTTTTTCAAGTCTGCGAACAGCCAGTAGTCGCTGGGAGCCAAATCTGGCGAATACGGTGGATGTGGGAGCAATTCGAAGTTCAATTCATGTAGTTTTGCCATTGTTTTGATTGACTTGTGACACGGTGCGTTGTCTTGATGAAACAAAATTTTTTTCTTTGCCATATGCGGTCGTTTCTTTGCAATTTCGGCCTTCAAACGCTCCAATAATGCTATATAATATTCACTGTTGATGGTATTTCCTTTCTCAAGATAGTCGATGAATATTACACCACGCACATCCCAAAATACCGAGGCCATAACCTTTCCAGCCGATTGTTGTGCTTTTGGGCGCTTTGGACGAGGTTCACCAGTTGCTGTCCACTCAGATGACGATCGTTTTGATTCCGGAGTGAAGTGATGGATCCATGTTTCATCCATTGTCACATATCGACGCAAAAATTCCGGTTTGTTACGTTTAAAAACATGGCCAAACACTGCTCAGAATCATCAACACGTTCTTGTTTTTGATCAACAGTGAGCAAACGCGGCACCCACTTTGAACAGAGCTTTCTCATAGTCAAATGCTCATGCAATATAAAGCCAACACGTTCTTTTGATATCTTTACGATGTCAGCTAACTCACGCAACTTCACTTTTCGATCATTCAAAACGATTTTATGGATTTTTTTGATGTTTTCTGGTGTTACCGCCTCATTTGGACGTCCACTGCGTTCTGCATCATCGGTGTCTCTACGACCACGTTTGAAGTCAGCAAACCAACGTTTTATTGTTGTTTCTGATGGAGCGGAGTCCCCATAACACTTTTCAAGCCATTGCTTCGCTTGAACGGTATTTTTTCCCATCAAGAAGCAGTGTAAAATTAAAACACGAAATTGTTTTTGATCCATTGTTTTGAAAATAACAAAAGTAGCGTCACTCTTAGCACAATAACTCACAAACTAATGAATAGAATATCATGAAATTTTAACAGCTGTCTTTTGAAGGTTAGTATTAACTGAAAAAAAGGTGACTGCAATAAAACTAGCGCCATCTATGTGTTAGGCCCGGGACTTTTCAGCCCATGTGTTATATGCAGAACAAAAAGTTCCTACGTCATTGTCACTTTCACGGAGGCTGTCCGAGGATAGTTGTGACATAAAATGTTCTACTACAACTTTATGGCGTATTCTACGTCATTTGGGGTTTTTGTTAAAAAAAAAATAGACAAAAGGCAAGTTATAATGGAATCACGGCGCTTACAACTCAGAATGAAATATCTTGAAAAAATAAATACAGCTAGATCGAAAAATCGAACGATAATCTACCTAGATGAGACTTGGTATGACACCTACGACACACCTAGCAAAGGATGGATTAATAAATCCCAAAAATGCTACACCAAAGCTCCACCAAATAAAGGTAAAAGAATAACTATTTTACATACGGAGTCAGATTAATGCCGAATATACCACCGAATAGCTATATTGTAATAGAGAATACATCCTATCATAATCGGCCAATGAATAAGGTACCAAATTCCACCAGTATAAAAAGGAAAATAAAAGCCTTTTCTAGGGAACAAGACATATATTTCCATAAAAGTTATACAGTTAAACAATTGTTAGAAGTTTTAAAAAGTTACAATTTTTCAAAGGAACATAGGTGATAAAATTGCAAAGCAAGCAGAACACGAAATAATTCGGCTTCCACCACATTATTATATCTTTAATGCGATCGAGTTGATACGGCATAAAATAATAATACACCCACTTTAAACAGTAGTGTGATTGATAAAGACAGAAGTCAAAAATGTAACCGTTAAATACTGGAGAAACTGTATTTAACACGTCAAAAAAATTGAAAACGCATATAGATCTATGTACATAAATATAAATAGTTCAGAACTTGTAAAAAAACTTATTATTGATTTGCAAGATAGTAGCGATCGCGAAATTGAACTGGATATTAATTAATAACTAAAATTGTAACAAATGTACGCGGGGACACTGTATACGATTTTAATATATTTGTGTAATTACTATATTGTGTATTATTCAGTACATAAACCATTAAAATTCAAATATCTTATCACAATAAAATTTTAAATTCTACAATTATACAATCAGGTACAGTGCGGCCCTGCACGATGCCTTGTCATAAACAGCCACAATTTAATCACTTTTGAATCTTGTTGGATTTTGAATGGGTATAGGTAGCTAAGTCACTTTCTTAGATCGTGAAAAATACTATACATATACGTATTTCTTCATCCCTACACATACGACATAAGAAGAAAATTTTCTCATTTTTTCGACAAAATCACAAAAAATTGTAATAAAAATTGTAAAAATCTCCCTCCCCTTCCTTAAGCAATATTGCTTACACAGATTTACCTCTAACAATGCAATTCACAATCGTAACTGAAATTTGAAGTTAATAGAGAGATTTTGCAACGCTTATTTTAGTCACTGTCTTTATCATTATTTGAAGCATGCGCCCACCATTTAGAGCTTGCGCAGTAGTAAAGACTTAGCTGTTATCGTTATTTGAAGCATGCGCCCACCATTTTGAGCTTGTTTAGTATTGAAACAAAATAAGAGAAACCTTTATTAAGGATAAGGATTTCCTTTATTTAGGAACTTATAAGACAGGTTACTTGAAGTTCGTTATTCTTATCGCTATTTTTTGTTCCTTCTTAGATATACAAACCACTAAGAAAATACAATAAAATTGAAATGATTATCTTCTATTGCAAATAATACTAACAACAGTTAATTAGTGTTCAGATTATGTTGAGATTTTGCAATCTTTGGCACAATAGCATTATAGTGTGTGAAGTGCTAATTTCAAATAAAATTTAATTTATCGCACATTCGAATTTCCTTGGAAATATTGAAGAAAATGATAGAAACATGCTAGACCCAACTTTAATTTAGAAACTTGTCTTGACCCAACAAATACTAATAACCGGTTTGCTTAACCATGAAATGAATGAAAAAATCCCCTAAGTTTATAGAAGATGAATGCTAACCTAACCTGGCAATTCTTTCGCGTTAATACTGCGCGTGCTTGGAATAACGGTGAGGACAATGGCATGTGAAAAATAAGTGTTTCAAAATCTCTCTATTAACTCCTTTCTTGGGAAGTTATCGCCTAAAGACAATGTTTTTCACGATCTACAAACACCAAAACGTAAAGAGATACAAAAATCTCGGATAGTGACTTTTTCATTGAAGGTACTAAAAGGTATCAACCAGCATTTTCAAATTTCTAGACTTAAAGAATTCTAAAATAACATACAGCCGAATATATGCAAGGATAATCTCTTAATAGGAATTATTACATCTCATGTACGTTTATGTTACAGCAATGCTTAAAATTCACTATTAACTCCTTCCTGTATTGTAATATCGCTCAAAAATTACGGATTCATATTTTAAGCTCTAGTGCCACGTGTGTAATAAATTGTAATCATTATCTCATTTCAATTGGACATTTTTAGAAGAAGAGTCAATAACTAGGTTTTCCGTAATGAATCGTAATGAAATACATAAAGATTCAATGATGATTTTTACGACTACAATACCTCTCTTATCTAGTGAAGTATATATATATGACTTATATAGTCAGCCATCTCAATACAGTAAATAAGAACATGTCGCCTATAAGTTGTAGTTGTTAAAAGAAATTCTTTTTTTTTTGAGCTTATTGTTGGCACCCCCGCATACAATGCTTTATAGAAAGAGATTTATTTCTAACCTTATTTATGATTAAATGGTACATTATCGAACATGTACAAAAGCTGGCATATCTGGTATCAGTTTTTTTGTATCACCTACAGTTCTCTCACGATATGACATCGATTAAATTGCAAAATAGGGAAAATTTGATACATAAAAAATAAAAATAAAAAAAAAAATATACTGTTGATCTCTTGTTCTATAATGGTAAATAAATGTTCCAGATTTCATTTTTCTTTCAGCCTAGAACCAAACAATTCTGCTTTTTCCTTAGTCAAACCCAAATCTCTCACCAAATAATTTAACTCAACTTGTGTAAACAACTGTGGTTTTAAATTTTCTAGAGAACATTGACACTCATCATCATCCGGCGACTTTCATTAAGTTCTGGACTGGACTGGACTGTAAAACTTCATCAATAGACTGAGGTGGCTCAGAGAAAGGAAGTCCTGGTCCATGTCCTACCTGCCGATTAGCTGAAGTTAGGATAGATAATTACTTTCTTATTTTCGGAGTTATATCCAGAAACATCAACGCTGCAAAAATAACAATCATTTGAATAATTTTCTTGTTCTCTCCATACCATGTGTACTGCAAATCTAAATGCTTTCTTTTCTTTCTTATACCATTTCCTAAAATCCTCTACACAAACATAACATACTTTGTGAGGAGCCCAACATTTTTCTTGATTACCGATTTCTACACCAAAATATACAAAGTATACAATCAAGAAACCATTGCTGAGCGAAAAACACAGAGCAATGTAATTTTTTCCGATGGAGCTTCATTTTGGGGTTACGTTATCACCCTAAGAGATTGGTCAATTTCCAATAACCAATCGGTTCAGCACACCTCGAAACACCCTGTGAAGATTCTAGTTTGGGGATGCCATTCGGAAAAAGGGGGGCTCATCGTTACTTACAATTTGAACGTTGAAAAAATGCTCCAGATTTACAAGGAGGTATTAGTACGGACTATCAAACGGAGATTTGGCGATGAAAATGAGGAGTGGGTTCTTTAAGACAGCGTTTCTCAACCTGTGGGGCGTGGGAGGGCATGATTACACTATTGGGGGGCGCGAGCGTATCGAAAAGAAATTATTATTAAACACATTCATTAAAAACATTTAACATAATTTATTGAAAGGAAAGCAAACTACTAGACTGACATAATAAAAAATAAAATACACATTTACACTGATATAATACACCTATAAATAGGATTGCATTAGTATTGCACAATGCACCTAATAATTAACATATCAATACTAAATTAAAAACAAGTTTAATAATTATTAGTGACTCCCTTGGGCCTGTTTTGCAGAGCAAAGATTTTCGAAGGATAGTTTAATATTAGAAATAGACACTCTGAGTTCTTTTTCTATACTTAGATGAGATCTATATTTTGTTTTCAAAGCAGCCACCGCAGAAAATCCGGTTTCGCAAAGGTAGGATAATGAAAATGGTAATAGTATACGAAATGCTCTTGTTTTCAGTGCAGAAAACTCATCATTCGAACCTGCCCAAAATTCAAAGAGTGATTTATTATTAAATTGTCTTTTGATTTCGCCAATTGCTGTGAAGTCTATGAAGATTCCTTCTTCAGAAGTTGAAAGTCCTTCGAGTATTTTGAAATAGATCCCTAACCACTTGTAACTTGCTACCAAGTTGCCTTCAGTAAGAAAATACTTTTTAAAATTCTTTGTCAACATAGCCAGATGATTTTCAATGATTACTGAAACAACTTTCACATGTTGTTCTTCAGCCTTGTATGTTTTAACACATTCACCGACCTTTACAAACATTTGTACTTTTTGCTTTACGTTTCTGCTCCACAATTCCAATTTTCTACAAAAAGCATTAATTTTATCACTTGTATCGAATATATGTGTATTTGTTCCTTGGAGTTGAAGATTTAAGGTATTTAGTTTCTCGAATATATCGACCAAGTAGCTCAATTTCATCACAAATAAACTATCTCGAAACTTCTCGGCTTCCGGTCGGTTTTCCTCTTCTAGAAAAATGGCGATTTCATTTCTTAATTCATAAACACGTTGCAAACATTTCCCACGTGATAACCATCTTGCCTCGCAATAAAATAGTAACACTGAATATTCGGCACCCATGTCTTTACAAAGTGCAGAAAAAATTCTAGATTTTAGGGGTCTCATTTTAATATAATTTACTACGGTTACAACTGTAGTGAGCACAATATTCAGAGCAGGACTCATTTCTTTGGAAGTTAGAGCTTCTCTGTGGATCATACAATGTGTTCACACACACACAGTGGAGATTTTTGTTTCACAAGTGCTTGTACACTTTGAAATCTTCCAGACATTGAATGAGCACCATCGGTACATATTCCGACGCAATTTTTCCACTCCATATTTGCCTAGTTTATAAAATCATTTAAGATAGCAAATAACTCGAGTGATGTTGCTTTGAGTTCTATTGGTTTGCAGAAAAATAGTTCTGCTACTGTTGACATACCATCACAAAATCGAACATAGGTAATGAAATGAGCATCTTTATTTCTATCTGTTGCCTCTTCAAGCTGAATTGCTGAAAATTATCTCCAAGCATAGTTTCTACAATCTCGATTGCTGCTGGCAAAACAAGCTCTTCACCAGTGATGTGAGGCTTTTTACATCTGGCTATTTTATATGAAACTTTGTAAGAAGCAAGTAAAGCTTTTTCATTCACAGACAAAGTTTTTTTAAAAAAAGATTTCTGCTTTACATATGATTTTAATTTTAATTTGAAGAATTACTCACTATGAAGCGTTTCCAAATGTCGTTTAATTTTATTTGGTTTCATGCTGTCTGCTGCCAAGATTTTTGAGCAAATAACACACAGGGGCCTTTCTTCTTTATTTACTTCAGTACTGGTAAACCCTAAATTTAAGTATTCTTGAGAATATTTTCTTGATTTTATTTTCGGAACCACGCTCGCTGTGCACTTGTTGATGCTAAAAATTTATCTACGATTCTGTATAAATTTACTGCCGTGAATACTTAATACCTTGAACTTCAATTAACACGTAGATTACAACATACACATTCACGATAAATCCGATAGCAGTATTAGGATCAACTCGACTGAGACGGGCTGTAATTGAACGAAGTGCAGCATTTATACACTTTTGGGCAGACTTTCCGAATGTTCGAGACAACTCGGAACTTCTCACGAAGCCGCGATTAATATGGTGGACGTGACAGAGGGCAATAGAGAAGCACCGATTCTAGTTTTGTCAACGCAGCAAATATGTGTTGCCAAATATGAATAAATTTACATATTCTTGGTGGTTTGTAAGGTTTGTAATTAAGATCCTATTGTAGCTTTATCATCAAAATACTGAAAATACATTATTATTGCATGCATTGTTATTGTATGAGAGGGGAGGGGAGAGGCGCGATGAAAATTATGTTTGAAAATTGGGTCGCAAGTACTGAAACGTTGAGAAACGCTGCTTTAAAAGGATAACAACCCCAAACACTGGAGTAAAACGTGTAGCCAGTGGAAAGGAGAATCCGGTCATACTAGATTGACGATCTCAGTCGCCCGATGCCGACTTAATCGAGAACGTGTGATCATACATCAAGCAGATCCTTCGTAGTAAAAAGATGTACACAATGAAGCAGCTGATACGGCAAATTCGGACAATTTGGAAATCTCTGTTCCAAGAATACGCGAAAAATCTCGTCCCAAGTATACCCCAAAGATACCAGACGATCATTGACACTGATAGGAATTAGACGAACTACTGGATCATAGGCATTTTAATGGTAATCCTTTACTATCGAATGATGAAAATTTTTTTTAAATAAATACATTTTTTAATAAACAATGGGCGACACTTTCTTACTTGACCGACTGTATATTGAAATATTTTTATAATACCCTGTATATAATTTATTACATCAGCACAGAAAATGAGTCTTAAGCGTCTACGTAATCTTAACAAAATGTAATTTTGATGTGCTATATTTATAAAGAATGTACATGTTATTGTACAGGGTGAGTCAACGATAGAGTAAAGTTCATTGACTCATTTGTTTCGGGAATGACGAAAAAATGTTAAATACAATAGTTTTAGCGAATGTTAAGGTGCAAAGTTTAAAATTATTTTTGAGTATACAGGGTACTTCAAAAAAGTGTGGCCGACATAACATATATTTTTTTGATGGAACATCCCATTTTCTAATTTATTTTTAAATTCTGCGTAAAATTTTATAACTTTTTTATTAATAATGTTATATACCTAAACCTGATAGTTTTTCTAATATTTCATTTTTTTTTTTTTAAATACTAGTTTTCAGTTTTGAAAAAAATTGCGCCATTGTTTCGGAAGGTGGAATACTCATAATTGGTAATAGCGTTCTATAGAAATGAAAAAAAGATATATGTACAGAAATTTGAGTTAGATGCTACAGGGTGTACAAAATAAATTTGTATATTTCGACTATTTTAAACGAAAAAATCTCAAATTTTTTAAATGGCACACCCTGTATATTATTATTTTTTCTGATAGATTTTACAAAACCCTCCAACTTTTATTAAGTATGTCTTTTACCTATTTCTAATAGTTTTCAATTTATTTTGAATTTGTCAAGTTTTACCCTTGTTTTTAATACATTTACGCTATTGCGAAAACATAACAAATAGGTAATAATAATTTTAATATAGTTTAACTTATCTAATGATTAATTATTATGACGTAATAAATGTTCAAAAATATGCCCGTCTACTTGAATACATATGTTCAGTCGTTTTACTATATTTTCCTTAGCATAAAGAGCATTATCGCCCTGCACGCATCCCGTATCCTATTTTCCCTATCTACTGGTGTTATAGGGAATTTCACATAAACACGATATTTAATGTAGCCCCACAAAAAAGAAGTCTAAAGGTGTTAAGTCGCATGATCGAGGGGGTCACTGAATGAATCCATCCCTACCGATCGATTTGTATAGGTAACGATCGTTTAAAAATTTCCGAACTTCCCGGTGGTAATGAACAGGAGCTCCATCTTGTTGAATCCACATTTGTTCCCTTTCAAAGTTATCAACTTCTTCAAGAAGCTGGGGTAATTCGTTATGCAAAAAAATTTAGATATCTAGGCCCGTTAAGCGGTTCGTGGAGAAAATATGGACCAACAATTCGAAAATTTAATATTCCACACCATATATTAAGCGACCAATGGTTTTGGTTTTGAACTTCCCGGGATCAAAATGGATTAACTGTTGAATAATAATGCATGTTATGGCTGTAAACTGCTCCATTACTGCGAAAAGTAGCTTCAACAGAACACATTATTTTGGATAAAAAATTTGGATCGGCCTCTATTGCTTCATTCATGGTGGTACAAAAGTTTACTCGTCATTCAAAATCACGGTCTTGAAGTTCTTGGTGTAGTTCCATATGAAAGGGATGATACTTGTATTTTCTCGTGGTGCGATAAGCCATAGATTGAGATGTGTCAGATAAGTCAGCTAGTTGACGGCTGCTGACCTGGGGATTATCTTCGACATGAAGTAAAATCTTCATTTCTTTTCCTTCATTGGTACCATTCTACTACTTTCCGTTTCGTATACTCAATGCTACCACTACCATCAAACCATTCCATTAAGCACTGAAAAGATTTTCTAGATGGTATACATCTATTAGGGTACTTCGCTCCGTAAAGCCTTACTGCCAAAAGACAATTTTTTTCCGCCTCGCCCAGTATATAAACCATATCAATTAATTCATTTTTAGGAAAATCCATAACTATTACCTTTATACGTCACTTACTACAACAAATTAAACTATTTTTACTTACTTAATAGGCATGTCAAAATTTGACAATGCCTACATTTTTGTTTTGTCTTGGCAACTATGATGTTATAGCGTGAGTGTATTAAAAACAGGAGTAAAAATTGAAAAATTCAAAATAAATCGAAAACTATTAGAAATAGGTATATGAAATGCTTAATAAAAGTTGGAAGGTTTTGTAAAATCTATTAGAAAAAATAATAATATACAGGGCGTGCCGTTTAAAAAAATTGAGATTTTCCAATTTAAAATAGTCGAAATACATAAATTTATCTTGTACACCATGTAGGATCTAACTCAAATTTCTTTACATATATCTTTTTTTTTTCATCTCTATAGAACGCTCGTACCAATTATGAGCGTTCCACCTTCAGAAACAATGGCGCTACTGGCAATTTTTTGCAAAACTGAAAACTAGTATTTTTTGTTTCAAACTGAAATATTAGAAAAAACTGCTATGTTTATGTATTTAACATTGTTATTAAAAAAGTTATAAAATTTTACGCAGAATTTAAAAATAAATTAGAAAATAGGATGTTCCATTTAAAAAAAATATGTTATATCGGCCACATTTTTTTGAAGTACCCTGTACACTCAAAAATAATTTTAAACTGTGCACCTTAACACTCCCTAAAACTATCGTATTTAACATTTTTTCATCATTCCCGAAACAAATGAGATAATGAACTTTACTTTATCGTTGACTCACCCTGTACATATTATTGTACATTAATTTTATAGTGCTCTATTTCTAGTAAATTAGAGATAATTTCAATTTATGATATTAATATTTATTTATTAGTTTGTTTTAATTGATAAATAAATTAAGTGTATAATATTAGATGTGAAAAAACTTTTTAAAATATATTTTTGCTAAATAGTACAACAGTTTTGTTATAATTCCTAAGGTAAGCATTTCTGGAAATTTCTCATTTCAAAATTACGAAGAAGAAATAATTCACTTCTTAAAGAGTAAGTGAAAAAAAGTGCAAATTTTAGCCCGTTTTTGCAACTTCATAACTTAGAAACAAAAAAAGCAAACTTAACCTAAAAAATTTTAAAAGATAATTAAGGACATATTTTTCAATTTTTTTATTTAGGAGCCACCACATCCTATTTTGGGTGTTAAAAGTGTAAAAATAAATAAGTTTTTAACGGAAAATAAAAAAAAAATATTTATGATGTGTTATTCATGAAAACAGGTCAAGAATTTCAAATATTTACAAATCTTCAACCCAATACCGTTTGTTCGATTGAAATCCGGAAAATGTGACTCGACAGATATAGAATCGCTTTTGAAAAATATAATCTAAATAACAATATTACGTAGGGCGAGATAAGACCAACACTGCAAGTGCTTAGATAAAAGCTTTTTCGACTCTGCTTGCACTTCTATTTTCTTATTCCTGAAAATTTATTTCTGTTTAGTAAAATAACGCCTTAGAAGTTCATGTACGCGTAGCTGCATATAACATAAAGTGGCTGTGAAATGAAGCTGTGAAAAATATGCAGAAGTTTGAAGCTTAATAAGATATTTTTAGACTAACAATTCTAAATTCGATGTTATTAATATGAGGAATGATTTGAAGTAAACCTTAATTTTTCTGTTACTTTCTATTGGTTGCACAAATTAGAAAAATACGAAAGGATCATTTTTTAATGTACAATATTATTATGGACTACAAATATATCACCCCTCTAAGCTGCTTATTTAAAGAGTTAGACAAAAATAGTAATCACGGAAGTTTTTAGGTTTTTTTTTCGCGGAGTTAAAATTAAAATAATAGAGCGCTTTCCCTTTTTGACTTAGCGCAAAAAATTCAATTTTTTAGTGGAATACTTTGTATATTATTTTTAAGTTTTATAGAAACTTGAATTCTAGAAATACCGATACATATTTTTATGGTATTATGGAATAGCCTGTCCCAAAATATAACATCCTGATTTTTGCCGTTTTAAGTGGGCAATATAAAAATTCTAACTTTTTGTTTATGATAGGTTGCAGAGATGGACTTAAGAATTTTATTCATTAATGCAAATAAATAAAATTATAAGTGTTTTTGGAGATATTTATTTACAGATGCATGTAAAAACAAATGGATTAGAAGAAGAGGGGACATCTATAATATATATAAAATGCAACGTCTCTCTGTCTGTCTGTCTGTCTGTCTGTCCGTTATCACTGGAGAACCACTTATCCGATTTACGTACTTTTTTTTTAAAAACATACATGTGTTCTCTGGCCAGGTTATAGGCTATATTTTATTACGATAGGTAGCATAAGGAATGAGTAGTGACGTAAAATATAGAATGATGTCGGAAAAAAGTTTGCCGCCTAAACCATTAAATATGGAACAATATTATGTAAAAGAGAATATCTATAATCTATAATCTATATAAAATGCAATGTCTCTCTGTCTGTCTGTCTGTCCATTAGTGCGTTTATCACGCGAAAACCACTTATCCGATTTATGTGTCTTTTTTTCTAAATTCATACGTATATTCTTTGGCCAGGTTACATAATAATAATAATAATCTATATCTATAATATATAAAATGCAACGTCTCTCTGTCTGTCTGTCTGTCCATTAGTGCGCTTATCCTTCGAGATCCACTTATCCGATTTACGTGATTTTTTAAATTCATACATATGTTCTCTGACCAGGTTATAGATATATATTTTATTACATCTATAATATATATAAAATGCAACGTCTCTCTGTCTGTCTGTCTGTCCGTTAGTGCGCTTATCACTGGAGAACCACTTATCCGATTTACGTACTTTTTTTTTAAAACATAAATGTGTTCTCTGGCCAGGTTATAGGCTATATTTTATTACGATAGGTAGCATAAGGAATGAGTAGTGACGTAAAATAGAGAATGATGTCGGAAAAAAGTTTGCCGCTAGCGCGTTGCCTTGCAATACACCGCCTAAACCATTAAATATGGAACAATATTATGTAGCCGAGAATATCTATAATCTATAATATATATAAAATGCAATGTCTCTCTGTCTATCTGTCTGTCCATTAGTGCGTTTATCATGCGAAAACCACTTATCCGATTTATGTGTCTTTTTTTTAAAATTCATACATATATTCTTTGGCCAGGTTACATAATAATAATAATAATCTATATCTATAATATATATATAAAATGCAACGTCTCTCTGTCTGTCTGTCTGTCCATTAGTACGCTTATCCTTCGAGATCCACTTATCCGATTTACGTGATTTTTTAAATTCATACATATGTTCTCTGACCAGGTTATAGATATATATGTTATTACATCTATAATATATATAAAATGTAACGTATATCTGTCTTTTTGTCCGTTTGTGCGCTTATCACAGGATAGTGGTTCCACTTATCCGATTTACGTGCTTTTTTTTAAACATGCTAAACCATTAAATATGGAACAATATCATGTAGCAAATAATATCTATAATATATATAAAATGCAACGTCTCTCTGTCTGTCTGTCTGTTCGTTAGTGCGCTTATCACTGGAGAACCACTTATCCGATTTACGTGCTTTTTTGTTAAACATACATATGTTCTCTGGCCAGGTTATAGAATATATTTTATTACGTTAGGTGATATAAGGAATAAGCAGTAACGATAATAGTGAATCAAGTCGGAGAAAAGTTTGCCGCTAGCGCGTTCTCTTGCAATACACTGCCTAAAGCATTAAATATGGAACAATATCATGTAGCAAAGAATATAATATATATATATAACGTCTCTCTGTCTGTTTGTCTGTCCGTTAGTGCGCTTATCACTCGAGAAACCCTTATCCGATTTACGTGTTTTTTTTTTTTATTCATACATTTGTTCTCTGGCCAGGTTATCTATAATCTTTTATCTAGAATATATATAAAATGCAACGTCTTTCTGTCTGTCTGTCTGTCTGTCCGTTAGTGCGCTTATCACTTGAGAACCACTTATCCGATTTACGTGTTTTTATAAATTTAAACATATGTTCTATATAATTCGATATAAGCCTAAATAATGGGAGATAAGGAGAAATAATGGGAGATAAGTCGAAATAAGGCTCGATAATGGGAAATAAGGTGAGATAATGGGAGATAAATATAAACATTGGGAGATAAGGAGAAATAATGGGAGATAAGCAAAGATAAGTCTAGATAATGGGAGTTATGGTGAGATAATGGGAGATAAGGAGAAATAATAGGAGATAAGGAGAAATATTGAGAGATAAGTCGAGATAAGCCTAGATAATGGGAGATAAGGTGAGATAATAGGAGATAAGGATAAATAATGGGAGATAAGGAGAAATAATGGGAGATGAGCAGAGTTGGGCCTAGGTAATCGAAATTATGTAGAGATAATGGGAGATAAGGAGAAATATTGAGAGCTAAGGGGAAATAATGGGAGATATTTTATTACGTTGGGTAAATTGAGGAATAAGGAGTGACGATAGTGGCGAATCAAGGCCACGCGAGCGGAGCCGCGGGCCCGGCTAGTATTGTATAAATAAAAATATATTTTAATTTAAGCCTAATTCGGTTTTACTATTACTGTCATCAGCTGAGGTAATTATCAGTAGTTTTATATTATGTACATAAATATATGAATCTTCAACTTTAACAACGTACTGAATGGAATTCTTCCAGCTTTCACTAGGTATATCATTCATAACTTTTTTTACTAATTCAACCACTGACACGCTTATAGTAGGAGAAACATTTTGTGCCCTTATTTTTGATTTAACTTGATGCCAAATATGTTCAATTGTATTAAACACACAATAATACGGAGGAAGCCGTAAAACAGTGTGTCCCATTTTCTCAGCTATACTATCACAAACATATTTCTTTTTTAATTTATAGTCTTTCAAAACTTCCGAAAGATCACTTTTTTTATAAACTAAAGTCAAAATAAATGTTATTTTCTAACATATATTCCTGTATTTCCGGTTTGGTATTACCTCTATTAGGAACCTTATTTAGTAGGCGATTATGATAACTTGCATTGTCCATAACTATAACACTCTGTTCGGAAACATTTGGCAAAAGGGAATTTTCAAAAAGTTCTGCGTGTCTTCGTGATAGGCCAAATTAGAATCTTTTATGTTTTTTGCAGATAATAGTAGAATGGTTATTCGTTTACCTTTATTTGAAGGTGCGTTAGTCTGACATTTTGTAGTACTGTCAACTCACCCTTTTTGCACAGTGTCATGGATATCGAACCATGTTTCGTCAAGGTAAATTATTAGCCAATTTTCTGATCGATACTTTTAATTTCTTGTAAATAAATATGTCGCAAGATTAGTAACCTTTGTGACTCCATCACTACTTGCCTTTTGTTGATTTTTCGGAACGTCAGTCCCATTCTTAAGAGAATTTTATGAAGGGTTGATCTGCCACAATGTATGTTGGTCCTATCGTGCACCAGTCTTAATTTTATTTTGTCTAGTGTCGGCACCAACTGCTCTTCATACATAGAATATATTTTTCCCCTGATGACGTCTTTTTCACAATTGTCTACATGATGCATTTGAAAATCTTTCCGTTTTTTCCTGTTCCTGAGTTATGGTTTTTCTACAATACCCTTAATCGTAGAAATTGGGGTTTTTGTTAGTTCACTGGTTTCTTGCAAAGCACTTTGTTTATTCGAATTTGTTTTTACCAAACTGTCCTAAACATTTTTCACTATTTGTTTAGCGTCAAGTGACAAATGTTTTCTCTTGCGACAGCCACTATTGCAATTTTCCCACGGACGCCACATAATTAAAATAGAACCGTTACGTTGTAAGTTGTATGTAAAAATAAAAATAATAAAAAGTATCCTTCAAATCTTAATGGGGACCTGTGGTCAGTAGGCCTATATTATCAAATACTTAAAGGGCTCCAAACCGGGTTGCCAGGTAGTAAATATATAGGTAAAAATAGATCCAATATGATTGCAGGTGCAAGTGAGGGCGGTATACAAAGCAGGTAAAATAAAAATACGTTTATCGTAATACCTGGCAACTATGCACAAAACCATAATAGGGTCGATTATTGCCCCATTGAAAAAGCAAAAAGGCAAGATCTTATATCTTGAGATTTACTATAATTCAGGAAGAAAAAACACCTGACAATAACGAAAACCGACAATGGCCTTTGTTTATAATAAAAACTCATGGAAACTAGTAAATAAAAACCGGTCAAGTGCAAGTTGAACTTGCACAATTAGTGTTCCGTACGTTGATTGTTTTTAAAATAAAAAATTTTGTTAGGGTGGTATAAAAATGATCAGTGACTTCACAAAACACACCTCAAAGGAGTTTTCAACAAAGGTTGTTTCCAATCTTTACTGAAAACTGGTGACCTCGAAATTTTGTTTTTTTTTAGATACAAAATAAATTATTAAAGGTAATGCACGCGTGATAATTTTCGTTCAATCTATACCCCGTGGAGAATATTCCAGAATTTTTTCAAAATTTTTTGATCAGTACTTTTCGAGATAAGGTAAGGGACAGCGATTTTTTAAAAGTAATACGAAGAAAAGTGTGCGCAAGTATTACATTATATACTAGTATATATGTATATATATATATATATATATATATATATATATATATATATATATATATATATATATATATGTATATATGTATATATGTATATATATATATATATATATATATATATATATATATATATATATATATATATATATATATATATATATATATATATATATATATATATTTACTCGTGTTTTCACAAGCTTTCATTGGATATCATACTCGATGCCCTAGTAAAAAAAAATTTTTTTCCCTTCCGATTTCACCCCTCAAAACGAACCCCTTAAGTCAAAATTTATGTTACGGTGGTATAAAATGATCAGTGACTTCACAAAACACACCCCAAATGAGTTTTCAACAAAGTTTGTTTCCAATCTTTAGTGAAATCTGATGACCTTGAAATTTTTGTTTTTTTTATATACCATATAAATTATTAAAGGTAATGCACTCGTGATAATTTTCGTTCAATCCACACCCCGTGGAGAATATTCCAGAATTTTTTCGAAATTTTTTGATAAGTACTTTTCGAGATAAGGCCCGGGACAGCGATTTTTCGCGAATTTTTAAAAATAATACAAAGAAAAGTGCGCGCAAGTATAATATTATATATATATTTTTTACTCGTGTTTTCACAAGCTTTCATTTGACACCACACTCGATGACCTAGTAAAAAAATTTTTTTTTCGCTTCCGACTTCACCCCCCAAAACTAACCTCTTAAGTCAAAATTTAATTCTCAAAACTACATGGCTCTGATGAGGCCATCAATTCCTATATTATTACCAAATTTCACCTTTCTATGTCAAATAGTTTCGGAGAAAATCGGGTGTGACAGACAGACAGACAGACAGACAGACAGACAGACAGACAGACAGACAGACAGACAGACAGACAGACAGACAGACAGACAGACAGGCAGGCAGACAGACAGACAGACAGACAGACAGACACCGTAGTGATCTTATAAGTGTTCCGTACGGAACACTAAAAATGGATTAATTTCGAATAAAAAAAGTATCATCTAAAGTGGTACATATTTGCCATAGTTATCGGTGTTTAAATACAAAAATATGTTTTTTAAATTATTTTCAGAGATTATAATTAAAATTTTAATATATGAAACCATCTGGAGTGTGTACTCTTTCGAATAAAAAGAGAATCATCCAAATCGGTACATATTTTCCAGAGTTATCGCTGTTTTATTACAAAAATCTAAGTTTTTCAGAATTTTTTGAAAAACTACATACCTAATTTCAATAAAATTTATATGGAACCATCTCGAATGTGTACTCTTTCAAATAAAATAGAACCATCCAAATCGGTACACAGTTGCCAGAGTTATGCGGGAACATATATTAAAAAAAATACATACGCGTCGAATTGAGAACCTCCTCCTTTTTGAAGTCATTACCTAATATTTCAAAATTATGGAGCAATATTGCATGAACGCTGAGAAATTTACATTTTGCAAGTAATTTTTACACGACCGTGGTGACCAGATGCCATGAAGTTTTATCATGTATTCTTTAGCAAGGTAACTAGAATTCAAAAGTAACTAAATTAAAGAAATCTTGAATGTATGGTTAAAAAATGTATTTTTTATTATTCCAGCCCTTACGTCATCAAAACGAATTTATTATAACCTACTTTGTCTTACACTAAATTCCAGTAATCGATAAAGCCCACAGTTTCCATTGAATTGACTATATAAAAGATTATATCTTTCGAAACCACACGACAGAATCTATTAGAGAAGGCAATCAATAATGCATTGATACCGGTTTATGACAGATTCTGATAACCAATATTCGATTATTAGAATTTTTCTCTTTACACAGTGTGCTCAAAAATTCTTTGACTACTTTAAATAAATAAGGAAATTTTACAATATAAATATTTAGAATTTTACTCACTGTCTACTCATCTTCATATGACTAAGGCTTTAAAATAGCAAGAGTGAAAGTGTGGAACTAGGTGGTGATAATGCCACTTTTAAGGCTCTCATATGCAGTATTTGTTTTTTTTAACAAGCATGATTGCATACGTAGAAAGTTTTTCCTTTTTTATCACGTCCGGTTATTATAAGTTATTTGTCAAAGAACGAGATAACATATTATGCTAAGGCAGTGATTCCCAAAGTGGTTCAGGTGGACCCCCAGGGGTCCACGGGAGACTCGACGGGGGTCCACGTTGCCGTGAAAAAAAAATGGGGGTTCACAAGTTGTAAGTGGGGTCTACGAAAATTTATCTGGTTTCGATAGTAAAGAACAAAAATGTTGGATTGGCTTTACCTATCAATGTAGGCAGATAATACACTACTCAAAAAAATTAGGGGACCAAAAAAAAATTCCAAATTTTTCGGTGATTTTTGACAGGCTGTATTTCGGTGAAAAATGGTCGTACTGAGACTTTAAAAAAAGCATTTTGAAGCTTTAAGATTCTAATTTTCAGATTTTTTGGCTAAAATTTTTTAGGAGCTACGGTTCTCATGCAATCCTAAGAGATAATATTGCAAATATTTTGCTTTTTTTTTGGTCCACGGGCTTGAAAAAAATTTTTTCAGTTAGGCCGGCATATGGATCAGATAGCCTGTTTATTTAGCATTAATTTCCTTGTTTTAAAACCCCCCTTAATTTTTTTGAGTAGTGTATTTTAAGAAGGTCAGCGACTGTTACTTGTAAAAACTTGCAAAGCGCCGCCCGCCCGCAACGCAACCCGTTCAGACGTGCAAAGGGACGAAATACGACTTGTGCTGTGCTTGGAATCTTGCATGAACTTGTTTGATTCTTCACCAATATAAATACGAATGACAAGGACAAACGTTACTCATTTGTTTCCGGAATTTTGAAAAGAAAAATGTGAGTGAATCGATGTCAGTGTTTGCCAGTGCTGGAAAAAGTAAGTACCTGCCTATTTGTTATTCATATTTTTATTTTATATTGTAATAATATTATATTTGTTATGTTTGCGTGTAGTAGGTACGTAATAAAAATTAAATACTGAACAGGACCATTATTCGATACTTCTATAAAAGAACAGAAAGCCCAGAAAGATTGAACTTTTAGTACTTTTTATTATAAAATTATTTATTTACCCGACTGTGGTGATTCACTAAAGGAAAGATATATGATTGACCTGCATATTTGTACATATTTCAATGCCCTCGTAGTTGCTAATGCTAAATGACTAAAAATATTTTCATAAATTGTACGTGTCTTTATGTACCACTCGTAACGTACATCAAAGTAATAAATAAATCATTAAAATCGCGGAGTTTTGATGTCAAAATATTCTTTAAAAGTATTTTCTCTCGAATTTACAGAAATGTATCAAAATATAATTAATCAAAAAATATTGTTTTGTGAAAACCTCTATATGGGTCTTAGCAGTTTATTGCTTTTAATAATTAAAATCAGTTTTACCGCCCGCATTTTGGTTTTTTCATTGCAATAATTAATTAATCCTATTTTATTCTGTTAAAATAGCCATATCCTGTTAAAGTCGCCTTATGATTACTAAAACAAACATTTGTTTTCTTTACAGGTAGGTAACTGATACGAAACATGGCTGAATCTAAGAAGAAATGTCGACAGTACTGTGTTGATTATTTGAAATTTGGTTTTCTTCCATCAAAGGCAGAGAAACGATTGTCCATATGCCTTTTATGCAACAAAGTTTTGAGTAATGACTCTATGAAACCATCGAAGCTCGAAGATCATCTAAGAAGGTGTCATCCTGATAAAATAGGTAAAGATTTAAAATATTTTCAAACATTGAAGGAAAAATATGAAAAGAGACCCACCGTGCACAGTATGTTCGCTTCAACGTCTCAAAGTAACGATGATGGCTTGCGGGCATCTTACAATATCTCATTGCTTTTAGCGAGATCTGGAAAACTGCACACCATCGGAGAACACTTAATTTTACCCGCTGTTGAAGAGGTTTTAAAAACTGTTTTGCACAAATCTCCATTTGACGTACTCAAAAGAATTCCTTTGAGTAACAACACTGTACAAAGACGTATTGATGAAATGAGCATGAGGGGACAGCCTAAATTTAACAAAAACAAAGAGAGTAATTTCGGCTTTTCTTGGAAAATTGAAATTTATGAAGCAAAATATTAGTCGGCGCGAATTCTCCCGTTTCCAAACTTGTCACAGGCAGAATGTCTTGATGAGGATATTCAGACATACGTTCAACATTTAAATGCTCTGCATGATGACTTCAACAATAGATTTGAAGATATTCTGACGATGGAAATACCACCATGAATCATAAATCCATTTGATGAAACGGAAGTGGCGAATGTGGTATTACAAGAGGAGCTACTCGAGCTTAGCACCAATGAGGAGCTGAAGATGAAATTTAAAAAAGGCCAGTAAACATTTTGGCTGCAGGCAGAAATACCAGAAAAATACCCTGGGCTGCGGGAAATTGCGAGAAAACTTTTGATAGCGTTTCCCTCGTCATACCTTGTCGTTACAAACCTATTAACAAAAAAAACGAGCAGATTAAACATCACAGAACGGGGAGATTTGCGGTTATTCCTTACAAAACTGAAGCCAAATATTGATAATTTGCTGTCAATCCATCAAGTACATCCCTCCCATTAAAATTATGACTATTTTTTTTTTAATTGTTGATTTGCATTGTTGAAGTTACGGTACGTTATTAATGTTTAATTTTAATTCTATTAAGTCTGTAATCATATTATTTTAATAAATAGAACACAAGAAAATATATTATTTTTTTTTTATTTTTACCACTCCGAATTTAGAGTTGGAACTCAGCCACGACGCAAATTTCCATCGTTAGATCTAATCTTCACATTTTTTGACGAGTTTTGGGAATATGGTAGAAATGTAGCAGCAGGGGGTCCACCGAAACCAGTAAAATTTTGAAAGTGGTCTACGAGAAAAAAAAGTTTGGGAACCTCTGTGCTAAGGTGTAAGAGTAAGAGACAAAAAAGGACATCTCTTAAGAAATGGCGATTGTTTATTTTGTCTCTATACTTTTTTTAAAATATACATATTTAAAATGTTTGTTTTAATAAGAAAATATTCTCGCCTGTTGTATGTTCTGAGGTAATGCATTATAAAATTTTATACAATGATGGTAGGACTCTCTCTCTCTGACAATGAGAAATTATGTATATGGAAAAACGTTGTCACTCTTTACTTAGTTTCATAATTAGGACAGTATTCTACCTCTTAGCATTACCTTAAAATTTCTACAGATATCTGAAGCATGAAAAAACATACATTTTAAATACCGTAAATAACTGGGATTCTTCGAAACACCCCTCCACAATAGTCCCGATTTTTCTAACCTAGGATTGCTTTAAGTGCTTTTCTTTGAATTAGGAACCTTTGGAATAATTTAAAAAATTTAGTGCACACAATATCCACTATGGCTGTAATTAGAGTGGTAAACGTTTTTAAATCATTTTTACCTCATGACAATGAAAGACTTCTTGAAGGATAGCACACAGAATTTCACTAGTTTGATAAATAAATTATGCTTGTTACATTGACCTCCTCTCATGTGCTAACTACAACGTCCTGTACTGATTTATAATATTTATAAGCTATCTTTCTACGCAGAGTCTTCGTCAAACTTCACTGGATGTGTGAGTAGTCCAGAGAAGAAGTAAGAGTCTGCTAAGTATCCACAGTTTAACGCCTTCTTTCTATTCGGTCTAATGCTCTAGCTTTTAACTGACCGACACCATACAGGAAAGTTGGATATATGTGGCATTCAGTTACGTGTGGCAAATTTAGATGATGATAGATATTATAGAAGAGGCTGTTTTAGCTTCGCCAATGCTTCGCTTCACTTCGTCAAATGTACTTGGTTGCAATTAAAAAAAAATTAAAATGGTCTAAGGACATTGTTAGCATTATAGAAAACGAATAATCAGCGTGTTCTGTTATACTTTTAAGGACCTTTTAGTTAAACAAATAATAACACATGCAGGAAAGTTGAATATATGCGGCATTCAGTTACGCAGATCCATTACTTTTCGACAAAAGTGTGCGGGCGTGGGTCAGCGATTTGCATGCCGATTTTTCTTCGAAAGTAGCTTCGAAAAGAAGATAATCCTCCAAATTTGAGCACGATACGATGAAATTAGGCAGCTGTAGAATTTTTTAAAATTTAAAAAAAGTCGATTTTTTAGTCATTTTCAAAATTGTGTATCTTAGCTTCCATATAACTTAGAGATTCGAAAATCTCGGCATTTTTCTTTGTTAAACTTATATATTCAAGGAAAAAATAGATTTTTGTTTTGAATTTAAATCCGCCTTGGCTGGGAGCTTTTACCTGAACCACTGTTTTAGCGAAATTTTGCTTGTTTTTGAAATGCTCTCAAATCTACTTTTTGAAGTAGAAGGCTGGCTGAAGGCTCATATTTTTCATCTAGGTATATTCTGTTGATATCTACCCTAATTTTCATTGATTGCCTCTATTCTTTTAATATATTACCAAACAAAGCCGATTGATTTTTGAAAAGTCCCTATTTTCATATAGCCTTTTTTCTAACAATTCAAAACCCTAAAAATTTCAAGTTTGGAATAGAAGTGGTTTACGAGCTATGAATTTTTAAAATTTTCAAATTTTCTACTTTAAATGACATTTTTGTGGTTTTATCCTTAGTTTCATAAATTTGACGTAATAATTTAATACTTATCCATTGTTTATATGTGAAAAAAAAGATAGTATATAAGTTTAACAGAGAAGAATGCCAAGTTTTCCGAATCTCTAAGTTATATGGAAGCTAAGATACAAAATTTTAAAAATGACTAAAAAATCGACTTTTTTAAAATTTTAAAAAATTCTACAGCTGCCGGATTTTATCGTATCGAGCTCAAATTTGGAGGATCGCCCTCTTTTCGAAAAAAAAAATCGGCATGCAAATCGCTGACCTACGCCCGCACACTTTTATCGAAAAGTAATGGATCTTTTTATATAGTTTATATATATATATATATATATATATATATATATATATATATATATATATATATATATATATTGTAACATTCATTTTTTCCTAGATTTTAAGAGCATGTAATGTTACTGATTTTTGGCTTTATAATGTACTTCTTTTCATCTTTGTATCGAGCAGTGTATTTCGCAGAAATTTCTAGCCGCTGGTGGTACAGTGTGCAGTGCGGGTTTCCGACCGAATCTATTCAATTCGTGGTACGCCGCGATTGGTGAAATGTTTGTTTCCCGGAAGTCGGCCATTTTAGAGACAGAGTTCTCACGGCTTATTTAAGGGTCTGCAGAACGCAGATCGAGGCTTTTTTCCATCAAGCCGGAGAGAGGGCTTTTTCCATCAAGCCGCAGAGAAGGCTTTTTCCCATCAAGCCGCAGAGAAGGCTTTTTTCCATCGAGCCGCAGAGGTGGTTTTTCTCCGACCAAGCCGCAGCCAGGCTTTGTCCATCAAGCCGCAGAAGAGGCTTCTGACGATTTTTTTCGAGAGCCAAGTCGAGCACGAGTTTTTTAACGTGAAGCCGTAGTGGGCTTTGTTTGTTTTTTCTACATGGAGTAGCCGAAGTAGGCTCTTCTCATCGTGAAGCCATACTGATAAATTAGTGATGGAATGTGTGAAAGCGGTTTTGTGTTCAATTTAAGGCCTAGAAGCCCGTAGGAAAACCGTAAGTCACCAGAATATACATCAGTAGATCTATTTCCCGCAAATAAGTGTTTTAACATCAATTTGAACTGATAAATCGTGAAGTGAATATCACGACTCTTCGATTTCGGGTGTAGCAAAGTTTTAGAAGTAAAATGTCTGATTTAGGAACTCTACTTAGTAATAACTACTTTTTAGACTAAAATTTTTGTAATTCTTGAACTGCAAGGGTTAGAACTTTTAATTTAAATCATTAATAAATTTTCTTTTTGTTGATTAAAGCTAGTGTTTCACTGTACACCTATCTTTCTTTTCAGGATAGAAGGGTTGTACCAGACTGATTCTTTTTCTTAACAACTGTATAACACTTCAGTATTTTTTCATTTTTTAGCTGAAACTAGATCCTTTCTATTTTAAAATGAATGGTGCCCAAAAATTAGTACAACCAAAATTTTTTTAACAACAATAGAAACTAATTCCAAAAAGACGTACAAAAATTATCTCTTACCCATATTACAACTGAGCTAGTGTCTGTCTAATTTTTTTAGTTCTTTTAAAATCATTCTTCACTCAATTCATTCTCAGAAATTAAAAAGGGGCTGCAAGAAGTGCGCCTCAAAGTGCGGGCAAGTTAAAATGACACAAAATGACGCTGTCAGCGCGGGGCTTTTGGAATTTTATTTTTTAAGGGGTTCAGTGTACTAGCTTTCGAACAAAGTAAAAGCTCTAACTTTTCAGATATTTTTTATTTCATAAGGTTTATTAAACGAAACTACACTATAGCAATAAGACAAAAGCAGGAAATTTGAAGGATTATTTATTTTAATTTATCTGATGGTGGTATAGATATTTGAATTTTGTTAATTGACTCTAATTTAAGTAATTCCTACTTTTTTCTTAAAAGCTACCTTTATAGTTCAGATTGGCGGATGTGCTGGTCTACTCTAATTTTGTTCTTTTAAAATCATTCTTCACTCAATTCATTCTCAGAAATTAAAAAGGGGCTGCAAGAAGTGCGCCTCAAAGTGCGGGCAAGTTAAAATGACACAATATATATATATATATATATATATATATATATATATATATATATATATATATATATATATATATATATACATATATATATATATAGAATGGTGGTTCTTGGAATTAGAACGTTGCAAATTTTATTGAATTTTCGATGTTGCACCTACGATTGTACGAGACGTCTTCAGGGATCTTTACTTCTCGGGCTTAGAATACTCAATGAGTGTTCTCATTTCGAAGAGTAAACATTCCTGAAGATGTTTGGGGCAATTGTAGCGACAAGTCGAAAGATTACTCCACTTTGACACTTGATTTAATCCCATAAACCGCAATTTCTTATTGACTTAAGGAACTAAAAGTTCCACGTTAATTTGTAATAAGCGAAACAACGTAATTTACAAAATTCGAATTCATTACTCAATTTTTTAATTCATACGCATCAGCAGTATTTTCAGGATATGCAAAAATGAAAATATACATGTTCCTTGGAAATTTAAAATATTTAACCATTCATATCGTGGAAGCTTTTCTTATGGTTACCTTTAATGTCATCTTATGTATATTTATATATATATATATATATATATATATATATATATATATATATATATATATATATATATATATATATATACATGTATATGTATATATACAGGGTGTCTCTAAAAGATACGGATGTCAAAATATGACGATCTAACTCTACTTACCTCAGTCCAAAAGTGGATTATTTCGGAGATACAGAGTGTCAAAAGTTCAATATGGTTTTAGTTTTTCATAAATAATTTATTTAAAAATTAACAATTTTCAGCTAAAGGGTGTTTTTTGGGGTGAAAAATTGAAATCTGCATTCATTTTCATTTTTTAGAGCCACACTGTGTTTTACTTTTACATAAAATTTCTTACTCTCCAACGTCTTTTACCTAAAAAAGGTATACCTGGTACGAGTTGATTTGAGCAGCCATTTTTGAGATATTTGGATTAAAACAATTCATTTCTTTTATGGCTAGGTCTAAATTATTGTGATAAATGAACACAATTTGAAGCGAAGGCGTTATAATAAATTAACTGTCACTAAAAATTGACTGGTGTCAAATCGAATCTAAAACCATTCAAGCATTACATTTTGATCAGAATAGGATGAATTACGGCCTATCTTTTAGTAGTGAAATTCGTAAAATTTTTGATTGTGAGCAGTGTTGTTGATGTTTTTGATACATTGTCGCTAATTAGCAAGCACCGGTGAATTGTCAAACAATTTACAAATTTTATTCGTCATGGCCGTACAGTATACCAATGAAAAAATGACCGATATGTTATTGTTTTTTGGATATCCCCAAGGAAATGGTTTAGAATCTTGCAGAGTATACAGTAAAAGATTCTCGAATTGTCGCTTACCGAACCATAAAACCTTCGCGGCAGTTCAAGGCGTCTTCGTGAAACGGGTAGGTTTGCGCCTGTTTCTATTAATTATGCTCGTGCACGTACGGTAAGAACACCAGAGGTTGAGGAAGATATTCTGACGAAAATCCAAAACTCAGCAGCAGACGATTAGGCTTAGAGTTAGGGGTAAGCAAAGATACTGTTAATAGGGTGACCAGAGAACAACTACTGCACCCATTTTATGTTCAACAGGTACAAGATCTTTTACCCCATCATTCTGAACCACGCCTAGCTTTCTGCCGGTTTATCCAAGAATACAGAAATCAAGATAGGAATTTTACACGAAGAATTTTATATAAATATATAAATCTTTTAATTTTAATTAAAAAGTTCCATGTTAATTTTCAATAAGAGAAACAAAGTAATTTACAAAATTCGAATTCATTACCCAATTTTTTAATTCATACGCACTATTTCAGGCGATGCATGTAAAAATGAAAATATATTGTTTAATGCATGTTTCTTGGGAATTTAAATACGTATATATATATATATATATATATATATATATATATATATATATATATATATATATATATATATGTATATATATATATATATATATATATATATATATATATATATATACGTATTTAAATTCCCAAGAAACATGCATTAAACAATATATTTTCATTTTTACATGCATCGCCTGAAATAGTGCGTATGAATTAAAAAATTGGGTAATGAATTCGAATTTTGTAAATTACTTTGTTTCTCTTATCGAAAATTAACATGGAACTTTTTAATTAAAATTAAAAGATTTATATATTTATATAAAATTCTTCGTGTAAAATTCCTATCTTGATTTCTGTATTCTTGGAAAAACCGGCAGAAAGCTAGGCGTGGTTCAGAATGATGGGTAAAAGATCTTGTACCTGTTGAACATAAAATGGGTGCAGTAGTTGTTCTCTGGTCATCCTATTAACAGTATCTTTGCTTACCCCTAACTCTAAGCCTAATCGTCTGCTGCTGAGTTTTGGATTTTCGTCAGAATATCTTCCTCGACCTCTGGTGTTCTTACCGTACGTGCACGAGCATAATTAATAGAAACAGGCGCAAACCTACCCGTTTCACGAAGACGCCTTGAACTGCCGCGAAGGTTTTATGGTTCGGTAAGCGACAATTCGAGAATCTTTTACTGTATACTCTGCAAGATTCTAAACCATTTCCTTGGGGATATCCAAAAAACAATAACATATCGGTCATTTTTTCATTGGTATACTGTACGGCCATGATGAATAAAATTTGTAGATTGTTTGACAATTCACCGGTGCTTGCTAATTAGCGACAATGTATCAAAAACATCAACAACACTGCTCACAATCAAAAATTTTACGAATTTCACCTACTAAAAGATAGGCCGTAATTCATCCTATTCTGATCAAAATGTAATGCTTGAATGGTTTTAGATTCGATTTGACACCAGTCAGTTTTTAGTGACAGTTAATTTATTATAACGCCTTCGCTTCAAATTGTGTTCATTTATCACAATAATTTAGACCTAGCCATAAAAGATATGAATTGTTTTAATCCAAATATCTCAAAAATGGCTGCTCAAATCAACTCATACCAGGTATACCTTTTTTAGGTAAAAGACGTTGGAGAGTAAGAAATTTTATGTAAAAGTAAAACACAGTGTGGCTCTAAAAAATGAAAATGATTGCAGATTTCAATTTTTCACCCCAAAAAACACCCTTTAGCTGAAAATTGTTAATTTTTAAATAAATTATTTATGAAAAACTAAAACCAAATTGAACTTTTGACACTCTGTATCTCCGAAATAATCCACTTTTGGACTGAGGTAAGTAGAGTTAGATCGTCATATTTTGACATCCGTATCTTTTAGAGACACCCTGTATATATACATGTATATATATATATATATATATATATATATATATATATATATATATATATATATATATATATATAAATATACATAAGATGACATTAAAGGTAACCATAAGAAAAGCTTCCACGATATGAATGATTAAATATTTTAAATTTCCAAGGAACATGTATATTTTCATTTTTGCATATCCTGAAAATACTGCTGATGCGTATGAATTAAAAAATTGAGTAATGAATTCGAATTTTGTAAATTACGTTGTTTCGCTTATCACAAATTAACGTGGAACTTTTAGTTCCTTAAGTCAATAAGAAATTGCGGTTTATGGGAATAAATCAAGTGTCAAAGTGGAGTAATCTTTCGACTTGTCGCTACAATTGCCCCAAACATCTTCAGGAATGTTTACTCTTCGAAATGAGAACACTCATTGAGTATTCTAAGCCCGAGGAGTAAAGATCCCTGAAGACGTCTCGTACAATCGTAGGTGCAACATCGAAAATTCAATAAAATTTGCAACGTTCTAATTCCAAGAACCACCATTCTATATATATATATATATATATATATATATATATATATATATATATATATATATATTGTGTCATTTTAAATTGCCCGCACTTTGAGGCGCACTTCTTGCAGCCCCTTTTTAATTTTTGAGAATGAATTGAGTGAAGAATGATTTTAAAAGAACAAAATTAGAGTAGACCAGCACATCCGCCAATCTGAACTATAAAGGTAGCTTTTAAGAAAAAAGTAGGAATTACTTAAATTAGAGTCAATTAACAAAATTCAAATATCTATACCACCATCAGATAAATTAAAATAAATAATCCTTCAAATTTCCTGCTTTTGTCTTATTGCTATAGTGTAGTTTCGTTTAATAAACCTTATGAAATAAAAAATATCTGAAAAGTTAGAGCTTTTACTTTGTTCGAAAGCTAGTACACTGAACCCCTTAAAAAATAAAATTCCAAAAGCCCCGCGCTGACAGCGTCATTTTGTGTCATTTTAAATTGCCCGCACTTTGAGGCGCACTTCTTGCAGCCCCTTTTTAATTTCTGAGAATGAATTGAGTGAAGAATGATTTTAAAAGAACTAAAGAAATTAGACAGACACTAGCTCAGTTGTAATATGGGTAAGAGATAATTTTTGTACGTCTTTTTGGAATTAGTTTCTATTGTTGTTAAAAAAATTTTGGTTGTACTAATTTTTGGGCACCATTCATTTTAAAATAGAAAGGATCTAGTTTCAGCTAAAAAAAAATGAAAAAATACTGAAGTGTTATACAGTTGTTAAGAAAAAGAATCAGTCTGGTACAACCCTTCTATCCTGAAAAGAAAGATAGGTGTACAGTGAAACACTAGCTTTAATCATGATTTAACTTAAAAGTTTTAACCCTTGCAGTTCAAGAATTACAAAAATTTTAGCCTAAAAGGTAGTTATTACTAAGTAGAGCTCCTAAATCAGACATTTTAGTTCTAAAACTTTGCTACACCCGAAATCGAAGAGTCGTGATATTCACTTCACGATTTATCAGTTCAAATTGATGTTAAAACACTTATTTGCGGGAAATAGATCTACTGATGTATATTCTGGTGACTTACGGTTTTCCTACGGGCTTCTAGGCCTTAAATTGAACACAAAACCGCTTTCACACATTCCATCACTAATTTGTCAGTATGGCTTCACGATGAGAAGAGCCTACTTCGGCTCCTCCATGTAGAAAAAACACACAAAGCCCACTACGGCTTCACGTTAAAAAACTCGTGCTCGACTTGGCTCTCGAAAAAATCGTCAGAAGCCTCTACTGCGGCTTGATGGACAAAGCCTGGCTGCGGCTTGGTCGGAGAAAAACCACCTCTGCGGCTCGATGGAAAAAGCCTTCTCTGCGGCTTGATGGGAAAAAGCCTTCTCTGCGGCTTGATGGAAAAAGCCCTCTCTGCGGCTTGATGGAAAAAAGCCTCGATCTGCGTTCTGCAGACCCTTAAATAAGCCGTGAGAACTCTGTCTCTAAAATGGCCGACTTCCGGGAAACAAACATTTCACCAATCGCGGCGTACCACGAATTGAATAGATTCGGTCGGAAACCCGCACTGTACACTGTACCACGAGCGGCTAGAAATTTCTGCGAAATACACTGCTCGATACAAAGATGAAAAGAAGTACATTATAAAGCCAAAAAATCAGTAACATTACATGCTCTTAAAATCTAGGAAAAAATGAATTTATTATATATATATATATATATATATATATATATATATATATATATATATATATATATATATATATGTATATATATATATATATATATATATATATATATATATATTATATATATATATATATATATATATATTCCACAAATCCTGCACATACTGAGAGTTTCCTCTCTTCTACGTCAGCTTGCAGTGATTTCAGAAAAGCTGAGTGCGGATTTATTTTTTTTAAAAACGTTTTTTTTTAAATATGGATGAAATATTAATTTTTCGGTGTAAAATCGAGTGTAATTATAGTTTTTCAAGATATATTTACTAATCAAATACTGTTTAAGGTGAGTTATCTTAATTATTAATTATATAGAAAATTGGCTTTGAAAAAAAATGTAAGGTAGATTGTTTTTTGTAATAGTTTTTAGGCCTATTATTCTGGTTAAATACTTTAGAAATGCTACTTAGTTAGTTTTTGAAACATGGAGTTTTGGGTGCAGTTTGTTTTTCAAGTTTGGGGTAAGAATAAATGGGGTGTTTTTGGAGGATGGTGGTTTTTAAATTTTGATAAAAAGCAAAACAAAACGCTGAAGAGCTTAATTATTTATCTAAAATTGTGTTTGATAATATTAGGGATTAACTGCTTTTTTTATAATTTTTCGATAACGTTGCAAGACCAAACGGCGTTTTTTTTGGGTCAACGAGTAATATTGAAAAATTACAAAGATTTTCGAATTGACAAAAAATACTGCTCGTGCATTTAATACATATTTTTGGCTGCAAGAGCCACCCAAATATATACAGTGCATGAAATATAAACGATATTTTTTTTTTTAATTTTTTTATTTAATTTAACAAATAAACCAAGTACATTTTTCAACATAATCTCCTGCTTTGGAAATGCAGCGTATCCGAAGTTTTTTGATACCATCGTCGTAGAAGGAAGGAGGCTGTGTTAATAACCAACTGCGCACGAAGCCCTCGACCGCGTTATCGTCTGTCGTCAAAATTAATAATAACGCGTTGCGCAATCGAAAGGTGCACGTCTCGCTCCTACATCGTGAGCTGTACTACTGAATGCACCTGGCGGGGCCAACCGATCGTTCTCCCTACTCGTAACAAGCCCAACCAACATTGCTAGAAGCGGCGGGCAGCTTCGAATGATACTAAGTGCTCAATAGAGAATGTCTCGTTTATATTTAATTCATTATCATATATATATATATATATATATATATATATATATATATATATATATATATATATATATATATATATATATATAATATATATATATATATATATATATATATATATATATATATATATATATATATATATATATATATATATTTATATATACATACATATATATATATATATATATATATATATATATATATATATATATATTATATATGTATATATGTATATATATATATATATATATATATATATATATATATATATATATATATAATATTTAAATTATATAATATATTTAAGCAGTAAATTTGCTGTTCTTTTTAAATTTCGCCACAACTCCGCTGTGAACGAGACACGCCCAAATGAAATTTAATAATTTCAGCACAATAATATCATTTATGAAGATATTTTATCAATAATAATTTTGAAAATTTATATTTACCTCTAACAAAATAATAAGAAAATAACCCTCCGGATATATTTCATAAAATTTAGGATATTGTTATAAAATGCCAGTTATTCTGAATATTCCAACTAATTTTCAGTTAGTCTATCCATTCAAGGAATAGTGGTGTAAATACATAGGAGATTTTAGAAGTCAAATATGAAGTTTTGATGTATTTATCAATCAGCGCTTACTAAGTTAGCGTATTACCTGAAACTAACACGACTTATAAATGTTATCTACTTGTTTGAAATTAGTATAAGTGTTTGTCCTTATGTGATGCTTACAACAGCCAAGGTCTAGTTGGTTAATACAAGTTAGTTCAACTTTTTATTCAATTTTTTGGTTCTGTTCATATTACTTACTCAAATGCAGCTTCATGGCCTATCGTCGTGACTTTAACCACATGTGCACAGGGAAAGATCAAAAACTCCAGAAAATAGTATCCGAATGAAATGAAAATACATTGTATATTTCACATTTTTTTTATTGTCATTAAATATATGTTGCTGGGTCGAAATACGTGGAGCGTTTATTAAACTTAGATTTCGTTATTATCAAAATAAATTATATCAAAATACTTTTTTTAGATAATTGATAGATTAATAGAGATTAATAACCTATCTAAAATTGTATTTGCTAATATTACTGATTAATTGCTTTTTTAAATATTTTGTCTGTCGTCTATTTTTAAGTCATTTGTTATCTAATATTTCTTTTTAAAACGTAAAGTTCGACAACGTTGCAGGACCAACCGGCATTTTTTTTTTGGATCAACGGTTGAAAAATTACAAAGAGAAATGAGAAAAAATAAATGTATCTTTCTTCGGCTCGATATATATACAGGGTTACAGGGAAAGTCATCCTAGATAATTAAGGACGTTATAGTTTAGGTCGTTTCTGGCCGATTTGACTCTACGACATGATGTCCTAAACTTAACCGTTTTCGAGATATTGAAGTTTAAAGATTTTCTAAAAAAAACATGTTTTTTTTTGCTTTCATATCGATTTTTTTTTATTAAAGATTCTCGAGTGCGATTTTTTGGTTATTTTTAGTTAGTCTATATGTCAAGTATCAAAAATCATTAAAAAAATTTGAACTAGTTACTAACAGTTTCAAATGGCGGCTTGTTAATATTTCTAAATTACGAATTTTTACCAAGTGTGTTTCCTATTTTAAATCAATAAAGAGAAAAAAAAATGTATGAAAGTTATTCTGCAAATTATTTTAAAAACTTTTACGTCTTTTTAGCTATCTAAAACGGTATAATATCTACTGGATCTATTGAAAATTCTAAGAAAATGAGATTTCAATAGGCCCAAATGTGGAGTAACATAATAATAGAATTTAGATACTACCAATTACTGGTTTACTACCTGCACCTTCAAACAATAAAAAGGGTTGGGTAAGCATTTTTTTTTCCGGTCGGGGTACTCTCTGTGCGAGTGACATTTTCTGTTCACTAAACATTATTGAATAATTTTTAGTCTGCTCATGCAATTCGTCCGTGGTAGATGTGCTATACCGTGCTTTTCAAAAATATCTGTGTTTCATCTTCTGACTGTGTGAATTGGCTCGTAACTGGATTTTGATCTCTGCTTGTGAATATGGCAACGTATACCAACGAGGAATATGCTGACATCCTAATGTGTTACGGATTTTGCGAAGGAGTGTCGTCGCGTGCACGTGATGAATACATACTGCGATATCCTACTCGTCGTGTACCTGATGTTAGCGTATTTGATGGAACTTATCGAAGACTACGAGAAAACTGGTTCTGTACAAAGACGGCTCATGGGACGACCACGTATCTTTGACGAAGACGAAGAAAACGAAATACGACGTCTCTTTGAGGTAGACCCAACCACTTCTACAAATGTTGTCGCACAACAGCTTGATATTTCGCAGTGGAAGATATGGTTTGTAATGCATACTGTTGGGCAACACCCTTACCACTATACGCCCGTGCAAGTCATTGAAGAAGGGGATCAGTTGCGACGATTACAATTCTGCAGATTTATGCTCAATACCGATGTCGAAGATGCATCTTTTTTTAAGAAAATACTATGGAATGACGAGTCGAAATTCGACAAAGACGGTCTTACAAACTACCACAATGCCCACTATTGGGCTTCTAAAGAGGAAGGCAACCCAAAACAAAAAAAGAACGAAAGGTTCACAAACAAGATTCAGCTTAAATGTGTGGATGGGTATAATTTCAAATTATTAGGTTGGGCCATTCTTCCTGCCAGATAATTTGAATGGCGAGGAATACGACAATTTTTTGCGGAACGATTTACCTAATTTGATGGAAGACCTACCTATTGGTTTGAGACAAAACATGTACTTTCAACACGACGGCTGCCCAGCTCACTACAGAGGAAGTGTTCGTGCATGGCTCAATGACAATTATCCCAACAAATGGATTGGAAGAGGCGGACCCATACCTTGGCCGGCGAGAAGCCCAGACCTAACACCGATGGATTTTTATGTGTGGGGTTACATGAAAAGTTTCGTATACGACCAGATGACTCCTATCGAAAACGTGGATGTCCTAAGACAAAAAATAATTGATGCGGCTGACGAAATGAGGCGGCACCTCACAACCAGCGTTGTGAAAAGTAATTTAAGAGAAAGAATGAGAATTTGTGTTAGAAATAGGGGCGACCATATAGAACATGAATTATAATTAATAAAAAATATTAAATTGCAAGGTTTTTTGTTTTATTTGTGTATTTTTCGTATTTTCACCTAGAACTAAAAATTTACCTTTTGCTACCCGAGTCCGCTTTAGGTGTCATTCTGTGTATAGTTTTCTATTAAACTCCTAGTATTATACCTTTTTTGATTGCTAAAAAGACGTAAAAGTTTTTAAAATAATTTGCAGAATAACTTCCATACATTTTTTTTTCTCTTTATTGTTTTAAAGTAGGAAACAATTCGTAATTTAGAAATATTAACAAGCCGCCATTTGAAACTGTTAGTAACTAGTTCAAATTTTTTTGATAATTTTTGGTACTTGACATACAGACTAACTAAAAACAACCAAAAAATCGCACTCGAGAATTTCTAATAAAAAAAAATCGATATAAAAGCAAAAAAAAAACATTTTTTTTTTTTTAGAAAATCTTTAAAGTTCAATATCTCGAAAACGGTTAAGTTTAGGACATCATGTCATAGAATCAAATCGGTCAGAAACGACCTAAACTATAACGTCCTTAATTATCTAGGACGACTTTCCCTGTAACCCTGATATATATATATATATATATATATATATATATATATATATATATATATATATATATATATATATATATATATATATATATATATATATATAGGTACGCAATACGATTGCTATTCTTTTTAAATTGCGGCACAATTCACCTGTGAATGCTACAAGTCCAATAAAATTTAGTAATTTGAACACAATAGTATCATATATGACACATATTTTATCAATAATAATTTTGAAAATTCATATATATATCTGTAAAAAATAATAAAAATATAACCCTCCCAATTTATGTCGTAAAATTTAGGATATTATTATGAAATGCCGGTTATTTCACATATTTAAACTAATTTTTAGTTATTCTATCTATTCAGTTATGGTTGTGAAAATAAATACATAGGAGATTTTAAGTCATATATATTTATTAATCAGCGCTTACTAAGTAAGCATATTACCTGAAACTAACATACCAAAAATACGACTTATAAATGTTATCTACTTATTTGAAATTTGTACAAGTGTTTGACCTTATATGATACTTACAACAGCCAAGGTCAAGATTGCTAATACCTATACGTTAGTTCACCTTTTTATTCAATTGTTTAGTTCAATTCGCACTACTTACTCAAATGCAGCTTAGCGGCCTACCGTCATGAATGAAAGATCAAAAAAACTCCAGAAAATAGCATCCGAAAAAATGAAAATACATTGCATATTTCACACTTTTTTTATTGTCATTAAATATACATTTAGTTTTACAATTACAACTGGTACAGTTTAAATTTTCACGTTTATAATAAATTTAAATACTTTTGACTTATTGTCGAGTTTTTTCCATAATACCTAAATACATTTATTGTCAATTTAGTAGCTAAGTAATATAAATGTCAAACATCGAAATAGTAATAAATCCACGATAAATTGTAAAATCAATATTGTCGCACACAGCTTATATTGTTCTGATAGAAGTCCCTTATAAGTTCCAGCCCTGTGTTATATTTGTAGAATTGGATTATTTATTTATATGGATATTTGGGTTTAAAATCTAAATGAAGTGTTTCCTGCTTTGAGTTTTTAAAAAATATTTATTTACGGATTGGAAAAAAATCACTGGATTAGTCTCTTTTTTATAAAATATGGTCTGTATTATGTTTTAGAATTACATACTGTATATAATCAGCTTATTTTTTGACCTTTTTGAAATTTAATGTATTTTAGAATTGTTTTCAAACAATAGCATCATTGCATTCGTTGCAATTGTTTTCAAACAATAGCAACATTGCCAGTTAGCCCAATGAAGATTGTTCGTAATAATTTTGCAAATTAAAAATTTTGAAACAGCAAAAGAAAAATTGCCTTTTTAAAAGAACTGGGCAGTACCTCATCGGTAACAAACATTGCCGGTGTAAGTAAATTGAAACAAAATATATTTGTGCGAAAAATTTTTGAATATTTTGCACAATAATTCATTGGCTATACTATAAAAATATTTTATTTTGTATATACAATAGGAATGAAATTAATACGAGTTAGTTTACAATTTTAGATTGAGTTAGGTTAATTTTTTGTTTGTCCTAAGAGTTGATCTACTAACGAATGAGCTAAAACTTTACTCAAGTAATATGACTATTTGTACGCATTTTTTCCATACTAACAAAACTAATATATTCTTTAAAAACAGAGGAAAATAATTCGTTTTGTGGAATTTTATAATTTAGAATTTATTATAATTGATTAAGTTTTTTTTATATATTTTATATATTGTCCATATTCCACAATTCTTGCACATACTGCAAGTTAATTATTTTTTACGTCAGCTTTCGTTATTATACAGTGATTTTATAAAAGTTGGGTGAGGATTTATTTGCTTTAAAACCTTTTTAATGTTCCGTACGGAACACCTATA
>CM032455.1:10270176-10312676 GCA_019049505.1 Pachyrhynchus sulphureomaculatus | reverse complement strand
TATATATATATATATATATATATATATATATATATATATATATATATATATATATATATATATTTACCGGCTGGCCCTGAAGTTATCATCTACGTTACATTAGTTAAACTATTTTAGAAAGCAAAATAAAATTTCATGTACTATTATAGTTAGAGTCGATTGTCATTTTAAGTAGAAAAATAATTAACAGTTGCTTCAGATCTCAAAGGAAACGTGACATATATTTTATTTCAGGCGAAATACTGTATATATTTTCATTTTTTTTAATTCCACAAAAAATTCTAAATAACTTTTGTCTACTACTCCCTATATCAAATATCAATAGCATTTGAGATAATCGCTTCTGAAAATCGGAGAATTTTTTACTTTTATTCCATTTTTGAAGACACTATTTAACAATAAATATATGATAATGTAAAACAAAGGCTCTTTCTTATTATAATTCGAGTATGCAATCTAATAAAAAAAAAATTACCCCCTATTTGTACTTTTTACATTTTTAATTTGCTCAAAATCCAAACTTTGAATAGCATTGAAACAGCTGAATTTCGAAAGTCGGCAATGTCACATTCATAGGCGATTTTTATCGTTTAACCAATTTTAAAAGAATCAACTCTCTACTTAAAATATTAGCTACCATTATTAGAAATTACTCTAAGGTTATAATATATATATATATATATATATATATATATATATATATATATATATATATATATATGCACATACATATATATATTTGTGTGTGTCTGTGTATGTATACGATATAGGGTGGTAATAAGGAAAGTTAATTTGTTCTTTAGAGATCTATTATATATATGTATATATATATATATATATATATATATATATATATATATATATATATATATATATATATATATATATATATATATATCAAATTAATTCTATCATGTCACTAGTTAACATATTAGAACTCTAACAAGAACTGTCAGTTGTCTTAGGACCATCGTAAAACATCTTAAAAATCAATTTAAAGTACAAAACTGAATGATTTTTAGAGTCTATTATAACAAAAACTATTGATATAATATAGAGAAGCTATGTAGAATTTTCCGAAGAATTCAAAAATTTCAAAATACACAAGATATCTCATTTGAATTAAAAGAGAATGACGTAAAATTGGAAGCGACTGCCAATTGATTTTTTATTTAAATTAGTCGTCTACTCTAATTATACTAGTATAACAAATTTCATTTTGCTTTTTAAAATAGTTTAACAATGGCATCATGAACAGTAACTTCATGGCCATCCTGTAGATATATATATATATATATATATATATATATATATATATATATATATTATATATATATATATATATATATATATATATATATGTTTAGAACGTGACAGAAAAAAAAGGTACCCATTGAAATCCATGTCCATTATATTATTAAATATGGTCGCATTTGACTAAATAATATATAGTACATATATCTATTATGTAGAGTAATATACGTGTCTTCTTTTTCTACACCTTATTAACATCTTCCATTGGCTACTCGGCATATAAGTAAAAAATAATCATGACATTTAAGCAAAATTTCTTTTTGAAATAATTATATTTTATTTATTTGTTTATTTCAGCGGCAGAAGCAGAAATTAAAAAAAAAAATTAAATAAATAATAAATATATAGGTTGACAATAAGTAGTAAGGTATGTATATTATTTTCTTGAATAATATGTCAATTTTAAAATTTCTTTACTTTGGATCTCTAGTAAATCAAATCGGATTATATTAATACAGGTTATTTTGAGATTTTCTGACAGTACTCTTATTAAACATGTTGGGCTTAACATTTGCGATCCATTCCTAAGGTTTTCAATTTTTTTTTGCTTCGAATTGATTCAATTAAAGCAAACGAACAATAAAATCCATCGAGCAGCTGTACGAAAAATGTTATATATCAATTGGCCTTAACTATAATTTTTCTATATTCTAAAACCATATGTCTCCGAAGATATTCTTGATTGTTTATTTTTAGAAAATAAATAGCTAAAAATAAATGATAGATATGATTGTAAAGATATGAGTAAACAGTTTTGTCGTCATCAGTCTACAGTAAATTGTGTAAAGCGGCTGATAATAAAGTCGACATATTCAAATAAAAAAAGTATTTCCGATACTAGATAATTTCAAGTTTGCTTTTTGGCTGCGTTTCGTAATAACATGTTAACAAAAATTAATTTTAAACTTATAGAAGTAAAACTTTTATGTTCATCATACAGTTTTCTTCTTTGAAAAGTTCTTCGAAAGTTTACATACAAATTTTCTCAATTTGTTGCTGTAATTCTAAATTGGTATAATAATAAACTAAGGATCAATAATTAAATATGTGTGGCGTGACTTGTCATAAAAGTTTTAAACATGGAACGAACTCTACATAGAGTAATATGAGCAAGATGCCCGGTTTCGCACCTCGAAGACTTCAACATGTAATATAGTATCAAAATAAAAGAACAATAATTCGAATAAACATGTCGAAAATGTACAGCTTTTAAGATTTAACTTTGGAATGTTAGAATTATATATGATACCCATATATATGTATATATATATATATATATATATATATATATATATATATATATATATATATATATATATACATATACATATATATATATTTATATATATATATATATATATATATATATATATATATATATATATATATATATATATATATATATATATATATATATATATATATACATATACATATATATATATATATATATATATATATATATATATATATATATATATATATATATATATATATATATATATATATATATATATATATATATATATAATATATTAAAACTGATATATCCCTGTAACAAAAGCAGCTGCAGAATAATAATAATAAATAGCGTCTTCGATAATAATACATAAAATTATCTTAAAAAGGTTTCAAAGTTTTGTACTAAAGACTTCCCTGCCACTCCTTGTCTGAGGGTGAATTGAGTCCTACTTACCGATCCCCATTTTAGAATTGCAATCAGTTTTATTATTTTCTTGCATCAAGATAAGTAATAAACGATTTGTTTCTTCTTTACCGTTTCACAGTAAAAAATGCCTGAAAAACATCAGCTATACGTTAAAAATGAGATATGATAGACACAGCATGAAAATATCGCTGTTTTTATTTAATTAAGCAGACTGTAGCGAAAACTATTTGTCACTTTTGCAACATCAATGCCACTTAGAACACTTTTTGCGTTACCAATTTGCAATATTTCACGAAAAAAAAACATTTATTTTTGCACCAGGATACAGAGCATTTGCAAAGGTAGTATCCTTGACATTTCACCGATGGTTATTTTATATCGCTCTTAAACTTTTATTCAAAATTTCCTGCCTCTCTCTAATTCAGGCATTCCAAACGTTCATCTCAGCTGTATCAATGAGCGGTGCATTCCTTTTTAAAATTAACTAGTCCAGTGGTTTATAAAATTGTGAACTATGTTCAAATTTAATAAAAATAAGTACTAGTTGTACCTCCAATTGCGGACTCATTTCAATATATTAAACTATTTTATGAGTATATATATATATATATATATATATATATATATATATATATATATATATATATATATATATATATATATATATATATATATTATATATATATATATATATATATATATATATATATATATATATATATATATATATTAAATTTTTTAGGAAAGTTTGTATTATTTACTAAGCCAATGTGGTCATTGTTTACAAATGTTAAACCATTTATTTTTAGGACATAAGATATTAATGATTAGGGACTAATTGTGTTTAAACTGATCATATTGAATTTAATATTTAATTTAGTTCTATTTATATTATATCATTGTGAATTTCTGCTGAATACTTATCACACAGGTAAACTTATTTACTTTTTTGTTGAGAAAATCTTTTAAGTTTCTGTAATTCTTTTAAGATACTTTTTTTTTTAGTAATTCATCACATTTAAATTTCTATTGATCTGGGAACGTCACTTTCACAACAACCTATGGGCCGTCATCGATTAATTCCATGAGAATAATTTAAGTGAAAACGCAAGGTTTAAGCAGTATAAAAAGGTTGAGTGGCTTAAAAAAACTTGTTTTACAACCATGTCATGTCAATCATTCCAAAATGAATAACATCTTGAAAACAGAAACAAAAAAATTTAGGGAAATGTTTACTATTCAGTAATCCACAATTACAATGGATAATTTCTAACGGTTTGAATTTTAGTCACGTCGTGAAATAAGTCGTATAAATCTGCCTTTTCTTCTATTTCTCTCAGATCAACCTACTTATTCTTATGACAACTTGAAAATTACACTTAGAAATAGCATAACTAAATCTTTAAACTTCTACCAGAAACATTATTTAAATACAATGAATTTGATAAGAATGACATTTTCACTACGTTTTTAGAAATTTATACAAAGTCAGTACCTGTGGTGATGAATACAGGATCATTAGTTTTCTAATAATACTATTTTATTTTTAGAAAAAGTAAGGTGAAACTTTATTTACTAGTTTTGAAATAATAGTAAGACCCTAATTTTCATCAATATAAACCACTAAAAGTCGATGAAGTCCTTTTTTCAAGAGTTTTTGACTGTTCTTTCATCTGTCAATTCTTCCCGGAGCGCGCTTCGTCTTAACACAGCTCCTCAGCCGAACTAGGATCGACAGAGAAAGAGAACAAAACTGAAAGTTTTTGTTGCAGTGTTTGCGAAAATAATAAGTTAATACAACAATTAGCATCTCTGCCTAATATAAGCCTAATTTTGAAGTCGTACCTTCTCTCTGTTGATGGCTACAGACCAGTGGAGGAATTTTTCAGTGAGTTGATAACAATTACCGCTTAGAAGCACTTTATAGGATTCTACACCAAGTGTATAAAAGTCAATAAAAACCACTGATGTTGGACAAGGTCCTCTTTTCAGTAGGTTTTGAATATTTTCTCATTCATCAATCCATGATGGCTCCTCGGCCGAGCTAGGGTCAATGGAGAAAGAGAACAAAATTGAACATACCTATTGCAGTATAGGCTTACATCAGCCAGAGTTGCAAATTGTTGAATTTTATCTAATTTTCATGTTTAAATTTATGTATTTTCATGGTTTTTTTGGCAGATGTTTTATCGATAAACCAGCGATTTTAACCTTTTTACGTGCTCCGTTTCCACTTCTACATTGAATTATTCGATGACGGTACACTTTTTGAATGGATTCACGACCCACTAATAAAAATTAAAAAAAAGGACAATTTACAGCGTCATTCTAGGATGTCGAAATACTTTTTTAAGTAGAATATTGTCGACTGCGGGCTGTAGGAGATAACGTTTACTATCTAATGGTACCGACGTGACTTTGGTATAGCTGTTGTTCTTGGTTTTCCCATTTGAGGTATCCGACCTGCAAAGGAAAAAATACCTATAACCAATTTTAAAAAATTATTAATAAAAATATGCTAGTAAATAGATTAGACATTATTAGTACATTACAACAACGATATAGCACTGTTCTATCTAAATACTACAGTATGACTACGATAAATTGGTAAAAATATTGCTCCACATTTGAATCTTTGAGATAACATACCAGGGTTTTAAAATTATATTTTATTTGACATTTGTTTGATTAAAAAATAAAAGCGGAATTACTAAGCGTCTACAAACTTAACTTGTATAACAAAAATTTTTAACAGTAAGATGCAAGAAGTTATATCTGTGACTAATGTTCCATTTTTCAAAGCATACGCGCTATTAGGGATTGTTCAAAAAGATAGAGGATTGTTGAGAAAAGTAATGTATCGGAGTCACAACTGCTGAAATAATCACTGGGCAGCAAAGCACTTATAAGTTGTTAATTTCTGATCAGAAATAATAGGTCATTAATACACAACACAACTGTTTCTCTGTAAGCACCAGCAACCTTGATTCCTTAGAACCTCGACGAAAGATTAGGGACCTAAGTCTATTCTAAAAGTATTTTCATAAAAAGTGTGCGGTGGATGTCCCACAGCGATGCATGATAAGTATACACGTTGCGCTCATAGATCATTAGAGCAGTAAAAAAAGTCAAAATAATGATAAGATCGGCATAGTTTAAATACAGCCATATTATGATTTTGTCCTCTCTGGGATATCATCAGGAGTATTGTCCTGAGTTTTGGAACTCAAAAAACTTGTGCTCTTATGTTTATAAACAATTTAAGTTTTCAAAACGCGTTTTTTGAGCTTAAAATGTAAATAACTCCAGTTATATAAATTTCCAACGAATCCTCATTAGTTCTAAGTTGCTCAAATCCGTACATAACCTACAAAATTGAAAAAATCGACAAAAAACTGTTTTTTTTTTCATTTTATTGTTCAGGGCGACTAAGTGGACCGATCGGCTTGTAACTTTCGGAAAATATTCCTTTTATTATAGCAAAAATTTTTTTTACAAAAATATTGACCCCAGTGGGCAAAATGGATCTTTTTTTAGGTCTCGATGCCAGCTTTCCGACGCCATTAAAAAACGGTTACCTCCAAAACAATTTTTAATGGCATGGGCAAGCTGACATCGCAACCTAAATTTTGAAAAAAAAAAGATCCATTTTGGACCAAATGACATAAAATGGCGGGCAATTCAAATTTTAAATATCAAATTCAATTGTGCCCACTGAGTTCAATATATTTGTACGAAAGTCTCAGGATATTTTTGCTATAACAAAAGGAATATTTTCTGAAAGTTTCAAGCCGATCGGTTCACTTAGTCGACCTGTAAAATAAAATTTAAAAAAAAAAAACAGTTTTTGTCGGTTTTTCATTTTTGTAGGTTATATACGCACTTGAGCGACTTAAAAATGATGGAGATTTATTGGAAACTATATTACAGGAGTTTGGCTTTTTTTTCGTCTCGATCCGACCGGAGTTATTCACATTTTAGCACGTAGACTGAAAAGTTTTTGATCTAGCTACTTAAAACATATTTTTTCTTTTATGTTCTAAAACCCGAGTTTCGAATGAGCGACCTGTCTGACGGATGTAACTTTTATGACAAGAACCACAATTTAACTGATACAGTCCAGATTTTTTTGATCTATTTTGTTTTCCCTTTGCGTTTTTAATGAATTTTTCTAACCAGTTATTATTATAGTTAGCTTTTAGAACAAATAACTCGTTAGGAAAATTCATTAAAAACGCAAAGGGAAAACAAAATAGATCAAAAAAATCTGGAGTGTATCAGTTAAATTGTGGTTTTTGTTATAAAAGTTACATAGGTCAGACAGGTCGCTCGGATTTTAGAACATAAAGACGCTATTTAAAAAACAAAACTGACTCAGCGTATAGTAATCATTTAACAGAATCAAAATCATCTTTTTGACGATAAATTTAAAATTCTACACATACAAAACAAAGGCGTAAAAATTAAACCTATTAGAAAATTTAGAAATAAATAGAATTAAAAATTCAGACATCATCTTAAATGAACAAAAAGATACCTGTCTGGCCCATGGTAACTCCCCTTTACTCAATTTATACAATTAATATTCAGAATGGATTTCCCAGCAATATTCATTAGCATATAGTATTAATTTTATTACCTATCTACCTTAGGGTATTTATATAAATGTAACAACACTAATACTCAAATATCATTTTGTATCAGAAGGAGCTATAGTATAGCGAAACGCGTCATACAGTTTTAGTGAAACTAAATAAAGTGGAAATTTGACAATATTAGTCTCTCCTTACATTCTAAGATTTTTTTATGTGTCTAGCACACGTGCTACAGGGAAGTCCCTAAAGCGCTCCAGGAAAGGCATGTATGCTGAAAAGGCCATTCACGTTGCTCTTGAATCGCTGCAAATTGAACTCGGTGGGAAACACAGTCCTGGGCAAATTGGGCGGGCTACATCCTTCGAACAATTTCCATGAAAATATTTGTAGAACAGACTCAAGTCGCCAACCGTTCCTCGATATTCCAGCGAATCAAGGCCGCCGGTCAGTTCCGGGTCTCCAATCAGACGAACAGCTCTTCTCTGAACAGAATCCAATAAATGCAGTGTGTGTTTGGGAGCGGAGCCCCAAACATGGGGGCAGTATGCCATAGTTGGCTGAATTTGAGCTTTGTAAAGAATTAACAGTTGTTGTGGAGTGTAAAGCTTTCTGGTTCGAAATAATATTCCCAACTTTTGAGAAGCTCTCCTTGCTATGCCTGCAACATGTTCATGCCAAGACATATTTGCTCCCAAATTAACGCCCAATAAATTAAGTGACGATGCTAGGGGAATGGAGTGCCCCGACATGACTATGTCGGGTTCAGCAACGTTAACTTTCTTAGAAAAAACTGCCGCCTGGGTTTTTGTAGCGTTAAATTCCACTTGGTCACTGTCACCCCAAGATAGAATTTCTTCCAGGTCTTTGTTAAGTTGAACGACCACCTGCTGTCTGCGGATATTCGCCTGAGTAGCCGATGTCCGAGCGTTCAAACTGAATGAAGAGATAAGCGTACTGTCATCTGCAAAGGTGTAGATTGGATTCCCTGTCTTTTCCAGCAGATCGTTAATGTAAATGAGAAAGAGAGTAGTAGACAGTATGGAGCATTGGGGCACACCGGCGTTGATAGTGAAGGTTGTTAGAAAGAAATCCGTCGACCGCGACTCGTACAGAACGCTCTCTGAGGAAACATGAGAGCCACAAACAGAACTTTTTAGACATACCATAAATGCGTAGCTTAGCCAACAGTCCATCGTGCCAAATACGGTCGAATGCCTTGGATATGTCGAAAGCAACCGCTCGAGATTCTCCAAAGTGTTTAATTGCGTTGTTCCAAACATGTGTCACATAAGTCAGAAGATCTCCTGTTGATCTGTGTTTACGAAAGCCATATTGGTGATCGCTAATAATGTTGTAGTACTAGTAAGATGTAGTTTATTTGAATTTTAATGTCTCTTCTCGATTATTTAATTAAGTTTTACTTTTTTTAGTCTATAATTGTTGTTTGATTTTTGTTAAATGATTAATCTCGCCTCTTCTACCACGCGATGTGTGTGGGTAATATGTACTCACATCATGTATATTCACATCTCAATGAAGACGATATATATATATATATATATATATATATATATATATATATATATATATATATATATATATATAGAATAAAGAAAGAAAGCAAAAAGTTGCCGTATCTACCAAAATTATTAAAAAATACAATCTTAGTTGGGGAACTCGGCAAATTTGGGCGTGATAAGAGATCACACAATTTTCATTAAGCCGCCAATATTTCGGTCCTGGATTGGGACCTTCTTCAGGGCAGAACTGAAAAGAAGAACAGAGCGTATTCACTGGTCGTGTCTGGGACAACTTTAAATTAATGATGTTATCATTAGGTTGTTATAATAAATAAAATTAGTGTAGAACAAGAATAAGATATTAGTCATAATAGGTTAAAAAACTCACATGAGAAGTGCAAAGATTTCGTTAGCCTGAATGGCCCTAGGTTATACATACAAAAGTTGTTACATATAAAAGTTGGTTAATCCATAAAATATATAAAATACACATTAAAACACTGTAGACAAAATTCTAAAAAACAAATTAAACACATGAATGTAATTAGGAACCTTGGATGTTGAGAAGATCGTTAATTATTTCACTTGTGACCACCACATATGGCCACCGCCATTTAAGAAAAATGACAAGGACGACAGGACATTTTTCTTAAATGGCGGTGGCCATATGTGGTGGTCACAAGTGAAATAATTAACGATGTTCTCAACATCCAAGGTTCCTAATTACATCCATGTGTTTAATTTGTTTTTTAGAATTTTGTCTACGGTGTTTTTAATGTGTATTTTATATATTTTATGGATTAACCAACTTTTATATGTAACAACTTTTGTATGTATAACCTACGGCCATTCAGGCTAACGAAATCTTTGCACTTCTCATGTGAGTTTTTTTAACTTATTATGACTAATATTTTATTCTTGTTCTACACTAATTTTATTTATTATAACAACCTAATGATAACATCATTAATTTAAAGTTGTCCCAGACACGACCAGTGAATACGCTCTGTTCTTCTTTTCAGTTCTGCCCTGAAGAAGGTCCCAATCCAGGACCGAAATATTGGCGGCTTAATGAAAATTGTGTGATCTCTTATCACGCCCAAATTTGCCGAGTTCCCCAACTAAGATTGTATTTATATATGTATATATATATATATATATATATATATATATATATATATATATATATATATATATATATATCAAAGAACTGAATAAAAATAAAAGATATTCTATAAAAAATCTGTTTAAGAAAAATAATCTGTTAACTTTGAAACAACTGTGTTTTAAGAATATCCTAAGATATATGCAAAATAATTTTAAATATGGGAGTAGAATTGCGCACGGTATTTTCACAAAATCGATCGCAAATGGATGTGTAGCCACTCAAAGGCACAAACGGTACGTTTGTGCCTCTGAAAATTATTAAACGCTCTTCGTAGGAATATCAGAATAATTTCAGATATTCCCTTTTAGCGTTACTATCTGGATTAGGCGAAACACAGTTTATTTTTTAAATTTATAATTAATGTATGATCATTGCTTTTTTTTTTCCCGATTTCGAATTCAACAGTTGTTATGTATTAAGTTTTATATTTCAGGCCCCACTATAAGTACTTTATATCTGCTGTCTAGTAGTAGCTTTTGGATATTTTGTCATTGTTTTTTTATTGTTCCGTATCCGAGATCACTTCAGTGTCTGTCTGTCACACCTAATTTTCTCCGAAACTGTTTGACATAGAAAGTTGAAATTTGGAACAAATATAGAAGTTCATAATCCAATCAGGGACCTGTAATTTTGAAAGTTACATTTTAAGTTAAGCTTGTGGAGAAAAATAAAAAAAACTTTTTTTCTAAGGTCATCGAGTGTGGTGTTAAATGAAAGCTTGTGAAAACACGAGTTCAAAAATACATATGATGTAATACTTGTGCACACTCTTCTTTGTATTATTTAGAAAAAAATGGCAAAAATCTAATATTTTACTATAAATAATATGCTTAAAATTTGGTCGAAAAAAAATGTAAATATTTCAAAAATGCTGTTTAATTATGCAATATTAAACAACCTCGCCCCTTTCAACCCTTTCCTGGGTTAAAATTTTAAGCAATGAAAATGAAATTTCTCATGATCTTCTTCTTCTTAGTGTGCTTTATCTTCTAGGGACGTTGGAGATCACATTTGCCCATCTGATTTTATCTATTGCCACTTACAATTGAAGGAAAAATAATCGGTAAGCGAGGACCAGGGAGGCGCCGCAACTCCTGGTTGAAAAACTTGGACAATGAACAATGGACAAACAGTCCAGTAGATGTCATGTTTGTCTTCTTGCCTTTTTTAGCTGAACTGTGGCACATTTCCAGCAGTAAGGAAATATTTCCTTTCTGTAGGATAGGTTGAAAAGTCTACAGAAAACAAATGTTAGTTCCCTTGCACCATTTTTGAGAACTATGGCGTCGACGCCAGTCTTTTTGGTGTCCAGCGTCATTAAAATACGTTTTATGATACGCTGTCTGAAGACAATATCGGACATCCTTGACTGCAATATGGGAATAGTAGGTGGTGTTTTTCCTTGGAAATCGACAGTAGAATGTGAAGCAAAGAGTTCAGCCAACAAGTTCGGTTTCTCAACAGGTGTCGTTGCAATAGAATTATCTGGCCGTGTGAGTGGTGGTATGGTGGATTTGATGAAATTTTGACTAACTGCCTTAGCGACTGTTCCGAGCACGAACAAAGGTGTTACGATTTATGATGTTAGGATTTTCACGCCATTGTCGGTAGGCAAGATGTTTAAAAGCAACAGCTTCTTTTCATTTTCGGTCAGACCAAGGTTGGAAGGGTATTTCTTCGAAACAGGCATGTAAGCTTCCATACTAGCCAAAATAACATCGGAAATCTCCCTGGCGCAGTCAGATGGTTCGTCGGATCGGAAACAAACCTCTAACCAAGGGAAAGTGATGAGATCTTCCCATTTAGCAGATTTGTGTAGGCGCCTCTCTATCTCTGATTCGTAGAATAGTCAATGTCGAAAGCAGTTTACGATCGGAAGAACCTAACGATGGATTTACGGTGACCGTGTAAATCTCCGGATTGGTGGTTAAAAACAGTGACTTATTTTACTGAGTTATATATATATATATATATATATATATATATATATATATATATATATATATATCAATCGGTTTTATAACGTCTTCCGTCTTCCGATGCCTAATTTCCACTCCTCCCGGTTTCTCCATCCCGCCTCCTCCAGGTCTCTTTCTAGTACTTCCTTGTTGATTCCTGCTCTCCAGCTTTGACGTGGTCTTCCTCGTTTTCTTTTTCCATGAGGGTTCCAATTTAAAATCTTTTTAGGTAGTCGGTCTTGTGAAATTCTCTGTACATGTCCGTACCATACCAACTGTTGGGTTCTGATTTCGTCCACTATATCGTGCTTTATTTCTAAAGCTCGCCTTATCGTGTCATTTGGTATGTGGTCTTTTCTGGATTTTCTGGCTGCTCGTCTCCAGAAATCCATTTCTGTAGCTTTTAGTATTTTTTCTGTTCTTTCCTTTAATGGCCACACCTGGGAGCTGTAAGTTATTATACTTTTCACTATTGAGTTGTAAATTCTCTTCTTCTTTTCAATGGTTATGTTTTTGTTCCATAGTATACTATTAGCTAATGCAAACGCTTTTCTTCCTTGGATATTCCTCTCGAATATTGCTTCTTCCAGTGTTCCGTCCCTAGATATTCTCGTTCCCAAATACTTATAACCGGCACAGTGTTTGATGATGTGTCCTGTGGCCAGTTTCAAGTCCTGCTGTTGTCCTCCGACGCACATGTACTCGTTCTTTTTAATATTGACTTCTAGGCCCCATTTTTCATATTCCTCCATAAGTTTTCGTGTCATGTATTCCATATCATCGATGTCCTGAGCGACTACTACCTGGTCATCTGCGAATGATAGCGTATACAATGTAGTATCGTCATCCAGTGGTAATCCCATACTGCTACATTTCCTTTTCCAGTTCTTCAGTGTACTCTCCAAATAGATTTTAAATAGCGTTGGGGATATACAGCAGCCCTGTTTGAGACCCTTTGTGACCTGGAACCCTGTTGTTATACCATATTTGGTTTTCGCACTAATTCTTGTGTCTTGGTATAAGGATTTTACGGCTTTAATTATTTCGGTACTTACATTACTCTGTTGTAGTGTTTCCCACAATCTCATTAGGCCTTTTTTAAATCAACAAACAAGACATGGACTTCCTGATCAAATGCGGTTTTCTTTTCTAGGATTTGTGTCAGTGAGAAGAGATGGTCTATTGTGGATCTTCCTGCTCTAAAGCCTGCCTGTTCTTCAGCTTCTACGTCCGCGTATTCCGTTATAGTTAGTTATAAATATATAAAACTTATAAAAAATACCCAGAAAACACTCTATATAGATTCTAAATCGCATTATTTATAGTGTAAAAACATATTTTAACAAACATATTTGACAATATGTGCTTACAGTTTGTTCGTATTTTATGTAGGTTAGCTAAAATTAAGTGTATTTAGTAGTTGCAAACAATAGAAATGAATTTGTTTACAATATATTGTCTACAATTCTGAACTCAATACACACTTTGCGAAGGTTGACTCGTTATTTCAATAGAAACGAATCTACTTGCAACGTTTGTATACAATTCTGGAGTTTATACATATTTTTTGAGGGTCACTTTTGTGTTTCCAACTAACTATACATTACTGCGGTCTTTCATTAAAATAATTTGGGTCAAAGCAATTCTAGTAATTGTCAACAGTTGAGCAAAGCAAGTCGGTTACATGACGAAATTGCTACGATTGTAATAAAATTTATCCAAAAAGTAATTTCGTTTACCGGAAAAATAGTTTATTATTAGACTTATGAGACAATACTAATTACGACACAATTTTCAGCATGGGACACACAGAATGATAAAATGTAGGGTCTACATATATTTTCTGGGATCACGGCTATTGTTATTACAACAACGACAAAAAATAACGTTAAGTTATCGTCCGTTGATGAAAAAATTTTGTTATACAGAAATTTAGGACTCAGAACAAAGAAACTAATTGACAATTTTATTATACTCTCTGCTTAAAATCGAACTTTTAATAGAAAATAAAACACAAACCAATTATAATTATTTAAATCGTTTATTTCAATAGATATACAAGTTTATCTAATACAGGCGCATGCTTAGAATACGCACACTTCCAACAAGAGAGCGTTGGAACCCTTGAACAAAGACCTGCAAATTGTTAATACATCATGAGAAACGTATGTCTACTCCAACTGATACAGTAGAGCAAGGTGGACTGAAGAAAAGGACCAGCCAGGAGACGTGTTTCGTGGCTGAAAAACCCGCGAACATGTCTTTCATTTTTTTTTTATTTTTACATGTTCTCTACAACAAAAAAACGGGACTATTCTGGGCAGCTGTAAATAAAGTCCTAATAGCCAAGATGAACGCCAATATTCGATAATGGGTCGGCACAAGAAGACGAGTCCAATATTGATGCCTAATAATTCACGTTTGAAGCTTTTTTCCTGCTTCTATTTTGAAATTTGTTTAGTGGAATATTTCGCAAATTTAATAATGGAGCAACAAATTCAAATTCAAAAATCTCTTTATTATATATATAAATTATAAAGAGATTTTTGAATTTGAATTTAATGAGGTTTCGCGTTTATTGTTCCATGATTAAATTTGCCAAATATTCAACCAACTCATTAAAGTTATTTAAACATGCTATAAAAATGAGGGTTGAGTTTCGGATCGCGAAATGTGTGCATGTGAATCGAACGCCCAGCAATAGTCAACTCGTTCAACAAGCATTATTACGGTAGTGTTTCGATCTATTTAAGTATTTTGTCGATTGCAGGCGAAAGGGACTAGAAATAAAGCAGAGTGTAGTGTTAGAATTAAGACGATAAGTAAAAAATTTAAAGGTTTATGAGAATAATTCTGTGAAATTGTATGAAGCTAACGAAACGATAAGCGACGACCTTGACCGTTTTATATTGCGTATAAGGAACCACCGGAGAACGGTGATAAGAAGTATAAACAACAGTTTTTTTTCTTTTTCTCCTTTGTTTGAAAATGGAATATACGAGGAGCACACGTAAAGTTTTTATAACAGAGAGAACAATGGGTAGCGATGATTATACATCAGGAGACTCGAAAAGAGGAAGAGTTGAAGAAAAAAAAGAGCCAATGGGATTATTCAAGAAGAGTAAAAAACTGATAAGAACACCACAGAAAGAGAAAAACGAAAGATTATATAAGACAGACAATTTGATAGTAATGTTAGATATAAAGGAAATAAAACAAGATCAGAAGAGATACCAACAAGAGTTGAGGGAACTAAGAAAGGAGAATGAAGTATTGAAAGAGGAAACTAAGATAATTAGAGAAAACATGTGAAGTATGGATTTGAAGATGAGTAGGCCGGAAAAAGACAACGTAAGGAATAATATTGTAATATCGGAAATGAGATAGAACTTGGAAACACGGGAGATAAAGAATCTTGATAAAAAATAAAAGCAAACTGAGAAATCTAAGAGAGAAAGTTTACATAAACAACGATGTAACAAAAGATGAACGGGAAATTCAAAAGAAATAGAAGCATATAGCAGAGAACGAGAAAAAGAATGGAAAAAGAGTGAAAATAGGATATCAAAAAATCATAATCGAAGGAAGAGAATATAAATGGGGCATTGAGGAAGAAAAAACCGAAAGAACAAACAAAGAATACTACTACCATCGACTCAAAAAACTGAGGAAAAGGAGAGAAAAAGGTAGATTGACGACGATCCTGGCAAAGGTAAAGCATACGGAAGAGAGGACTTATAAAAGAATACAAATAAGAAGATAATCAAAGAAATAGATAGGAAGAAAGAAATTGAAAATAATTATCGAGTTTTGAGATTGAGAACACGGAATAATAGGGGTATAAACGGAAAAGAGGGGGAACTGACAGAAGAACAACAAATGAAAGGTGGAGGGAATATTATAAAGAACTATCAGATGGAAATGACATAGCATACAAAAATCAACATAGAGACATATTACCGGAACAAGATACAGAACTCACACGAACAGAATAAGTAAAAGAGGCAATCGGCAATTTAAACAGGATAGAAAGATATAGAAGGAAATATGGAAAATAAATATAGAATAACTCAACTCCATGGGCTTTACACTCCTAAAATAGGGGTAGAAAGGCATAAGGATTAAGTAAGTAAGTATGAAAATGGGAGTAAAAATTTGTGAGTTTTTCAGTCAATATAATCGACCAAATAGATAATTGTCTATCTCAAGGATCGAAAGAATTTGAAATAACTGGTTTCGTCCTTAATGTACCAAAGTCAGGTAGATCAAGAAGTGCTCGTTCCAATAGAAACATCGCTGCTGTTCCTGAAAGTGTTGCTAGCGAACTCCAATTCATCTGCACTTATAACAGTGGAGGATTTTGGGTTTTCTTTGGTAAAATGACAAATTTATTCTGACTTTTTATCGTCTTTAAGCTTCTCGCAACCGTTTCCAATGTAAGCAGTAGAAATTTTCCCCGAAAATATTTGACATAGAAAAGTTGAAATTTGACACTAATATAGAAATTGATGGCCTCTTCAGAGCCATGTAGTTTTGAAAGTTGAATTTTGACTTAAGGGGTGAAATCGGTTTTGGGGGGTGAAAACGGAAGTGAAAAAAAAAATTTTTTTTACCAGGTCATCGAGTGTCAGTGTCAAATGAAAGTTTGTAAAAACACGAATTCAAAAATATATATAATGTAATACTTGCGCACACTTTTCTTTGTATTATTTTTTAAAAATTGCGAAAAATCGCTGTCCTCCCTTTATCTCGAAACGTACTGATTAAAAAATTTTGAAAAAATTCTGGTATATTCTTCACAGGGTATAGATTGAACGAAAATTACCACGAGTGCATTACCTTTAATAATTTATCTGGTATATAAAAAAAAACTAAAATTTCAAGTTTTCAGTAAAGACCGGAAATAAACTTTGTTGAAAATTAATTTGGGGTGTGTTTTTTGAAGCCATTGATTATTTTATACCTCCGTAACAAAATTTTTTATTTTAAAAGCAATGAACGTATGGAACACTAAGAGAGGCACAACGCACTAGAAATGAGGCTTACCAAAGATTTCAGTTCACCAAAGCTGAAGACGACTGGAATGATTACAAGCTAGAAAGGAATAAGGTAACTTCAGTGATAAGAAGTGAAAAAACTAAATATTGTGACCGAAACATTGACGAATGTAAAGGGAATGGGAAGATGTGGGAAACCCTAAAAGAATTGTTGGGTAACTAAAAGCAATGTGCTGATTTTAATAATATTGACTTTGGGCAGTATAACGGAAGGGTAGAAGCGAACATGAATGAATTCTATGCGGACAGTTTGAATCAAATATCTAAAAACATAGAAAAAAGGCAATGGAACCCAACGTTTTCTGAAAAAGAATCTAGTTTGTTGTTTTTTGAAGAAGTAACGCTTTCGAAACTAAGAAAAACCGTATATAACCTAAAAAATAAAAGTACTAGTGATGAAGTGTTAACTATCAAAACTTGTAAAGGACCTCTTTGATGTGTTGGGATACTCCTTGTTGCACATAGTAAATACATCTTTAAGATTTCCGGGCGATTCAAAAACGAGTGTAATTGTGCCATATTCCAAAAGTGTCAAACCCGAGTATCCCCAGTGATTTTCGCCTAATCAACCTCTTACCTGTGATCGACAAAATTTTGGAGACAATAGTTTTGTAGCCAATTACGTGAGAACTTTGAAAGTAATGAACTTTTATACAGTGAACAATCTGAGTTCAGGGACAAACATTCCTGTGAGACTGCGTTGCAACATGTGTGCTCTTTGTAGAGGACCAACATGAGTGAGTCAAAAATTACTCTCAGTGTCTTTGTGGATCTCAAGCGTGCTTTTGAGACGATAGACAGGAATATCCTTATTATGACGTTAGCTTCATAAGGTGTGAAAGGGCGGACATTAAATTGGATAAAAGATTTCTTATATAATAGGTATCAGCAGACTAAGGTTGAAAACAAAATTTCTGGCAAAAGAAGTAGTGTCTGGGGTGTGCAGCAGGGGAGTGTGCTGGGTCCACTCTTGTTCATCATTTATGGTAATGACGTGCATGTAAAACTGTCCGGCTCTTTTGTCAGTTTCTTTGCGGATGACACACTGATCTCTGTGGCTGCAAGAGATTTTGAACAGGTAACAGCTATTATGAATCGTGAGTTAAGAATTCTATGTGAGAATAGATTAAAGTTGAATAGTTCGAAAACCAAGTGTATAGTGATTGGTTCTAGAATTAATTGTCAGAGATATTTTGATTTAAATTTGGCTCTGGTTATAAATGACGATATTGTTCAATCTGTTAATAAAATTCAATACTTAGGGGTAGTCTTAGATCAACAGTTATGTTTTAGTAATCATGAAGATTATATGTGTAAAAAATTAGGGAAGAAAATAGATTGAGAATGATCTGCAGCCAGATTATCTCAGATCGTTTTTAAATAAAATATGTAACTACCATAGTTATATTATTAGAAGTAGCACAACTCTACAAAAAATTTTTTTGTTTTGATCCTAAAATTTATTTTAGGATTTTTCTATTCATTATGCTCCAAAATAAAGGAAAAGTACCCATATTCCATATAAAGTTTGCTCTTGTGGTAGTTATGACAATAATACATACCGCGAAAAAATAAAGGGGTCGTAACTTTCACACAGTGTCTACAGATGTCACTTAAGTAATAAACAACAATTTACTCTTTTGTAGAAGACTTAAGGAGGTTAAAAATGTCGTCGAGAAAGTGTGAATATGATGCAGATGCATTTTGTTATATATTTATTAAAGTACGAGATATAAAATTCTATTTAAGCGCATGTGAAATGCTTTGTGAAGCCTACAAAGCCTATTTCAACTGCCCTGTTCGGAATCTAGACAAGCCCTGGGCTCCACATGTTGCTTGTAGTAATTGCAAAAGATGTTTAGAAGGTAAACAATATTTAGTTAAAAAAAATATAAATATGTTTATTTTTATCTTTATTTATTTCAGGTTGGTATCGAGGTGAGAAACGGAGTATGAAATTCGCAGTACCGAGAATTTGGAGAGAGCCAAGAGACAACGTTAATGACTGTTATTATTGCGTAGTAAATCCAGCTAAAAGATGTAGAGGCAAAAATACGAAACACATCGAATATCCTAACCTTGCTTCATCTTCTGCTCCAATCTCACATAGCCCACAACTTCCAGTACCTGAACCTCCTAAAAAATTGTCTCAGTCAAGCTCATCTCAGGGTTCAAATAAAAATATTGAACATGAAGAATTTGTACTCTCACAGGAATCACTGAAACCTCATTTTCCTACCTCAGAAGACTTTAACGACTTTATAAGAGGTTTGAATTTGCCGAAGAGTTCTCGTTTGAAGCAATGAAATTTGCTTATTGATGTCAAAATAACAGATCAACGAAGTCGGCCTGAGACATTTGCTACGTTCTTCACCAAAGAAGATGGACTTTGTTATTGTAACGATATAAGAGGTTTGGTTCAAGCAACTGGGATGCCCTGTGTTCCCAGTGAATCGCGTTTTTTTTATTGACAGCTCGACGAAAAGCTTGAAAGCAGTTTTATTACATAACGGAAATAAATTTCCATCTCTTCTAGTCGCTCATTCTATACATCTAAAAGAAAACTATGAAAGTGTTAAAATTTTACTCGAAGCTTTAAAATATCAAGAGTGTAAGTGGCAGTTCATTGGAGATTTTAATATGGTAGGATTTTTAATGGGACTACAGGGTGGATATACAAAAATATCCGTGTTATTTCTATTTGTAGGATAGTAGAGCGGATGCTCAACACTATGTTCAACGATCATGGCCAACTCAGCTTATTGACGAACCAACACGGATCCCTGATCGAGACGGGGAGTTCGCCAGTCTTCTTGATCTGTTTTTAACCACCAATCCGGAGATTTACACGGTCACCGTAAATCCGCCGTTAGGTTCTTCCGACCATAAACTGCTTTCGACATCGAGTATCCTGCCAATCAGTGACAGAGAGGCGCCTAGGCCGCGCAAGATTTGGCACTACAAATGGGAAGATCTCATGGAATACTTTCGAACTTTCCCTTGGATGGACGTTTTTTTTTTTCGATCCGATAACCCATCTGACTGCGCCAGGGAGGTCTCCGATGTTATTTTGGCTGGTATGGAAGCTTACATCCCTTTTTCCAAGAAATGCTCCTCCAGCGGCAAGCCTTGGTTCGACCGAAAATGCAAAGAAGCTGTTGCTTCTAAACATATTGCCTACCGACAATGGCGTGAAAATCCTAACACCTTAAATCGAAACATCTTTGTTCATGCCCGGAACAGATGCAAGGGAATTATCGACGAAACCAAGGAGGCACACAATCAACGAATTAGAAACAAACTTCTCGCTTGTCCCAACAATTCCAGGTCCTTTTGGGCAGTCGCTAAGGCAGTTAGTCAAAATTTTACCAAATCCACCATACCACCACTCACACGGCCAGATAATTCCATTGCAACCACACCTGTTGAGAGAGCGAACTTGTTGGCTGAACTCTTTGCTTCACATTCTACTGTCGATTTCCAAGGAAAAACACCACCTACTATTCCCATATTGCAGTCAAGGATACCCGATGTTGTCTTCAGACAGCGCATCATAAAGCGTATTTTAATGAAGCTAGACACCAAGAAGGCTTCTGGAGCTGACGGAATACCTGCCATAGTTCTCAAAAACTGTGCAAGGGAACTAACACCAGTTTTCTGTAGACTTTTCAACCTATCCTACAGAAAGGGAATATTTCTTTCCTGCTGGAAATGTGCTACAGTTCAGCCGATACCTAAAAAAGGTAAGAAGACCTTGCCAAATAACTACCGACCAGTTGCACTGCTTTCAATAATATCGAAAGTCATGGAAAAGGTTATCAATGAGCATCTTCTAAAATATCTTGAACGATTCAATATTATTAGCGTTCACCAATATGGTTTTCGTAAACATAGATCAACAGGAGATCTTCTGACTTATGTAACACATGTTTGGAACAACGCAATTGAACACTTTGGAGAATCTCGAGCGGTTGCTCTTGACATATCCAAGGCATTCGACAGTGTTTGGCACGATGGACTGTTGGCTAAGTTGCGCTCTTATGGTATGTCTGAAAGGTTCTGTTTGTGGCTCTCATGTTTCCTCAGAGAGCGTTCTTTACGAGTGGCGGTCGACGGATTTCTTTCTAACACCCTCACTATCAACGCCGGTGTGCCCCAGGGCTCCATACTGTCTCCTACTCTCTTTCTCATTTACATTAACGATCTGCTGGAAAAGACCGGGAAATCTAATCTATAGCTTCGCAGATGACAGTAGGCTTGTCTCTTCATTCACCTTGAACGCTCGGACATCGGACGACCCTCTGCTCAGGCGAATATCCGCAGACAGCAGGAGGTCGTTCAACTTAACAAAGACCTGGAAGAAATTCTATCTTGGGGTGACAGTAACCAAGTGGAATTTAAACGCTACAAAAACCCAAGCGGCAGTTTTTTTCTAAAAAAGTTAACGTTGCTGAACCCGACATAGTTATGTCGGGGCACTCCATTCCCCTAGCATCGTCGCTCAATTTGTTGGGCGTTAGTTTGGGAGCAAATATGTCTTGGCATGAACATGTTGCAGGCATAGCAAGGAGAGCTTCTCAAAAGTTGAGAATATTATTTAGAACCAAAAAGCTTTACACCCCACAGCAACTGTTAATTCTTTACAAAGCCCAAATTCGACCAACTATGGAATACTGCTCCCACGTTTGGGGCTCCGCTCCCAAACATACACTGCATTTGTTGGATTCTGTTCAGAGAAGAGCGGTCCGTCTGATTGGGGACCCGGAATTGACCGGCGGCCTTGATTCGCTGGAACATCGAAGAACGGTTGGCGACTTGAGTCTGTTCTACAAGTATTTTCATGGAAAGTGTTCGAAGGATGTAGCCCGCTTAATTCTCCTCCCAAAGCGGTGCATGTTAGAAATACACGTCGCGCTAGTGCTTCGCATCCGTATGAGGTTCAGCTTGTTACTCCGCGTACGACGCTTTTCAAGCAATCTTTTATATGGAGAACGTCATCCCTTTGGAATAATTTGCCCAGCGCTGTGTTTCCCACCGAGTACAATTTACAGCGATTCAAGAACAACGTGAATCGCTTTTTCCGCACTCGTGCCGCTCCTGGAGCGCTTTAGGGACTTCCCTGCAGCACGTGTGCTAGACCAATAAAAAAAAAAAAAAATGGCCACTAAGAACGGTATTTTGTGTTGGAAAACAAAACGTTAAATGTGAAACCTATTGCTGAACCTGAAAATGTATTAATGCCGCCTTTACACATCAAGTTAGGGCTTATGAAACAATTCGTAAAAAAGCTAGATGAAAAATCTGAAGCTTTTACATTTTTAAAAAACTTTTTTCCAAAGTTGTCAGAAGCAAAGGTTAGAGCTGGAATTTTTGTTGGTCCACAAATTAAAAAAATGTTTGAGGGGTGAAGAATTTCCAAAATTACTTACTAATGCTCAAAAAAAAAGTTGGAATAGTTTTAAAGCAGTAGTCTCTGAATTTTTAGGGAATAACAAAGTTGAAAATTACCAAGAGCTAGTTGAAAACATGTTAGAAAACTTTAAAACCATGGGTTGCAGAATGTCTCTAAAAGTACATATGCTGCATGCTCATTTAGATAAATTTGAAAACAACATGGAGACGTACTCAGAAGAACAAGGAGAACGTTTTCATCAAGATAACATATTATGAACTTCGAACAACGTTATCAGGGCCAATACAACCAAAATATGATGGGGGACTACATTTGGGGTTTAGTGAGAGGAAGTACTTATGAACATGAAAGAAAAAGTAATAGGGTTCACTTTAAAAAAACTTTTTTTCCACTATTTTGTAATTTGATATGATAGTAAAAGTTGATAAAAATCATACATAAATTATATTTGTGTCGATTTATCAATAAATAAAAATTTAAACTATGGATTTTCTAAAATACTGTTCAACCGTTCTCCTGGATACAAAAGCAAACTTTTTCAGGCCATATAAATTTTTTTCATCTAACTGTCGATAAATCTATCGAAATTTCATACCCTCTTTTCAAAGTCAAAATTCGTGTTGACCTATGTAGTCATCACTATAATATAGAATTAGTGAGAAAAGCGTGGTTGCAAAAAACACTTTTTTATGACTGCTTGCGTTATTATAATGATTTGCCAAGTAATGTAAAAAATGCTCCTACTTTAAGTATTTTCAAAAAAAGATAGTTTTTATATTTAAGAAGTTGACACTTAAGTTGTATGTTTGTTTGTTATCAACTAGCCAAGAGCTAAATAAATAAAGATTATTATTATTATTACTTATTACTAATTACGCAAGCTCGACTTGCACTTTGCCGGTTTTTTTGTTAGTAAATCATTTTTTTTCGTATTTTAAAGGCTTAAAGTTTCTGTTTTTTAAATTTAGGAACATCGTAGGAAATAAAAAAATTGAATAATAAAGCTCCATATTCAAACTGAAAATTCTTTTTCAAACCTGCGATACAAATGAGATTACCGTGTTAGAAAACAAAAAAGCTGTCAGTCAACGATAATCCTTTTTTATTCTTGTGTAACTTTGCGTATTTCCATTACATGTTTATTAAATAGGCAGAGATTCAGCATATTTTTCCTCAACATCGGTCTGTTTTGCGTATATTTTATTTATGTTAATTTTTCATCATTGTAATGGGTAGGGTGGATGGAAACCCCTGTCAATCTAAAATAACGATTATACGTAGAGCGATCGAAAAGTTCTCGGACTAACAACTATATAGCAGGAGTGCTCAAACTTGAACTGCTGGCGATCTACGTCAATATTGTTAGACTACGATCGATCGACTCTGAGAGGCTGCAAGTAAGTGTGATGCAGGATTGTCGTCTAGGCATAGATATTAGTTTTCCGCATTTTTTTAGTCAAGGTAAGTGTAGGTCTGCTCTAAAATGTCAATGAAAAAACTCATAATTATTTAAAATTGCGAGTTTATTGGTTCTTACAAAACAAACGAGTTCTAGTGTCTAAACTTAACTAAAGAGCGACTTTGGATGTTGAAGCGTGGCACTGCATGTCCTCAGCATACTTTTCATAAGATGGTACGTAATTACCGAGTGCTAATCACTAGCATGATGACATATGTTCGTCAGTTAGTCGATTGCGATATTTTGACTTAATTATCTTCATTTCAGAAAATGCAGACTCGCACAAGTAAGTTGACCCAAACATTGCCGTCAGTTGAAGGGCGATTTGCCTTAGATTCGGATATTTATCTTCAGATATAAAACACCAGAATTTTGTATCAGATGCTGTGGCTTTGAGATGTATATCTGATATAATCTGCACTAACTCATTTTCAACAGAACATGAGTCCATGTTAAACTGACTTGCTATTTCACTAGCTAATTCCTCAATATTTTTACACGAAAAAGGATAACTCATAAATGATGCGATATTTGCCAAATTACTGAAATCATAAAAAAACGTATTTCGAATTGGCCCAAAATATTTGATAATTCTGCCTCATAAATATCATAATTCAGCTGAGGAATCCTTGCTTTCAAAGACGGAAAATTTTTTAGATCCTTCCTTTTCAGTTCATCTATCATAAGTTGCAATTTACTTTTGAATGCGTTTATTGAGCTAATCATCTCAATAATAGTTTTTCCTTTACCTTGAAGCTCCAAATTAATGGTGTTTAAATGCATTGTGATGTCTGTCAAAAATGTCAAATCAGTCAGCCATTTTCCGTTTTTCAGCATCTGAGTGTCATCACCTCTTTCGTCTAGAAAAGCTGTTATTTCGGGCAATAATTCTTGAAACCTTTCTAGGAATTTTCCGCGACTCAACCACCTGACGTCCGTGTGAAGAACTAAATCAGTGTGTTCAGCTGACTCACTATCTTCCAACTGCAATTTAAACAGCCGTCGTTGCAAGCTACGTGCACGGATAGAATTCACAATTTTTATTGCAATGCCCATAATCTCCTCCATGTTTAGAACTTTTGAACACAAAACTTGTTGATGTATAATGCAATAGAAGGAGAAAAATGAAGGGAAATCATCATTAGCTCGACACAATGCCACAAAACCGTTTTTGTTTCCAGTCATTGCGGTTGTAATGCACACTAGTTTATATATTGGTAGCTTGTAGTTTGTTAGAAAATTGAAGAAAACGTCATATATATCTTCGCCACGAGTCTTTCCTTTCAGAGGAATCATTGTCAAAAACTCTTTCTTAGCCGACGTGTCACTGAATACCATTCGAATAAAAATACACAGCTGGGCAGTGTCTGTCATATCGGTGGATTCGTCGAACTGTAAAGAAAAGTATGTACATTCCATGATATCATCTTTTAGTTTATCTGCCATGTCCTGACTCATGACTTCAACACGCCTTGTGACAGTCGGACGAGATAACTGAAGTTCTCTAATAGCAGACATAATCTCTGTTTTATTTTTAAAATCTCCACCGTCCGTCCAGTCTCACCCGCTTCAATAAATGCTTCCTTCAGAACTAATCCATCATCAAATGGTTTCTTGTGTTTCGCCAATATATGAGATATTTTAAATGACGCGATCGTTGCAGCTTTTGATTGTTTGGCTGGTCTTGTGAACATGGTTTATTCTTTTTTCAAACAAGTTATCAAATCACGTACTTTTCATTTTCTTAATTCACTCTGTGACGGAAAATCCTTTTCATAGTTTTTATGAACCGTTTTATGATGCCCCTCTAAGTTCCCATGCTTAGCTATTGCAACTGATGCACGGCAAATGAGACAAATGCACTTATCCTTTACCATACAAAAGAAAAATTCTTCCTCCCAATCGTTATTAAAATGATAAGTTTTACTTTTCTTCGCCGCACTCATTTTGGACTATTTATTAATAAACTTTGTATCGATGTATCGCCTTCAAGTTACAATTCAGACTGACTCCTATTCCTGCAGGCGCAACATTTATATCGGCGCGAACGAAGTGTCGAATGTTCCTGTCAAACACGCTGCCCGAAGTTTCTAGAAAAATCGGCGGGAATCAAAAACGCGGCTTTTCTTTGACAAGTACCGCGCGTTTCTTTGATAAAGCCGCCTTTTGCTGCTAGCAGGGGGTTATTACGATAAAAGAAAGTGATGAGGGGGTTATTCTGGCCTAATTGTGGATCGAATAAATTTTAGTAGTTTATTCATTACATTTTGTTTTAGTTACCTAAAACAAAATCTGTGAATAGTTCTATATCGGAATTTTTTTCTCGAGATCGACTCAAAAAGCACTCGCGATCGACTTGTCGATCGCGATCGACCGTTTGAGCACCCCTGCTATATAGCAAGTTTGCAAATAATAACGAAGGGTGTAAATGGATGGCGGTAGGTACACCCGTAACAACACTACGCGACAAGTTCTAATTTGCTAACTCATTCAGTTTGTTCTACATGTATGTTTGCATAAAGGTCTTACAGTATCTTTTTGCCTGTTTATGAAATTTCGTTTTAAACTGAAGAAAAGTCCTACTAAAGCTACTGAAATAATTCGGAAAGTAGTTGTCGCCTAGTACTCATCAAATTGATTTATTTTGAACCAGGAGTGAACCTGAAAGTTCATTTATTTAACAACATGTCTCGAGTCAATATTGGTAGCAAGATAACAGTGGCGAAGTTCTTAGGAAGTTATTCGAGCTCAAAAACTAATTGAAGCTCGTAAATAGATCATATCAGTTCCAGATTTAGTAAAAAAATACTATACTTTATTGAACTTAACAGATTCACTACCCAACATATTAGTGCACCTCTGAACATTTACTATTTTTTTATGGGTCTAGCACATATGCTACAGGGAAGTCTCTAAAGCGCTCCAGGAGCGGCATGTGTGCGGAAAAAGCGATTCACGTTGTTCTTGAATCGCTGTAAATTGTTCTCGGTGAGAAACACAGCTCTGGGCAAATTATTCCAAAAGGATGATGTTCTCCATATAAAAGACTGCTTGAAAAGCGTTGTACGAGGAGTAACAAGCTGAACCTCATACGGATCTGAAGTATTAGCGTGACGTGTATTTCTAATATATACCACTCTGGGAGGAATTAAGCGGGCTACATCCTTCGAACACTTTCCATGAAAATACTTGTAGAACAGACTCAAGTCGCCAACGGTTCTTCAATGTTCCAGCGAATGAAGTCCCGGTCAATTCCGGGTCTCCAATCAGACGAACAGCTCTTCTCTGAACAAAAAAATCCAACAAATGCAATGTGTGTTTGAGAGCGGAGCCCCAAACATGGGAGCAGTATTCCTCAATTGGTCGAATTTGAGCTTTGTAAAGAATTAACAGTTGTTGTCGAGTGTAAAGCTTTTTGGTTCGAAATAATATTCCCAATTTGTGAGAAGCTCAATGCTATGCCTGCAACATGTTCATGCCAGGATATATTTGCTCTCAAATTAACGCCCAACAAATTGAGTAACGATGCGAGGGGAATGGAGTGCCCCGACATGACTATGTGGGGTTTAGCAACGTTAAATTTTTTAGAAAAACTGCCGCCTGGGTTTTTGTAGCGTTAAATTCCACTTGGTTACCGTCACCCCAAGATAGAATTTCTTCCAGGTCTTTGTTAAGTTGAAAGACCTCCTGCTGTCTGCGGATATTCGCCTGAGTAGCCGATGTCCGAGCGTTCAAAGTGAATGAAGAGATTCGCGTACTGTCATCTGCAAAGCTGTAGATTGGATTCCCGGTCTTTTCCAGCAGATCGTTAATGTAAATGAGAAAGAGAGTAGGAGACAGTATGGAGCCTTGGGGCACACCGACGTTGATAGTGAAGGTGTTAGAAAGAATTCCGTCGACCGCCACTCGTAAAGAACGCTCTCTGAGGAAACACGACAGCCACAAACATAACTTTTCAGAAATACCACAAGAACGTAGCTTAGCCAACAGCCCATCGTGCCAAACACGGTCGAATGCCTGGGATATGTCAAGAGCAACCACTCGAGATTCTCCAAAGTGTTCAGTTTTGTTGTTCCGAACAGGTGATACATGAGTCAGAAGATCTCCTGTTGATATATGTTTACGAAAGCCATATTGGTGATCGCTAATAATGTTGAATCCTTCAAGATATTTTAGAAGATGCTGATTGATAACCTTTTCCATGACTTTCGATATTATTGAAAGCAGTGCTAGTCTTTAGTTATTTGGCAAGTTATTTGGTTATGTTCTGATTTATTATTATTTTACATATAACATTGTGCTCAGCGGTCAAGTAATAAATATTAAGGGAGTCTCCAAAATGTATAATTCAATTAATATTAGGTTGGGTGAATCATGTAGACACAAATTTAGAAAAAAGAAAATATATATCATCACCTCATCTGCCTATACAAGAAGAAAAATCATTTCAAACAGAATCTATATAACCACAACTACCAGATTATCTTTAAAAAATCACGAAGCTACTCTGGCAAAAAGATTTTCAATGCTTCGTCAGTAAAAGAATTTTAAAAATTAAGATATGTAGTTTAAATGTAGTTTGTGTTAGGCCAATTTTATTCTGTTTTATATTTAAGAATTTTGCTTATTTTAATTTACTTTTATTGTTGACATATGAAAAAATAAATAATTTTAAATTATCAATATTACTATTTCGTGTGGATATCAAAAAGTTTTAATGACTCTATTCGGGATTATAATTTCTTACCCATCTAACGTTTAATACATACTTCTCTATCTAAACACCAATCTAATTATCTACACATCTATCTAAATATCAAACTACTACTATCTAAACATTAAAACATCAAAAATCCTTTTGTTTTCTCGACCTGCAACTATTCGGAACATAAATTTTGTTATATTGAGCTTCTACATATTTCTTTAACGAATGATCATTTTAATCATCTAAACATTTATCTAAACATCACACTACCATTCTCTAAACATTAAAACATCAAAACCTTTTTTATTTTCTCGACCTGCAAATATTTTCATCGTTCGATTTAAGATACGATCTTCCTGATCTGTTAAATCGTCGTACCGACCTGTAAGATGGCAACCAACCAAGCCTTGCCAACGCGGCAACGTGACGTTTATCTGGCAATGATGTATATTCTAAATCACTTCCTCTAGAAGGTCGGAACCAACCGCTTCTTGCTACTGATCCTGAGGAAAAAGTAAAAGAATTTGGATATTTTTTTTAAATAAAAGAATACTAATAAAACATACCAACAGTTATCAAAAATGATACCAAAAAATTTTTCCAAACTGTGTAGCTAGTGTTAAAAAATTATCATTTAAAGTTTAATATTTTAGGGCCAAAAGTAAATTAGTTGTTTTCCATCCTCTCTCTTATTTTAGGAATATCTTACCATAAAAACTTTTTAAAACAACATTCGTATTGTTTGTACTTTTTTAGGAGTCCCTCCCCATGTATTATTTATATAATATTTGGTATTTTTTGCGAAGAAAAGTATAATATTTGTAAATAAATCTTCATCTGGGAGAGTTCTTAGATCAGTTGGACAACATGTAGAAGAGACGATTAGATCGTTTAATGTCTCTGCTTCACATCAAATTAATTTTCCATCTAGGCGAAATGTGAAAGCAATAAAAATAAAAAATCAAAACTATCCAGGATTATAGCCGAAAATAACAGAATAACGAAGGAACCAGATACGAAATTTTTAAAATATTTTGTGGATTTTGCTAGCAGCAGTGATCCACCCCAACACAATAAGCCCGAAGTTCCGATCCATAACAAATCTTTTTTCCTATTCCTCACCACACCAACTGAAACAGAAAATATTATTCCGAAAGTATTCCAAAAGAAATCATTGGGTATCGAGGAGATACCAAGTGCAGCATGTATCTGCTTTCATCAAAAAATATATTGCAGTGCACTAAAAAACTCATATATTATATATATATATATATATATATATATATATATATATATATATATATATATATATATATATATATATATATATATATATATAGATACGATTCACGTTGTTCTTAAATCGCTGTAAATTGTACTCGGTGGGAAACACAGTCCTGGGCAAATTATTCCAAAGGGATGATGTTCTCCATATAAATGACTGCTTGAAAAGCGTTGTACGAGGAGTAACAAGCTGAACCTCATACGGACGTGAAGTATTAGCGTGACGTGTACTTCTAACAGGCACCGCTCTGGGAGGAATTAAACGGGCCACATCCTTCGAACACATTTCCATGAAAATACTTGTAGAATAGGCTCAAGTCTCCAGCCGTTCTTCGATGTTCCAGCGAATCCAGGCCACCTGTCAGTTCCGGGTCTCCAATCAGACGAACAGGTCTTCTCTGAATAGAATCCAACAAATGCAGTGTATGTTTGGGAGCGGAGCCCCAAACATGGGAGCAGTATTCCATAGTTGGTCGAATTTGAGCTTTGTAAAGAATTAACAGTTGTTGTGAAGTGTAAAGGTTTCTGGTTCGAAATAATATTCCGACTTCTAAGAAGCTCTCCTTGCTATGCCTGCAACATGTTCATGCCAGGACATATTTGCTCTCAAATTAATGCCCAACAATTTGAGTGACGATGTTAGGGGAATGGAGTGCCCCGACATAACTATGTCGGGTTCAGCAACGTTAACTTTTTTAGAAAAAACTGCCGCCTGGGTTTTTGTAGCGTTAAAATTCCACTTGGTTACTGTCACCCCAAGATAGAATTTCTTCCAGGTCTTTGTTAAGTTGAATGACTTCCTGCTGTCTGTGGATATTCGTCTGAGTAGCCGATGTCCGAGCGTTCGAAGTGAATGAAGAGATAAGTGTACTGTCATCTGCAAAGCTGTAGATTGGATTCTCAGTCTTTTCCAGCAGATCGTTAATATAAATGAGAAAGAGAGTAGAAGACAGTATGGAGCCTTGAGGTACACCGGCGTTGATAGTGTAGGTGTTAGAAATAAACTCGTCGACTGCCACTCGTAAAGAACGCTCTCTCAGGAAACATGAGAGCCACAACAGAACTTTTCAGACATACCATAAGAACGTAGCTTAGTCAACAGCCCATCGTGCCAAACACGGTCGAATGCCTTGGATATGTCAAGAGCAACCGCTCGAGATTCTCCAAAGTGTTCAATTGCGTTGTTCCAAACATGTGTTACATAAGTCAGGAGATCTCCTGTTGATCTATTTTTACGAAAGCCATATTGGTGATCGCTAATAATGTTGAATCCTTCAAGATATTTTAGAAGATGCTGATTAATAGCCTTTTCCATGACTTTCGATATTATTGAAAGCAGTGCGATTGGTCGGTAGTTATTTGGCAAGGTCTTCTTGCCTTTTTTAGGTATTGGCTGAACTGTGGCACATTTCCAGCAGGAAGGAAATATTCCCTTTCTGTAAGATAGGTTGAAAAGTCTGCAGAAAACTGGTGTTAGTTCCCTCGCACAGTTTTTGAGAACTATGGCAGGTATTTCCGTCAGCGCCAGAAGCCTTTTTGGTGTCTAGCTTCATCAAAATACGTTTTTATGATACGCTGCCTGAAGACAATATCGGGCATCCTTGACTGCACCATGGGAATATTAGGTGGTGTTTTTCCTTGGAAATCGACAGTAGAATGTGAAGCAAAGAGTTCAGCCAACAAGTTCGCTTTCGTAACAGGTGTCATTGCAATAGAATTATCCGGCTGTGTGGGTGGTGGTATGGTGGATTTGGTGAAATTTTTGACTAACTGCCTTAGCGACTGACCAAAAGGACCTGGAATTGTTGGGACAAGCGAGAAGTCTGTTTCTAATCCGTTGATTTATATATATATATATATATATATATATATATATATATATATATATATATATATATATATATATAAATATATATAAATATATATATATATATATAAATATATATATATATATATATAAATATATATATATTATATATATATATATATATATATATATATATATATATATATATATATATGTATATGTATATATATATATATATATATATATATATATATATATATATATATATCCGGTTTATAGCGTCACTTTGCGCCTTCCGGTTCCTAGCTTCCATTCTCGCCGATCATCCCAGTCACCTGGGTGTCGTTGCAATAGAATTATCCGGCTGTGTGAGTGGTGGTATGGTGGATTTGGTGAAATTTTGACTAACTGCCTTAGCGACTGACCAAAAGGACCTGGAATTGTTGGGACAAGCCAGAAGTCTGTTTCTAATCCGTTGATTATATATATATATATATATTTATATATATATATATATATATATATATATATATATATATATATATATATATATCCGGTTTATAGCGTCACTTTGCGCCTTCCGGTTCCTAGCTCCCATTCTCGCCGATCATCCCAGTCACCTGGTCGTAGATTTCGTTCGGACATTGCTTTTGTTATGCCTATAGACCAGATTATTTTCGGGCTTCCCTTGTTCTTTCTTTCTGTAGATGTCCACTGTAGGATTTGTTTTGGGATTCTATGGTGTTGCATCCTTTGGCCGTACTACTTTGTCTCTCCTGTACGTCCTCTATTAGTGTTCTTTCCATTTTCATTTTTGACCGGACCCTTTCATTTGATATCCTATCGAGCTTGTTCTTGCCGATCTTCGCCAAAAATCCATTTCCAGACCATTTAACCTTCTTTCAAGCGTTTTGATTAGTTGCCATGTTTCGCACCCATATAGAACTATACTTTTGACGTTGTAAATCTGTTGCTTTCTTTGCCTACTGACATTTTTTGACCACAGAATGGAATTCATGGCACCGATCAGTCCTTTCCCCTTTGCTATCCTCTCTCTCACTTCGTTTTCTGTTCTTCCAGTGCAGTCTATTCTAGTTCCCAGGTAAGTATATTGGTCGCATGCTTCAATTTCGATGTTATTGTCCAGTTTCAGGTCTGCCTATCCCCACCGATCCGCAAGTACTTTGTTTTGCTCATATTTACTGTGAGTCCCCAATTGTTATATTGATCTATGAGTTTCCTTGTTATATATTCCAGATCTTCTAAATCTAGGGCGATCATCGACAAAATGTAGTGCATAGAGTGTTGTCTCATCGTCTATTTCGATATCCATTCCTCGACAACTCTTCCTCTAATGATCAAGGGCCGCATCAATATATACTTTGAATAACGTTGGGGACAAGCAACACCCTTGTATATGACCTTTTGTGATGTCAAAGCTTTCAGATATTTCTTTACCAATCTTTATTTTTGATTGACAATTTGAATATAGTTGTTTTATCGCTTGTATGGCGGTAACGTTAATAGATGTTCTTTCCAATACCTGCCACAGTTTCTTTATTGGTACATTATCGTAGGCCTTTGTTAAATCAATAAAGATTAGATGGACCTCTCTGTTGGTTGCTACTTTCTTTTCGGTTAGTTCAGGTTAAAAATGTTATCCATACAAGTTCTTCCTGCTCTGAATCCCGCTTACTGCTCAATTTCGTACAGAGCATATTCTTGTTCAATTATTACTCTAATCAGTTTTCCATAAAGTCTGCTTAAGGAGCTAGTGATCGATATGCACCTGTAGTTCTCACATTTATCCTTCCTTCCCTTTTTGTGAAGCGGCATTATCCATGCCATTTTCCATTCTTCAGGAATTTGGTCGCCATTTATAAATTTTTCGAAAAGGTTGTTGAACATATCCTTTAGTTTGTTAGATCCACATTTTAATAATTCTGCAGGAATTTCTCACTCCACTAGCTCTACCGCTCTTCATTGTTTTGATTGCTTTTGATATTATATCTCTATTTATTTTTATACTTGGTCCCTGAACTTTGTGAGTGGATGGAGACTGGGTAATAAATTCTAATCGACGTTCAGCCATTTCGTGTTGGTAATGGTCTTTCCACGTTTTCATGCTTATAATGGGTAATGGTGTTTTTTGAGAGTTATTTGCTCTTAGTGTTCTAATGAGTTTCCAAGCCTCTGATGGTCGGCTTCCTCCAAGATAATTTTCAATCTCATAGCATTTCTTCTCCCACGTTTCGTCTCTATTCTGTTTGATCATTTTTTTGTAGTTTCTTTGTATCTCTCTGTATTTTTCTCTCTCTGTATCTTTTTTCGTCGTAAGCCACAGTTCGTATGCTTTCTGTTTATTCTGCTTTTTTTCCTCCCAGTCTTTGTTCCACGTTAATGTGTCGTTTCTCACCTTTTCCGATCCTTCACACACACCCAAGGCTTCCTTTGCAAATTCATACCTATCTTGAAAAATAAGAGTAGTTGTTCTGAAATGAAAAACTATAGACCTGTAGCTTTACAGTGCCACTTCGATATTTAAATTATGCTTTAATAAGCAACTTTTCAATAAATTTACGACAAAATGCCAAAACGACTGTAAACCCAAATGCTCTACTGAAACCACTCTAGATAATGCACTTCAGCATATACATATATGATTGCTTGAATAATAAAGAAACTATAATGGGGTTATTCTGGGATATGAGCCGCGCATCTGACATCGTTAACAATGATTTGCTTATTGAACAACTAAAACAATAAGGGCATTGGCATTGGATAAGATTCTATTTACTAGATATGAAACAGTAGGTTGTGGGTAACTGTGTCAAACCATCCCCACTATTGTAAAGAGGGGAATCCCTCAAAGATCCTGTATCTATCCCGACTCTCTTTAACTGCTGTATTAATGGCATGTCCAATGACAATATATCACATACTTACTTTGTACCTTACACGGACGATACAAACAATACTGTAACAGGTAAGTAAAGAGCCACTCACTGCAAACTCTAATATCGGAATTAATCATGTTAACAGTGGATGTAAACATAACAGTATGAAACTTAATAAAAAGGAAATAGGTAGCAATAGACATTGTAAGAAAAAAAACACCACTGTTGATTTAGGTTTTTTTTATTAAGAGTAGACGAACAGTCAATAACATTTTTCGGATTACACATCGATCAGAAACTGACATGAAACGACCGTATAGAAAAAATCCTTTGCTAGTTCAAAGCATCATAGATACATTTTCTGTGAACCTGTTCAAAGTCATGTATCATGGACTATTTCAGTTGTTAATGGCATAGCGAATAGTATTCAGGGGTGCAATGTCTGACTCAGATCGTGTGTATTTGTAGTTCAAAAAAACCGCGACATCTCTAGATTCATTTTAAAAAATTAGGAATCTTTATATTATTACTTACTTATCCTATATATAAAAAAAAACTTAAATCTATGGAATAAAAGATTTCAAATTCATAACTATATTAGGCAGAATAATCAATATTTTGAAATATCTCATGGAAGACTACCTACTGACTAGAGAAGCTCAAGATATATAGGACTACAAGAGTACAACCGAGCCTAGGCACGCTATTAATGCTTTGAAAAGAAGCGGATAAATTTGGCAACCTTTGAAAACAAAATCAAAATGTTCTTTGTAAATAAATGCCTTTATTCAGTGCACGAATTCTTTCGTTAACTTGTACGTATTATTCGTAAAAATTTCTGTTTCATTCGTATTTATGTTTTGTTATACATTTTGTAATTGTGTTCATCAAAATATTTATTGACATGTTTATTGTAATATTTCTATCTCATAATTGTCCCTATATCATCAATCCAGAGATTTACACGGTCAGCGTAAATCCGCCATTAGGTTCTTCCGACCATAAACTATTATCGACATCGAGTATCCTACCAATCAGTGACAGAGACGCGCCTAAACCCCGCAAGATATGGCATTACAAATCTGCTAAATGGGAAGATCTCATGGAATATTTTCGAACTTTCCCTTGGTTAGACGTTTGTTTTCGATCGGATGACCCATCTGGCTGCGCCAAAGGAGGTTTCCGATGTTATTTTGGCCGGTATGGAGGCTTACATCCCTTTTTCGAAGAAATGCCCTTCCAACGGCAAGCCTTAGTTTGACCGAAAATGCAAAGAAGCTGTTGCTTCTAAACATCTTGCATAGCAACATTGGCGTGAAAATCCTAACACCATAAATCGTAACACCTTTGTTCGTGCCAGGAACAGATGCAAAGAAATTATCGACGAAACCAAGGAGGCACATAATCAACGGATTAGAAACAAACTTCTCTCTTGTCCCAACATTTCCAGGTCCTTTTGGTCGGTCGCTAAGGCAGTTAGTCAAAATTTCACCAAATCCACCATACCACCACTCACACGGCCAGATAATTCTATTGCAACGACACCTGTTGAGAAAGCGAACTTGTTGGCTGAACTCTTTGCTTCACATTCTACTGTCGATTTCCAAGGAAAAACACCACCTAATATTCCCATAGTGCAGTCAAGGATGCCCGATATTGTCTTCAGGCAGCGTATCATAAAACGTATTTTGATGAAGCTAGACACCAAAAAGGCTTCTGGCGCTGACGGAATACCTGCCATAGTTCTCAAAAACTGTGCGAGGGAACTAACACCAGTTTTCTGTAAACTTTTCAACCTATCTTACAGAAAGGGAATATTTCCTTCCTGCTGGAAATGAGCCACAGTTTCAGCCAATACCTAAAAAAGGCAAGAAGACCTTGCCAAATAACTACCGACCAATCGCACTGCTTTTAATAATATCGAAAGTCATGGAAAAGGCTATCAATCAGCATCTTCTAAAATATCTTGAAGGATTCAACATTATTAGCGATCACCAATATGGCTTTCGTAAAAATAGATCAACAGGAGATCTCCTGACTTATGTAACACATGTTTGGAACAACGCAATTGAACACTTTGGAGAATCTCGAGCGGTTGCTCTTGACATATCCAAGGCATTCGACCGTGTTTGGCACGATGGGCTGTTGACTAAGCTACGTTCTTATGGTATGTCTGAAAAGTTCTGTTTGTGGCTCTCATGTTTCCTCAGAGAGCGTTCTTTACGAGTGGCAGTCGACGAGTTTATTTCTAACACCTACACTATCAACGAAGGTGTACCCAAGGCTCCATACTGTCTTCTACTCTCTTTCTCATTTATATTAACGATCTGCTGGCAAAGACTGAGAATCCAATCTACAGCTTTGCAGATGACAGTACACTTATCTCTTCATTCACTTCGAACGCTCGGACATCGGCTACTCAGACGAATATCCACAGACAGCAGGAAGTCATTCAACTTAACAAAGACCTGGAAGAAATTCTATCTTGGGGTGACAGTAACCAAGTGGAATTTAACGCTACAAAAACCCAGGCGGCAGTTTTTTCTAAAAAAGTTAACGTTGCTGAACCCGACATAGTTATGTCGGGGCACTCCATTCCCCTAACATCGTCACTCAAATTGTTGGGCATTAATTTGAGAGCAAATATGTCCTGGCATGAACATGTTGCAGCATAGCAAGGAGAGCTTCTCAGAAGTTGGGAATATTATTTCGAACCAGAAAGCTTTACACTTCACAACAACTGTTAATTCTTTATTTGTAAAGAATTAACAGTTGTTGTGAAGTGTAAAGCTTTCTGGTTCGAAATAATATTCCCAACTTTTGAGAAGCTCTCCTTGCTATACCTGCAACATGTTCATGCCAGGATATATTTGCTCCCAAGGTAACGCCCAACAAATTGAGTGGCGATGTTAAAATAATGGGGTGCCCCGACATAACTATGTCGGGTTCAACAACGTTAACTTTTTTAGAAAAAACTGCCGCCTGGGTTTTTGTAGCATTAAATTCCACTTGGTTACTGCCACCCCAAGATGCAGATATTCGTCTGAGTAGCCGATGTCGAAAGCGAGCGTTCAAGGTGAATGAAGAGACAAGCGTACTGTCATCTGCAAAGCTATAGATTGGATTCCCGGTCTTTTCCAGCAGATCGTTAATGTAAATGAGAAAGAGAGTAGGAGACAGTATGGAGCCCTGGGGCACACCGGCGTTGATAGTGAGGGTGTTAGAAAGAAATCCGTCGACCGCCACTCGTAAAAAACGCTCTGTGAGGAAACATGAGAGCCACAAACAGAACCTTTCAGACATACCATAAGAGCGTAACTTAGCCAACAGTTCACCGTGCCAAACACGGTTGAATGCCTTGGATATGTCATGAGCAACAGCTTGAGATTCCCCAAAGTGTTCAATTGCGTTGTTCCAAACATGTGTTACATAAGTCAGAAGGTCTCCTGTTGATCTATTTTTACGAAAGCCATATTGATGATCGCTAATAATGTTGAATCCTTCAAGATATTTTAGAAGATGCTGATTGATAGCCTTTTCCATGACTTTCGATATCATTGAAAGCAGTGCGATTGGTCGGTAGTTATTTGGCAAGGTCTTCTTGCCTTTTTTAGGTATCGGCTGAACTGTGGCACATTTCCAGCAGGAAGGAAATATTCCCTTTCTGTAGGTTAGGTTCAAAAGTCTACAGAAAACTGGTGTTAGTTCCCTCACACATTTTTTGAGAACTATGGCAGGTATTCTGTCAGCGCCAGAATATCCAACAAAGATCGGATATTACCGAAGTTGACATCAGTAACACTAGGTATAGTGAGTTAGTAACTAACGCATCAACAGCTTCTTACATTTAAAGCTGATCAAGACAACATAACGTCAGAGTTAAAAGAAGATAGAGATTGATTTTTATCTTTATAATTGTTTTTTTTTTTGCAGAAAAAAAATGTGTGAAGTCTTTTAATTTTTTTTACTCTTTTTGATATAAATGCCACAGAAACTTCTGCTTTAATGGAAAAGAAATTTCGTACCGGCACAACTTTTATAATTAATTTCTTAAAAGTTGTGTTTGAGTAAAGTCTGTATGTTTCTCTATTAATAATTCTATTTAATAACAACAAATAAAAAAAACTCTGCCTTCCTGTTTGTCAAAGTATTAAAATTTAATATTCTTTATTGCTATAATACGCCCAAGGGTCTTAAATCTTCTTAAAGATTTTTCAAATTTCTTTCATTATTTTGTCCGTAGTTTTATGTACATTTTTTATTAAACGTTACTTATTCAAGCTTCAAGCTTTTAGAAAGATTTATTTTTAATTAATATTTGTACTGAGGTAATTCAATTTAATTAATGAGTATCTATAGATCTTAGATTTAATTATATTTTGTAGTGTTTAATTTTCATTACAATACGCAACCAGACAGCATAATACTATTACTACTCCCTTTTCCCATCAAGAACTATTGTACCTTTATGTGCATATCCGTTCCCCCGGACATTGGCGATTACTATGAAGAGTGCTTTTTTGTCCTCAGCCAATCTACAGAGATTCCCAGCTTTCGGTATGCTTGTCCATTCTCTGATATTCTTCAACCAGGACATCTTTCTACTAACTCCACGCTTCCCTTCAATCTTCCCTTCAAAATTAACTGGAGGAGGTAGTATTTTTCTGCACGCAATATATGAATAAGGTAAGCAATTTTGCGACGTTTTATAGTGGTGATCAGTAATCTTTTCGAATTTGCTCTTCTTAAGACTTTCTCGTTTATCAGCAAGTCAGTCCTGCGGATGAATCCAGATTTCAAGTGCCTGTAGTCGATTCAATGTGCTTATTTTTATGATTCATTATTCTACCCCCATACAGTAGCACCACCAGATGTAGGTTTTGACCACCCGTAGTCTTAGTTTGAAGCTCAGATTGTTATTGAAAAGAAGAGCGTCCATTTTATAAAAATAGTACTAGATGTTGCAATTCTGTATTTTATCTCTACATCCGGGATCCATGTTGTCTGTACTTCCCAATCATTTTAATCGATGAACCCATTCTACACCAAGCATTGTTAAGTGTTAATTTGGTATATTTGTACTAATCTCGACTGAATATTATGAACTTGGTTTCTTTGACATTGATGCTATGTCCTAAATTTTGTCCAGCATCTCTAATTATGTTCACTAGATGTAGCAGGCCTTCTAGATTATCGTACATAATGACGATATCATCAGGATGTCTTATGGTGTTTGTCATAATCTCATTAAATTTAATACTTAGCTCAAGATTTTTTAAGGCCTCGTTGAAAATTTTGTCCGAATATAGTTTGAACACAAGTGGAGAGAGGATGCAAGCCTGTCAGACTCCTCGTTGGATGTTGATATTATTTATTTTTGGATCTTCTATACGAACTTCAGCTGTTTGGCTCCTTGTCAACTAGCTGCAGTTGTTGAGGCATTCCTATTAGTTTGTCGTGTCTAACTCTGTCGGATGCTTTTTCATAATCGACGAAGCAGACAAAATATTTTTGCGCTAGTCTCAACATTTCTGTATTAGAGCATTTATACCAAACAAGGCTTCATGTGTTCCAAATGTATTTCTAAACTATTGTGTGTATAGTGTTATTGGTTATAAATGGATCACCCTTCTAACTCGTTTATTTCAAGAGGTAGGCAAAAAGGTATATACAGCAGTTGTAGTGATGTATTTTTTGACATACAATATAAACTCTGTATTTTTAAATGGAACACCCTGTATATTGTTTTTCAGTTTTTTTTAGAACTCTTAATTCTAGGAACGTCAGTAAGTATTTTCTGTGGTAGTATTATGCAAAATAAGTAATAAAACAACTTTTCTATTTTAGCGTTTAACCATAACGCATACTGACAATGCTAAGAATTTGATAATAATAAGTTAAAAAACTAAACTATTAATAAAAAAATATATTAAAAATTTTAACAAAACGTAATCACAACGGATATGTTGGGTGGTTGTAGCTTGTACTTGATGGAAATTCATTATAAATATATAATAAAAGACTGTTTTTTTTAGTCAAATTTCCACTGGTTTATTTTAAATTGCGATGACGCGTTCGCTGTCGATGCAGCTTCTTCAGATCTACATTTTACACTGTCAAGTTAGGTTTAATATTCACAGTTTTATATAATTTCTTAATTATAATATTACACCTAATTAAATTACAGATTTGGAGCTAGGAGAATAAATTCAATAATGGTGAATTGCTTAAATCTACCTGGTCGTTGAGTAAAGTACCTGTAGTCCTTAATCGATTTATTTGCATTGTCTCTAAAAGGTTTAGTTTTAAACCTTTTTGTTGGGTGTGTAAAATTTTGAAATTCTTGTTAAATGTGTGATTTTCTGTTAAAAGATGATTAGCATATGTTGAATTAGATTTTCTATGGATGAAACTTCTTTCGTGTTCTGTAATTCTTTGTCTAAATGTACGTCCAGTTTGTCCGATGTATGTTTAAGGACATGACCCACATGTTAATTGATAAACCCCTGATTTATTGTCTTTATTGATTTGTGGTTTGTATTTTTTGAGATATTTCCTTGTAGTATTGTTAGTCTTATAAGCTATGTTGATATTTTTTTGATTTAAAAAAAAATTTCCCCAGTTTTTCCGTTGGTTTGCCATTTAAAAAGTGGTATTTCTGTCCTTAAAACGTGGGTATATTTCGGAGATTGTCTTGTTTCTAAGTTTTTTTCCTAACGATACTATTGATTAAAGTAACCGAATATCCGTTGTTAACGGCTACTTGTTTTATGTGTTTTAATTCTTTAGTAAAATTTTCTTCTGATAAGGCGATATTAGTTAGTCTATGTATAAAACTATGATAAGCTGCAAGTTTATGATGGTTAGGGTGGTGAGAACTATTGTGGATTGTAGTATCTGTATGACAAGGTTTGTGATATATTGCAAATTCATGTTTTTTTATGGCTTTACTGATTGTTAAGTCTAGGAAATTGATTTTCCCTTCGACTTCTTCTTCCATTGTAAAACTGATATTTCTATGTAAAGAATTAATATACTGTAAAAAATGAGTTAACTGTCTGTCCGTACCTGTAAAGCATACAATTATATCGTCTACGTATCGATACCAGTATACAATACAATTATTACTATTGTTATTATGGTTGTTAAATATCATTGTTTCAATGCTATCCATGAAAATTTCGGCAAGTAATGGACTTAATGGACTCCCCATAATTAACCCTTCCTTACTATTGTAGAATGTATTATTAAATGAAAAATAATTTTTTCTTCGTCAAGTTCTTAATAAATTAATTATGTCCATTTTTATAACTTAATTTACTTTGTTTTTTGTTAATAGGTTCTCTATTAAAATTATTGTTTCGTCTGGGGGAACACTTGGAAATAAGTTTTTGACATCGAAAGAGACTAATTTAGAATTATCTGGTATTGTTATATTCTTAACTTTATTCACGTTAGATTTTTTCCAAACAGGAAAGTACGAAATTTTGAATAAAGATCCAACAAATATTTTTCAAAAAGAAATAAAAAACAACAAATTGAACAGACTAAAAGTATCATTCACGATAAAGATAAAATTAAATTGATAAATATGAATCCTCAAATCCCACAACTTTATTCACTCATAAAACTACACAAACTTGACCACCCAATC
>CM032455.1:10267603-10270076 GCA_019049505.1 Pachyrhynchus sulphureomaculatus | reverse complement strand
TTTGAAAATTTATATATATTACCTGTAAAAAATATTATACAAATATAACCCTCCCAATTTATGTCGTAAAATTTTAGGATATTATTATGAAATGCCGGTTATTTCACATATTTAAACTAATTTTTAGTTATTCTATCTATTCAGTTATGGTTGTGAAAATAAATACATAGGAGATTTTAAGTCATATATATTTATTAATCAGCGCTTACTAAGTAAGCATATTACCTGAAATTAACATACAAAAATACGACTTATAAATGTTATCTACTTATTTGAAACTTGTACAAGTGTTTGACCTTATATGATACTTACAACAGCCAAGGTCAAGATTGCTAATACCTACACGTTAGTTCACCTTTTTTATTCAATTTTTAGTTCAATTCGCACTACTTACTCAAATGCAGCTTAGCGGCCTACCGTCATGAATGAAAGATCAAAAACTCCAAAAAATAGCATCCGAAAAAAATTAAAATACATTGCATATTTCACACTTTTTTTATTGTCATTAAATATACATTTAGTTTTACAATTACAACTGGTACAGTTAAATTTTCACGTTTATAATAAATTTAAATACTTTTGACTTATTATCGAGTTTTTTCCATAATACCTAAATACATTTATTGTCAATTTAGTAGCTAAGTAATATAAATGTCAAACATCGAAATAGTAATAAATCCACGATAAATTGTAAAATCAATATTGTCGCACACAGCTTATATTGTCCTGATAGAAGTCCCCTATAAGTTCCAGCCCTGTGTTATATTTGTAGAATTGGATATTATTTATTTATATGGATATTTGCGTTTAAAATCCAACTGAAGTGTTTCCTGCTTTGAATTTTCAAAAAATATTTATTTACGGATTGGAAAAAATCACTGGATTAGTCTCTTCTATAATATATATAAAATGCAACGTTTCTCTGTCTGTCTGCCTGTCTGTCGTTAGTGCGTTTATTACTGGAGAACCACTTATCCGATTTACGTACTTTTTTTTTAAAAACATACATATGTTCTCTGGCCAGGTTATAGGCTATATTTTATTACGATAGGTAGTAGTTAGACGTAAAATAGTGAATGATGTCGGAAAAAAGTTTGCCGCTAGCGCGTTGCCTTGCAATACACCGCCTAAACCATTAAATATGGAAACAATATTATGTAGCAAAGAATATCTATAATCTATAATCTATAATATATATATAAAATGCAATGTCTCTCTGTCTGTCTGTCTGTCCATTAATGCGTTTATCACGCGAAAAACCACTTATCCGATTTATGTGTCTTTTTTTTTTTAATTCATACATATATTCTTTGGCCAGGTTACATAATAATAATAATAATCTATATCTATAATATATATAAAATGCAACGTCTCTCTGTCTGTCTGTCTATCCATTAGTGCACTTATCCCTCGAGATCCGATTTATCCCACTTATCCGATTTACGTGATTTTTTAAATTCATACATATGTTCTCTGACCAGGTTATAGATATATATTTTATTACATCTATAATAATATATAAATGTAACGTATATCTGTCTGTTTGTCCGTTTGTGCGCTTATCACTGGAGAACCACTTATCGATTTATGTGCTTTTTTGTTAAACATACATATGTTCTCTGGCCAGGTTATAGGATATATTTTATTTACGTTAGGTGACATAAGGAATAAGCAGTGACGATAATAGTGAATCAAGTCGGAGAAAAGTTTGCCGCTAGCGCGTTCTCTTGCAATACACTGCCTAAAGCATTAAATATGGAACAATATCATGTAGCAAAGAATATAATATATATAAAATGCAACGTCACTCTGTCTGTGTGTCTGTCCGTTAGTGCGCTTATTACTCGAGAACCCCTTATCGATTTACGTGTTTTTTTTTTAATTCATACATTTGTTCTCTGGCCAGGTTATCTATAATCTTCTATCTAGAATATATATATATATATATATATATATATATATATATATATATATATATATATATATATATATATATATATATCTATATATATATATATATATATATATAATGCAACGTCTTTCTGTCTGTCTGTCTGTCCGTTAGTGCGCTTATCACTTGAGAACCACTTATCCGATTTACGTGTTTTTATAAATTTAAACATATGTTCTATATAATTCGATATAACCCTAGATAATGGGAGATAAGGAGAAATAATGGGAGATAAGTCGAGATAAGGCTCGATAATGGGAGATAAGGTGAGATAATGGGAGATAAATATAAATAATGGGAGATGAGGAGAAATAATGGGAGATAAGCAAAGATAAGTCGAGATAATGGGAGTTATGGTGAGATAATGGGGGATAAGGAGAAATATTGAGATATAAGTCGAGATAAGCCTAGATAATGGGAGATAAGGTGAGATAATGGGAGATAAGGAGAAATAATGGGAGATAAGGAGAAATACTGGGAGATAAGGAGAAATAATGGGAGATGAGCAGAGTTAAGCCTAGA
>CM032455.1:10177603-10262603 GCA_019049505.1 Pachyrhynchus sulphureomaculatus | reverse complement strand
CAATTACAACTGGTACAGTTAAATTTTCACGTTTATAATAAATTTAAATACTTTTGACTTATTGTCGAGTTTTTTTCCATAATACCTAAATACATTTATTGTCAATTTAGTAGCTAAGTAATATAAATGTCAAACATCGAAATAGTAATAAATCCACGATAAATTGTAAAATCAATATTGTCGCACACAGCTTAGATTGTCCTGATAGAAGTCCCTTATAAGTTCCAGCCCTGTGTTATATTTGTAGAATTGGATTATTTATTTATATTGATATTTGCGTTTAAAATCTAACTGATAGCCAACTGAAGTGTTTCTGGCTTTCAATTTTCCAAAAATATTTATTTACGAATCGGAAAAAAATCACTGGATTAGTCTCTTCTTTCACAAAATACGGCCTACATTATGTTTTAGAATTACATACTATATATAATCTGCTTATTTTTTCACTATCACGTTTTTGGAATTCAATGTATTTTGGAATTGTTTTTGCTGCAACAACAGTGTTCACACAATGGCATTAACTAACATTAAAATAGGTGAACCTGGACTTTACTTACACTTCATGTATTTAAAATATTTCCAAAATATAAATAAATAATCCCCTGAAAGTTTATATACAGTGATAATACACAGACTGCCTAGTTTAAAAATTTATATAAGTAAAATTAGTATAATTATGTCTCAACAACGATCCTTGTAATTTAATCGGCAAGGTAACATCACCTGCAAACGACATTGCATTAAGAACAATGCAGGAACAAGTAACGTACAAAAAGTATTATTTGGTGGTAGAACTTTCATTGAGCTTCTCAACATTAAATTTATGTTGCAGTAAAATTTTTCAGTGCACGTTGCTATAACGAAGGAATTTTTAAGATTAATCTCAAACAATCGGATATATAATACACATACAATATTATTGTCATGAATTTTTAAACCTTTTGATAAATTTATATAGCAACTTTTGAAAAAAATTTTTTGACAGCCTGTTTTCCAGATTGTACTACCTTGATATGAAAACTCATTATAATTACAATTTTCTAAGTAAATATTCTTTTCTAGTTTTGTCCCTTTAGTTTTGGTCAATTGTTTAATAATTAACACGGTATTTATACAGGGCGGCCTAAAGAATTAGGCTGATTTTTAAGAGGCAATATCAGAAAAATTTTAGTTTTTGTAAAATATATTCACTGTATCTTGATAAGAACGTTTTAGAGTTATTACACCATAGTTCTTACGACGAAGTTACCACCCTGTATTAATACTATCTAATTGATAATATTTGTGATATTTTCACATTTTTTGTTACATTTTCTACGTACAATTAGAAGTTATATGTATAGTATGTCTCTGAAGTACGGGCACTTATTTTAAACAGATTATAGTACTCACTAAAATAAGTCACTTCATGTTAAATAATATTAAAAAGGTTGAACCTATTTAAAATTTTTAACAGCCATTCATTAATATTTCACTTGCTTACTACGGATAAATATTTAATCTGCATTTCTAGTAATTTGGCACATAATACCATGATATGGAGAGAAAGTCCATTGTAAATTGAGTTTGTTCTTATGCAATTTATCTCGATAGAAGACAGATCAGATGAAATTTAGTAAACACTAACTTTGTAAAATAATGCCTCATACTTATTATACCATATATATATATATATATATATATATATATATATATATATATATATATATATATATATACATAATATAATATATATATAATATAATATATATATATATATATATATATATATATATATATATATATATATATATATATATATATATTTACCGGCTGGCCCTGAAGTTATCATCTACGTTACATTAGTTAAAACTATTTTAGAAAGCAAAATAAAAATTTCATGTACTATTATAGTTAGAGTCGATTGTCATTTTAAGTAGAAAAATAATTAACAGTTGCTTCAGATCTCAAAGGAAACGTGACATATATTTTATTTCAGGCGAAATACTGTATATATTTTCATTTTTTTTAATTCCACGAAAAATTCTAAATAACTTTTGTCTACTACTCCCTATATCAAATATCAATAGCTTTTGAGATAATCGCTTCTGAAAATCGGAGAATTTTTTACTTTTATTCCATTTTTGAAGACACTATTTAACAATAATATATATGATAATGTAAAACAAAGGCTCTTTCTTATTATAATTCGAGTATGCAATCTAATAAAAAAAAAATTACCCCCTATTTGTACTTTTTACATTTTTAATTTGCTCAAAATCCAAACTTTGAATAGCATTGAAACAGCTGAATTTCGAAAGTCGGCAATGTCACATTCATAGGCGATTTTTATCGTTTAACCAATTTTAAAAAGAATCAACTCTCTACTTAAAATATTAGCTACCATTATTAGAAATTACTCTAAGGTTATAATATATATATATATATATATATTATATATATATATATATATATATATATATATATATATATATATATATATATATGCACATACATATATATTTGTGTGTGTCTGTGTATGTATACGATATAGGGTGGTAATAAGGAAAGTTAATTGTTCTTTAGAGATCTATTATATATATATATATATATATATATATATATATATATATATATATATATATATATATATATTATATTATAAAAATTTTCGAAAGAGCCGTTCAAATTAATTCTATCATGTCACTAGTTAACATATTAGAACTCTAACAAGAACTGTCAGTTGTCTTAGGACCATCGTAAAAAAACATCTTAAAAATCAATTTAAAGTACAAACCTGAATGATTTTTAGAGTCTATTATAACAAAAACTATTGATATAATATAGAGAAGCTATGTAGAATTTTCCGAAGAATTCAAAAATTTCAAAATACACAAGATATCTCATTTGAATTAAAAGAGAATGACGTAAAATTGGAAGCGACTGCCAATTGATTTTTTATTTAAATTAGTCGTCTACTCTAATTATACTAGTATAACAAATTTCATTTTGCTTTTTAAAATAGTTTAACAATGGCATCATGAACAGTAACTTCATGGCCATCCTGTAGATATATATATATATATATATATATATATATATATATATATATATATATATATATATATATATATATATATATGTTTAGAACGTGACAGAAAAAAAGGTACCCATTGAAATCCATGTCCATTATATTATTAAATATGGTCGCATTTGACTAAATAATATATAGTACATATATCTATTATGTAGAGTAATATACGTGTCTTCTTTTTCTACACCTTATTAACATCTTCCATTGGCTACTCGGCATATAAGTAAAAAATAATAATCATGACATTTTAAGCAAAATTTCTTTTTGAAATAATTATATTTTATTTATTTGTTTATTTCAGCGGCAGAAGCAGAAATTAAAAAAAAATTTAAATAAATAATAAATATATAGGTTGACAATAAGTAGTAAGGTATGTATATTATTTTCTTGAATAATATGTCAATTTTAAAATTTCTTTACTTTGGATCTCTAGTAAATCAAATCGGATTATATTAATACAGGTTATTTTGAGATTTTCTGACAGTACTCTTATTAAACATGTTGGGCTTAACATTTGCGATCCATTCCTAAGGTTTTCAATTTTTTTTTGCTTCGAATTGATTCAATTAAAGCAAACGAACAATAAAATCCATCGAGCAGCTGTACGGAAAATGTTATATATCAATTGGCCTTAACTATAATTTTTCTATATTCTAAAACCATATGTCTCCGAAGATATTCTTGATTGTTTATTTTTAGAAAATAAATAGCTAAAAATAAATGATAGATATGATTGTAAAGATATGAGTAAACAGTTTTGTCGTCATCAGTCTACAGTATATTGTGTAAAGCGGCTGATAATAAAGTCGACATATTCAAATAAAAAAAGTATTTCCGATACTAGATAATTTCAAGTTTGCTTTTTGGCTGCGTTTCGTAATAACATGTTAACAAAAATTAATTTTAAACTTATAGAAGTAAAACTTTTATGTTCATCATACAGTTTTCTTCTTTGAAAAGTTCTTCGAAAGTTTACATACAAATTTTCTCAATTTGTTGCTGTAATTCTAAATTGGTATAATAATAAACTAAGGATCAATAATTAAATATGTGTGGCGTGACATGTCATAAAAGTTTTAAACATGGAACGAACTCTACATAGAGTAATATGAGCAAGATGCCCGGTTTTCGCACCTCGAAGACTTCAACATGTAATATAGTATCAAAATAAAAGAACAATAATTCGAATAAACATGTCGAAAATGTACAGCTTTTGAGATTTAACTTTGGAATGTTAGAATTATATATGATACCCATATATATGTATATATATATATATATATATATATATATATATATATATATATATATATATATATATATATATATATATATATACATATACATATATATATATATTATATATATATATATATATATATATATATATAATATATTAAAACTGATATATCCCTGTAACAAAAGCAGCTGAAGAATAATAATAATAAATAGCGTCTTCGATAATAATACATAAAATTATCTTAAAAAGGTTTCAAAGTTTTGTACTAAAGACTTCCCTGCCACTCCTTGTCTGAGGGTGAATTGAGTCCTACTTACCGATCCCCATTTTAGAATTGCAATCAGTTTTATTATTTTCTTGCATCAAGATAAGTAATAAACGATTTGTTTCTTCTTTACCGTTTCACAGTAAAAAATGCCTGAAAAACATCAGCTATACGTTAAAAATGAGATATGATAGACACAGCATGAAAATATCGCTGTTTTTATTTAATTAAGCAGACTGTAGCGAAAACTATTTGTCACTTTTGCAACATCAATGCCACTTAGAACACTTTTTGCGTTACCAATTTGCAATATTTCACGAAAAAAAAAAAACATTTATTTTTGCACCCAGGATACAGAGCATTTGCAAAGGTAGTATCCTTGACATTTCACCGATGGTTATTTTATATCGCTCTTAAACTTTTATTCAAAATTTCCTGCCTCTCTCTAATTCAGGCATTCCAACGTTCATCTCAGCTGTATCAATGAGCGGTGCATTCCTTTTTAAAATTAACTAGTCCAGTGGTTTATAAAATTGTGAACTATGTTCAAATTTAATAAAAATAAGTACTAGTTGTACCTCCAATTGCGGACTCATTTCAATATATTAAACTATTTTATGAGTATATATATATATATATATATATATATATATATATATATATATATATATATATATATTATATATATATATATATATATATATATATATATATATATATTTATATATATATATATATATATATATATATATATATATATATATATATATATATATATATATATTAAATTTTTTAGGAAAGTTTGTATTATTTACTAAGCCAATGTGGTCATTGTTTACAAATGTTAAACCATTTATTTTTAGGACATAAGATATTAATGATTAGGGACTAATTGTGTTTAACTGATCATATTGAATTTAATATTTAATTTAGTTCTATTTATATTATATCATTGTGAATTTCTGCTGAATACTTATCACACAGGTAAACTTATTTACTTTTTTTGTTGAGAAAATCTTTTAAGTTTCTGTAATTCTTTTAAGATACTTTTTTTTAGTAATTCATCACATTTAAATTTCTATTGATCTGGGAACGTCACTTTCACAACAACCTATGGGCCGTCATCGATTAATTCCATGAGAATAATTTAAGTGAAAACGCAAGGTTTAAGCAGTATAAAAAGGTTGAGTGGCTTAAAAAAACTTGTTTTACAACCATGTCATGTCAATCATTCCAAAATGAATAACATCTTGAAAACAGAAACAAAAAAATTTTAGGGAAATGTTTACTATTCAGTAATCCACAATTACAATGGATAATTTCTAACGGTTTGAATTTTAGTGACGTCGTGAAATAAGTCGTATAAATCTGCCTTTTCTTCTATTTCTCTCAGATCAACCTACTTATTCTTATGACAACTTGAAAATTACACTTAGAAATAGCATAACTAAATCTTTAAACTTCTACCAGAAACATTATTTAAATACAATGAATTTGATATGAATGACATTTTCACTACGTTTTTACAAATTTATACAAAGTCAGTACCTGTGGTGTGATGAATATAGGATCATTAGTTTTCTAATAATACTATTTTATTTTTAGAAAAAGTAAGGTGAAACTTTATTTACTAGTTTTGAAATAATAGTAAGATCCTAATTTTCATCAATATAAACCACTAAAATTCGATGAAGTCCTTTTTTCAAGAGTTTTTGACTGTTCTTTCATCTGTCAATTCTTCCCGGAGCGCGCTTCGTCTTAACACAGCTCCTCAGCCGAACTAGGATCGACAGAGAAAGAGAACAAAACTGAAAGTTTTTGTTGCAGTGTTAGCGAAAATAATAAGTTAATACAACAATTAGCATCTCTGCCTAATATAAGCCTAATTTTGAAGTCGTACCTTCTCTCTGTTGATGGCTACAGACCAGTGGAGGAATTTTTCAGTGAGTTGATAACAATTACCGCTTAGAAGCACTTTATAGGATTCTACACCAAGTGTATAAAAGTCAATAAAAACCACTGATGTTGGACAAGGTCCTCTTTTCAGTAGGTTTTGAATATTTTTCTCATTCATCAATCCATGATGGCTCCTCGGCCGAGCTAGGGTCGATGGAGAAAGAGAACAAAATTGAACATACCTATTGCAGTATAGGCTTACATCAGCCAGAGTTGCAAATTGTTGTATTTTATCTAATTTTCATGTTTAAATTTATGTATTTTCATGGTTTTTTTGGCAGATGTTTTATCGATAAACCAGCGATTTTAACCTTTTTACGTGCTCCGTTTCCACTTCTTACATTGAATTATTCGATGACGATACACTTTTTGAATGGATTCACGACCCTACTAATAAAAATTAAAAAAAAGGACAATTTACAGCGTCATTCTAGGATGTCGAAATACTTTTTTAAGTAGAATATTGTCGACTGCGGGCTGTAGGAGATAACGTTTACTATCTAATGGTACCGACGTGACTTTGGTATAGCTGTTGTTCTTGGTTTTCCCATTTGAGGTATCCGACCTGCAAAGGAAAAAATACCTATAACCAATTTTAAAAAATTATTAATAAAAAATATGCTAGTAAATAGATTAGACATTATTAGTACATTACAACAACGATATAGCACTGTTCTATCTAAATACTACAGTATGACTACGATAAATTGGTAAAATATTGCTCCACATTTGAATCTTTGAGATAACATACCAGGGTTTTAAAATTATATTTTATTTGACATTTGTTTGATTAAAAAATAAAAGCGGAATTACTAAGCGTCTACAAACTTAACTTGTATAACAAAAATTTTTAACAGTAAGATGCAAGGAGTTATATCTGTGACTAATGTTCCATTTTTCAAAGCATACGCGCTATTAGGGATTGTTCAAAAAGATAGAGGAGTGTTGAGAAAAGTAATGTATCGGAGTCACAACTGCTGAAATAATCACTGGGCAGCAAAGCACTTATAAGTTGTTCATTTCTGATCAGAAATAATAGGTCATTATTACACAACACAACTGTTTCTCTGTAAGCACCAGCAACCTTGATTCCTTAGAACCTCGACGAAAGATTAGGGACCTAAGTCTATTCTAAAAGTATTTTCATAAAAAAGTGTGCGGTGGATGTCCCACAGCGATGCATGATAAGTATACACGTTGCGCTCATAGATCATTAGAGCAGTAAAAAAAGTCAAAATAATGATAAGATAGGCATAGTTTAAATACAGCCATATTATGATTTTGTCCTCTCTGGGATATCATCAGGAGTATTGTCCTGAGTTTTGGAACTCAAAAAACTTGTGCTCTTATGTTTATAAACAATTTAAGTTTTCAAAACGCGTTTTTTGAGCTTAAAATGTAAATAACTCCGGTTATATAAATTTCCAACAAATCCTCATTAGTTCTAAGTTGCTCAAATCCGTACATAACCTACAAAATTGAAAAAATCGACAAAAAACTGTTTTTTTTTTCATTTTATTGTACAGGGCGACTAAGTGGACCGATCGGCTTGTAACTTTCAGAAAATATTCCTTTTATTATAGCAAAAATTTTTTTTACAAAAATATTGACCCCAGTGGGCAAAATGGATCTTTTTTTAGGTCTCGATGCCAGCTTTCCGACGCCATTAAAAAACGGTTACCTCCAAAACAATTTTTAATGGCATGGGTAAGCTGACATCGCAACCTAAATTTTGAAAAAAAAAAAAGATCCATTTTGGACCAAATGACATAAAATGGCGGGCAATTCAAATTTTAAATATCAAATTCAATTGTGCCCACTGAGTTCAATATATTTGTACGAAAGTCTCAGGATATTTTTGCTATAACAAAAGGAATATTTTCTGAAAGTTTCAAGCCGATCGGTGCACTTAGTCGACCTGTAAAATAAAATTTAAAAAAAAAAACAGTTTTTGTCGGTTTTTTCATTTTTGTGGGTTATATACGCACTTGAGCGACTTAAAAATGATGGAGATTTATTGGAAACTATATTACAGGAGTTTGGCTTTTTTTTTCGTCTCGATCCGACCGGAGTTATTCACATTTTAGCACGTAGACTGAAAAGTTTTTGATCTAGCTACTTAAAACATATTTTTTCTTTTATGTTCTAAAACCGAGTTTCGAATGAGCGACCTGTCTGACGGATGTAACTTTTATGACAAGAACCACAATTTAACTGATACAGTCCAGATTTTTTTTGATCTATTTTGTTTTCCCTTTGCGTTTTTAATGAATTTTTCTAACCAGTTATTATTATAGTTAGCTTTTAGAACAAATAAACTCGTTAGGAAAATTCATTAAAAACGCAAAGGGAAAACAAAATAGATCAAAAAAAATCTGGAGTGTATCAGTTAAATTGTGGTTTTTGTTATAAAAGTTACATAGGTCAGACAGGTCGCTCGGATTTTAGAACATAAAGACGCTATTTAAAAAACAAAACTGACTCAGCGTATAGTAATCATTTAACAGAATCAAATCATCTTTTTGACGATAAATTTAAAATTCTACACATACAAAACAAAGGCGTAAAATTAAACCTATTAGAAAATTTAGAAATAAATAGAATTAAAAATTCAGACATCATCTTAAATGAACAAAAAGATACCTGTCTGGCCCATGGTAACTCCCCTTTACTCAATTTATACAATTAATATTCAGAATGGATTTCCCAGCAATATTCATTAGAATATAGTATTAATTTTATTACCTATCTACCTTAGGGTATTTATATAAATGTAACAACACTAATACTCAAATATCATTTTGTATCAGAAGGAGCTATAGTATAGCGAAACGCGTCATACAGTTTTAGTGAAACTAAATAAAGTGGAAATTTGACAATATTAGTCTCTCCTTACATTCTAAGATTTTTTTATGTGTCTAGCACACGTGCTACAGGGAAGTCCCTAAAGCGCTCCAGGAAAGGCATGTATGCTGAAAAGGCCATTCACGTTGCTCTTGAATCGCTGCAAATTGAACTCGGTGGGAAACACAGTCCTGGGCAAATTGGGCGGGCTACATCCTTCGAACAATTTCCATGAAAATATTTGTAGAACAGACTCAAGTCGCCAACCGTTCCTCGATATTCCAGCGAATCAAGGCCGCCGTCAGTTCCGGGTCTCCAATCAGACGAACAGCTCTTCTCTGAACAGAATCCAATAAATGCAGTGTATGTTTGGGAGCGGAGCCCCAAACATGGGGGCAGTATGCCATAGTTGGCTGAATTTGAGCTTTGTAAAGAATTAACAGTTGTTGTGGAGTGTAAAGCTTTCTGGTTCGAAATAATATTCCCAACTTTTGAGAAGCTCTCCTTGCTATGCCTGCAACATGTTCATGCCAAGACATATTTGCTCCCAAATTAACGCCCAATAAATTAAGTGACGATGCTAGGGGAATGGAGTGCCCCGACATGACTATGTCGGGTTCAGCAACGTTAACTTTCTTAGAAAAAACTGCCGCCTGGGTTTTTGTAGCGTTAAATTCCACTTGGTAGCTGTCACCCCCAAGATAGAATTTCTTCCAGGTCTTTGTTAAGTTGAACGACCACCTGCTGTCTGCGGATATTCGCCTGAGTAGCCGATGTCCGAGCGTTCAAAGTGAATGAAGAGATAAGCGTACTGTCATCTGCAAAGCTGTAGATTGGATTCCCTGTCTTTTCCAGCAGATCGTTAATGTAAATGAGAAAGAGAGTAGTAGACAGTATGGAGCATTGGGGCACACCGGCGTTGATAGTGAAGGTGTTAGAAAGAAATCCGTCGACCGCCACTCGTACAGAACGCTCTCTGAGGAAACATGAGAGCAGAACTTTTTAGACATACCATAAATGCGTAGCTTAGCCAACAGTCCATCGTGCCAAATACGGTCGAATGCCTTGGATATGTCGAAAGCAACCGCTCGAGATTCTCCAAAGTGTTCAATTGCGTTGTTCCAAACATGTGTCACATAAGTCAGAAGATCTCCTGTTGATCTGTGTTTACGAAAGCCATATTGGTGATCGCTAATAATGTTGTAGTACTAGTAAGACGTAGTTTATTTGAATTTTAATGTCTCTTCTCGATTATTAATTAAGTTTTACTTTTTTAGTCTATAATTGTTGTTTGATTTTTGTTAAATGATTAATCTCGCCTCTTCTACCACGCGATGTGTGTGGGTAATATGTACTCACATCATGTATATTCACATCTCAATAAAGACGAGATATATATATATATATATATATATATATATATATATATATATATATATATATAGAATAAAGAAAGAAAGCAAAAAGTTGCCGTATCTACCAAAATTATTAAAAATACAATCTTAGTTGGGGAACTCGGCAAATTTGGGCGTGATAAGAGATCACACAATTTTCATTAAGCCGCCAATATTTCGGTCCTGGATTGGGACCTTGTTCAGGGCAGAACTGAAAAGAAGAACAGAGCGTATTCACTGGTCGTGTCTGGGACAACTTTAAATTAATGATGTTATCATTAGGTTGTTATAATAAATAAAATTAGTGTAGAACAAGAATAAGATATAAGTCATAATAGGTTAAAAAACTCACATGAGAAGTGCAAAGATTTCGTTAGCCTGAATGGCCCTAGGTTATACATACAAAAGTTGTTACATATAAAAGTTGGTTAATCCATAAAATATATAAAATACACATTAAAACACTGTAGACAAAATTCTAAAAAACAAATTAAACACATGAATGTAATTAGGAACCTTGGATGTTGAGAAGATCGTTAATTATTTCACTTGTGACCACCACATATGGCCACCGCCATTTAAGAAAAATGACAAGGACGACAGGACATTTTTCTTAAATGGCGGTGGCCATATGTGGTGGTCACAAGTGAAATAATTAACGATGTTCTCAACATCCAAAGTTCCTAATTACATCCATGTGTTTAATTTGTTTTTTAGAATTTTGTCTACGGTGTTTTAATGTGTATTTTATATATTTTATGGATTAACCAACTTTTATATGTAACAACTTTTGTATGTATAACCTACGGCCATTCAGGCTAACGAAATCTTTGCACTTCTCATGTGAGTTTTTTTAACTTATTATGACTAATATCTTATTCTTGTTCTACACTAATTTTATTTATTATAAACAACCTAATGATAACATCATTAATTTAAAGTTGTCCCAGACACGACCAGTGAATACGCTCTGTTCTTCTTTTCAGTTCTGCCCTGAAGAAGGTCCCAATCCAGGACCGAAATATTGGCGGCTTAATGAAAATTGTGTGATCTCTTATCACGCCCAAATTTGCCGAGTTCCCCAACTAAGATTGTATTTTTATATATATATATATATATATATATATATATATATATATATATATATATATATATATATATACAGTAATACCCCGCTTAGCGCGACCCCGTTACGCGCGGTTTCACTATAACGCGAATTTCAAATTTCGCGCTCATGTAGTCATTAACTTCTCTATGGTCGCGGGGGGATCCCCGCTTTCTCTGAATATTCTCTTTGAAGAATTGGGAATTCCCTGTCCTTCGACTTTGTTCTATGGGGATTTCCTCGTTCGTTTCGTGTGTTCATTTGTTCCGTAATGTTAGTTCGGTCGGCTGGCAGTTTTGTTTTAATATTTATTGGAGATACATACATACATAATTTAAAAACCCTACGTTAAAAATGCCGCCTGTAAAGAAAAAAGAGCGTAAAAGCGTCACTTTGGAATTGAAGATGAAAGTGTTAAGAAGAATGGAAAATGGAGGCAAAGCAACAATTGTTGGGAGAGATTTTGGACTCTCAGAATCGACTGTGAGAACGATTTATAAAAATCGGGGGGAAAAAATTAAAATCTCCAGCGAAGGTTCAACACCTATAAGTGCAACAAAACTTTCTCGTTCGAGATCATCTATCTTAGAAAGAATGGAGAAATTACTGTCAGTCTGGATCGAAGATTTGAATAAGAAGAACACACCACTAAGTCAAGATCTCATATGCACAAAAGCAAAATCTTTGTATGAGATGCTGAAAACAAAAGAAGGAGAAGGGAGTGCCACTCCGACTTTTGCTGCCAGCAGAGGCTGGTTCCATCGGTTCAAGCAGCGTTCTAATCTTCACAATATCCACATAACAGGCGAGGCGGCCAGCGCGGACATTCAAGCTGCAGCTGAGTTTCCAGACAAGTTTCAAGACTTCGTTAGACGAGAGAAAATTCCTGCTTGTCTCATCTTCAATGTTGATGAGACCGCACTTTACTGGAAAAAAATGCCATCTCGAACATTCATTTCTAAGGAAAGAACGTCAAGCCAGTGGTTTCAAAGCTGCGAAAGATCGACTAACACTTCTGCTGGGTGGTAATGCCACTGGTGATTTCAAACTGAAACCTTTACTAGTGTACCATTCAGAAACACTCCGTGCAATGCGAGGCACAGACAAGACAAGTCTACCAGTTGTGTGGCGATCAAACAGAAAGGCGTGGGTTACACGGGAAATTTTTCAAGAATGGTATTCTAATAGTTTTTGCCCATCAGTCAAATCATACTGTGACAGAAATGGGCTTGAACCTAAAGTTATATTACTCTTAGACAATGCCCCAGGACATCCAACCTCACTTGATACGCCCAGAGACTTAAAAGTGTACGTAAAGTTCCTTCCACCAAACACTACGTCAATATTACAACCTATGGACCAGGGAGCAATAGCAAACTTCAAAGCTTATTACCATCGCCGCACTTTTAGCCAACTAATTCATGAAACTGACGGGGAAGGAAGACAGTCTATGCGAGAGTGGTGGAAGTCATACAACATTATGAAGTCTATTCACAACATAGAAGAGGCTTGGAAGGAAGTTAAAATGAGTTGTATGAATGGGGTGTGGCGTAATCTTTGGCCAGATGTAGTGGAAGCACCTAGAAGAATTGTCCAGATGCAGAGACAAGTGCTTGAAGACATTGCTGCAATGATTGAGGGGTCTGAACTTGAAGATGTCACGGTAGAAGATCTCGTAGAACTTGTAGCAACGCACGACGATCCTATTAGCAATGAAGATCTGATCGAGTTACAGAATAATCCTATCTACGATGAGGAAGAACAAGTAGAAGAGAAAGTTTTATCTTCAGGGGAAATACAAAATGCACTTTCAAAAATTTATTCAGGTTTGGACATATTGCAGAGTATAGACAATAATGATGACCGTGTCTTGACCGTGTGTCAAACAATTAAAAACAGTGTTGGGTGTTATGAACGTATTTTACAAGAACGTAAACAAAACGTTACCCAAAAGACAATAGATGTATTTTTTCGTAAAAAATAAGAGTATGTATTGCATAAAGTGTTCTTAGAATTAAAGTGATTGATTAAAATGATTTGTATTTTTTTGTATTAAATTTTGACTATGTTTAATCATAAACCTCGATATACGCGAATTTCAGTTAACGCGATTTTTTTTCGGAACGTATCCCTCGCGTAAAGCGGGGTATTACTGTATATATATATATATATATATATATATATATATATATATATATATATATATATATATATATCAAAGAATTGAATAAAAATGAAAGATATTCTATAAAAAATCTGTTTAAGAAAAATAATCTGTTAACTTTGAAACAACTGTGTTTTAAGAATATCCTAAGATATATGCAAAATAATTTTAAATATGGGAGTAGAATTGCGCACGGTATTTTCACAAAATCGATCGCAAATGGATGTGTAGCCACTCAAAGGCACAAACGGTACGTTTGTGCCTCTGAAAATTATTAAACGCTCTTCGTAGGAATATCAGAATAATTTCAGATATTCCCTTTTAGCGTTACTATCTGGATTAGGCGAAAACACAGTTTATTTTTTAAATTTATAATTAATGTATGATCATTGCTTTTTTTTTCCCGATTTCGAATTCAACAATTGTTATGTATTAAGTTTTATATTTCAGGCCCCACTATAAGTACTTTATATCTGCTGTCTAGTAGTAGCTTTTGGATATTTTGTCATTGTTTTTTTATTGTTCCGTATCCGAGATCACTTCAGTGTCTGTCTGTCACACCTAATTTTCTCCGAAACTGTTTGACATAGAAAGTTGAAATTTGGAACAAATATAGAAGTTCATAATCCAATCAGGGACCTGTAATTTTGAAAGTTACATTTTAAGTTAAGCTTGTGGAGAAAAATAAAAAAAACTTTTTTTCTAAGGTCATCGAGTGTGGTGTTAAATGAAAGCTTGTGAAAACACGAGTTCAAAAATACATATGATGTAATACTTGTGCACACTCTTCTTTGTATTATTTAGAAAAAATGGCAAAAAATCTAATATTTTACTATAAATAATATACTTAAAATTTGGTCGAAAAAATGTAAATATTTCAAAATGCTGTTTAATTATGCAATATTAAACAACCTCGCCCCTTTCAACCCTTTCCTGGGTTAAATTTTTAAGCAATGAAAATGAAATTTCTCATGATCTTCTTCTTCTTAGTGTGCTTTATCTTCTAGGGACGTTGGAGATCACATTTGCCCATCTGATTTTATCTATTGCCACTTACAATTGAAGGAAAAATAATCGGTAAGCGAGGACCAGGGAGGCGCCGCAACTCCTGGTTGAAAAACTTGGACAATGAACAATGGACAAACAGTCCAGTAGATGTCATGTTTGTCTTCTTGCCTTTTTTAGCTGAACTGTGGCACATTTCCAGCAGTAAGGAAATATTTCCTTTCTGTAGGATAGGTTGAAAAGTCTACAGAAAACAAATGTTAGTTCCCTTGCACCGTTTTTAAGAACTATGGCGTCGACGCCAGTCTTTTTGGTGTCCAGCTTCATTAAAATACGTTTTATGATACGCTGTCTGAAGACAATATCGGACATCCTTGACTGCAATATGGGAATAGTAGGTGGTGTTTTTCCTTGGAAATCGACAGTAGAATGTGAAGCAAAGAGTTCAGCCAACAAGTTCGGTTTCTCAACAGGTGTCGTTGCAATAGAATTATCTGGCCGTGTGGGTGGTATGGTGGATTTGATGAAATTTTGACTAACTGCCTTAGCGACTGTTCCGAGCACGAACAAAGGTGTTACGATTTATGATGTTAGGATTTTCACGCCATTGTCGGTAGGCTAGATGTTTAGAAGCAACAGCTTCTTTTCATTTTCGGTCAGACCAAGGTTGGAAGGGTATTTCTTCGAAACAGGCATGTAAGCTTCCATACTAGCCAAAATAACATCGGAAATCTCCCTGGCGCAGTCAGATGGGTCGTCGGATCGGAAACAAACCTCTAACCAAGGGAAAGTGATGAGATCTTCCCATTTAGCAGATTTTGTGTAGGCGCCTCTCTATCTCTGATTCGTAGAATAGTCAATGTCGAAAGCAGTTTACGATCGGAAGAACCTAACGATGGATTTACGGTGACCGTGTAAATCTCCGGATTGGTGGTTAAAAACAGTGACTTATTTTACTGAGTTATAAATATATATATATATATATATATATATATATATATATATATATATATATATATATATATATATATATCAATCGGTTTTATAACGTCTTCCGTCTTCCGATGCCTAATTTCCACTCCTCCCGGTTTCTCCATCCCGCCTCCTCCAGGTCTCTTTCTAGTACTTCCTTGTTGATTCCTGCTCTCCAGCTTTGACGTGGTCTTCCTCGCTTTCTTTTTCCATGAGGGTTCCAATTTAAAATCTTTTTAGGTGGTCGGTCTTGTGAAATTCTCTGTACATGTCCGTACCATACCAACTGTTGGGTTCTGATTTCGTCCACTATATCGTGCTTTATTTCTAAAGCTCGCCTTATCGTGTCGTTTGGTATGTGGTCTTTTCTGGATTTTCTGGCTGCTCGTCTCCAGAAATCCATTTCTGTAGCTTTTAGTATTTTTTCTGTTCTTTCCTTTAATGGCCACACCTGGGAGCTGTAAGTTATTATACTTTTCACTATTGAGTTGTAAATTCTCTTCTTCTTTTCAATGGTTATGTTTTTGTTCCATAGTATACTATTAGCTAATGCAAAAACGCTTTTCTTCCTTGGATATTCCTCTCGAATATTGCTTCTTCCAGTGTTCCGTCCCTAGATATTCTCGTTCCCAAATACTTATAACCGGCACAGTGTTTGATGATGTGTCCTGTGGCCAGTTTCAAGTCCTGCTGTTGTCCTCCGACGCACATGTACTCGTTCTTTTTAATATTGACTTCTAGGCCCCATTTTTCATATTCCTCCATAAGTTTTCGTGTCATGTATTCCATATCATCGATGTCCTGAGCGACTACTACCCTGGTCATCTGCGAATGATAGCGTATACAATGTAGTATCGTCATCCAGTGGTAATCCCATACTGCTACATTTCCTTTTCCAGTTCTTCAGTGTACTCTCCAAATAGATTTTAAATAGCGTTGGGGATATACAGCAGCCCTGTTTGAGACCCTTTGTGACCTGGAACCCTGTTGTTATACCATATTTGGTTTTCGCACTAATTCTTGTGTCTTGGTATAAGGATTTTACGGCTTTAATTATTTCGGTACTTACATTACTCTGTTGTAGTGTTTCCCACAATCTCATTAGGCCTTTTTTAAATCAACAAACAAGACATGGACTTCCTGATCAAATGCGGTTTTCTTTTCTAGGATTTGTGTCAGTGAGAAGAGATGGTCTATTGTGGATCTTCCTGCTCTAAAGCCTGCCTGTTCTTCAGCTTCTACGTCCGCGTATTCCGTTATAGTTAGTTATAAATATATAAAACTTATGAAAAAATACCCAGAAAACACTCTATATAGATTCTAAATCGCATTATTTATAGTGTAAAAACATATTTTAACAAACATATTTGACATATATGTGCTTACAGTTTGTTCGTATTTTATGTAGGTTAGCTAAAATTAAGTGTATTTAGTAGTTGCAAACAATAGAAATGAATTTGTTTACAATATATTGTCTACAATTCTGAACTCAATACACACTTTGCGAAGGTTGACTCGTTATTTCAATAGAAACGAATCTACTTGCAACGTTTGTATACAATTCTGGAGTTTATACATATTTTTGAGGGTCACTTTTGTGTTTCCAACTAACTATACATTACTGCGGTCTTTCATTAAAATAATTTGGGTCAAAGCAATTCTAGTAATTGTCAACAGTTGAGCAAAGCAAGTCGGTTACATGACGAAATTGCTACGATTGTAATAAAATTTATCCAAAAAAGTAATTTCGTTTACCGGAAAAATAGTTTATTATTAGACTTATGAGACAATACTAATTACGACACAATTTTCAGCATGGGACACACAGAATGATAAAATGTAGGGTCTACATATATTTTCTGGGATCACGGCTATTGTTATTACAACAACGACAAAAAATAACGATAAGTTATCGTCCGTTGATGAAAAAATTTTGTTATAACAGAAATTTAGGACTCAGAACAAAGAAACTAATTGACAATTTTTATTATACTCTCTGCTTAAAATCGAACTTTTAATAGAAAATAAAACACAAACCAATTATAATTAGTTAAATCGTTTATTTCAATAGATATACAAGTTTATCTAATACAGGCGTATGCTTAGAATACGCACACTTCCAACAAGAGAGCGTTGGAACCCTTGAACAAAGACCTGCAAATTGTTAATACATCATGAGAAACGTATGTCTACTCCAACTGATACAGTAGAGCAAGGTGGACTGAAGAAAAGGACCAGCCAGGAGACGTGTTTCGTGGCTGAAAAACCCGCGAACATGGTTCTCTACAACAAAAACGGGACTATTCTGGGCAGCTGTAAATAAAGTCCTAATAGCAAAGATGAACGCCAATATCCGATAATGGGTCGGCACAAGAAGACGAGTCCAATATTGATGCCTAATAATTCACGTTTGAAGCTTTTTTCCTGTTTCTATTTTGAAATTTGTTTAGTGGAATATTTCGCAAATTTAATAATGGAGCAACAAATTCAAATTCAAAAATCTCTTTATTATATATATAAATTATAAAGAGATTTTTGAATTTGAATTTAATGAGGTTTCGCGTTTATTGTTCCATGATTAAATTTGCCAAATATTCAACCAACTCATTAAAGTTATTTAAACAAGCTATAAAAATGGGGGTTGAGTTTCGGATCGCGAAGTGTGTGCATGTGAATCGAACGCCCAGCAATAGTCAACTCGTTCAACAAGCATTTTTTACGGTAGTGTTTCGATCTATTTAAGTATTTTGTCGATTGCAAGCGAAAGGGACTAGAAATAAAGCAGAGTGTAGTGTTAGAATTAAGACGATAAGTAAAAAATTTAAAGGTTTATGAGAATAATTCTGTGAAATTGTATGAAGCTAACGAAACGATAAGCGACGACCTTGACCGTTTTATTGCGTATAAGGAACCACCGGAGAACGGTGATAAGAAGTATAAAACAACAGTTTTTTTTTCTTTTTCTCCTTTGTTTGAAAATGGAATATACGAGGAGCACACGTAAAGTTTTTATAACAGAAAGAACAATGGGTAGCGATGATTATACATCAGGAGACTCGAAAAGAGGAAGAGTTGAAGAAAAAAAGAGCCAATGGGATTATTCAAGAAGAGTAAAAAACTGATAAGAACACCACAGAAAGAGAAAAACGAAAGATTATATAAGACAGACAATTTGATAGTAATGTTAGATATAAAGGAAATAAAACAAGATCAGAAGAGATACCAACAAGAGTTGAGGGAACTAAGAAAGGAGAATGAAGTATTGAAAGAGGAAACTAAGATAATTAGAGAAAACATGTGAAGTATGGATTTGAAGATGAGTAGGCCGGAAAAAGACAACGTAAGGAATAATATTGTAATATCGGAAATGAGATAGAACTTGGAAACACGGGAGATAAAGAATCTTGATAAAAAATAAAAGCAAACTGAGGAATCTAAGAGAGAAAGTTTACATAAACAACGATGTAACAAAAGATGAACGGGAAATTCAAAAGAAATAGAAGCATATAGCAGAGAACGAGAAAAAGAATGGAAAAAGAGTGAAAATAGGATATCAAAAAATCATAATCGAAGGAAGAGAATGTAAATGGGACATTGAGGAAGAAAAACCGAAAGAACAAACAAAGAATACTACTACCATCGACTCAAAAAACTGAGGAAAAGGAGAGAAAAAGGTAGATTGACGACGATCCTGGCAAAGGTAAAGCATACGGAAGAGAGGACTTATAAAAGAATACAAATAAGAAGATAATCAAAGAAATAGATAGGAAGAAAGAAATTGAAAATAATTATCGAGTTTTGAGATTGAGAACACGGAATAATAGGGGTATAAACGGAAAAGAGGGGGAACTGACAGAAGAACAACAAATGAAAGGTGGAGGGAATATTATAAAGAACTATCAGATGGAAATGACATAGCATACAAAAATCAACATAGAGACATATTACCGGAACAAGATACAGAACTCACACGAACAGAATAAGTAAAAGAGGCAATCGGCAATTTAAACAGGATAGAAAGATATAGAAGGAAATATGGAAAATAAATATAGAATAACTCAACTCCATGGGGCTTTACACTCCTAAAATAGGCGTAGAAAGGCATAAGGATTAAGTAAGTAAGTATGAAAATGGGAGTAAAAATTTGTGAGTTTTTCAGTCAATATAATCGACCAAATAGATAATTGTCTATCTCAAGGATCGAAAGAATTTGAAATAACTGGTTTCGTCCTTAATGTACGAAAGTCAGGTAGATCAAGAAGTGCTCGTTCCAATAGAAACATCGCTGCTGTTCCTGAAAGTGTTGCTAGCGAACTCCAATTCATCTGCACTTATAACAGTGGAGGATTTTGGGTTTTCTTTGGTAAAATGACAAATTTATTCTGACTTTTTATCGTCTTTAAGCTTCTCGCAACCGTTTCCAATGTAAGCAGTAGAAATTTTCCCCGAAAATATTTGACATAGAAAGTTGAAATTTGACACTAATATAGAAATTGATGGCCTCTTCAGAGCCATGTAGTTTTGAAAGTTGAATTTTGACTTAAGGGGTGAAATCGGTTTTGGGGGGTGAAAACGGAAGTGAAAAAAAATTTTTTTTTACCAGGTCATCGAGTGGGGTGTCAAATGAAAGTTAGTAAAAACACGAATTCAAAAATATATTTAATGTAATACTTGCGCACACTTTTCTTTGTATTATTTTTTAAAAATTGCGAAAAATCGCTGTCCTCCCTTTATCTCGAAACGTACTGATTAAAAAATTTTGAAAAAATTCTGGTATATTCTTCACAGGGTATAGATTGAACGAAAATTACCACGAGTGCATTACCTTTAATAATTTATCTGGTATATAAAAAAAAACTAAAATTTCAAGTTTTCAGTAAAGACCGGAAATAAAACTTTGTTGAAAATTAATTTGGGGTGTGTTTTTTGAAGCCATTGATTATTTTATACCTCCGTAACAAAATTTTTTATTTTAAAAGCAATCAACGTATGGAACACTAAGAGAGGCACAACGCACTAGAAATGAGGCTTACCAAAGATTTCAGTTCACCAAAGCTGAAGACGACTGGAATGATTACAAGCTAGAAAGGAATAAGGTAACTTCAGTGATAAGAAGTGAAAAAACTAAATATTGTGACCGAAACATTGACGAATGTAAAGGGAATGGGAAGATGTGGGAAACCCTAAAAGAATTGTTGGGTAACTAAAAGCAATGTGCTGATTTTAATAATATTGACTTTGGGCAGTATAACGGAAGGGTAGAAGCGAACATGAATGACTTCTATGCGGACAGTTTGAATCAAATATCTAAAAACATAGAAAAAAGGCAATGGAACCCAACGTTTTTCTGAAAAAGAATCTAGTTTGTTGTTTTTTTGAAGAAGTAACGCTTTCGAAACTAAGAAAAACCGTATATACCCTAAAAAATAAAAGTACTAGTGATGAAGTGTTAACTATCAAACTTGTAAAGGACCTCTTTGATGTGTTGGGATACTCCTTGTTGCACATAGTAAATACATCTTTAAGATTTCCAGGCGATTCAAAAACGAGTGTAATTGTGCCTATTCCAAAAGTGTCAAACTCGAGTATCCCCAGTGATTTTCGCCTAATCAACCTCTTACCTGTGATCGACAAAATTTTGGAGACAATAGTTTGTAGCCAATTACGTGAGAACTTTGAAAGTAATGAACTGTTATACAGTGAACAATCTGAGTTCAGGGACAAACATTCCTGTGAGACTGCGTTGCAACATGTGTGCTCTTTGTGGAGGACCAACATGAGTGAGTTAAAAATTACTCTCAGTGTCTTTGTGGATCTCAAGCGTGCTTTTGAGACGATAGACAGGAATATCCTTATTATGACGTTAGCTTCATAAGGTGTGAAAGGGCGGACATTAAATTGGAAAAAAGATTTCTTAAATAATAGGTATCAGCAGACTAAGGTTGAAAACAAAATTTCTGGCAAAAGAAGTAGTGTCTGGGGTGTGCCGCAGGGGAGTGTGCTGGGTCCACTCTTGTTCATCATTTATGGTAATGACGTGCATGTAACACTGTCCGGCTCTTTTGTCAGTTTCTTTGCGGATGACACACTGATCTCTGTGGCTGCAAGAAATTTTGAACAGGTAACAGCTATTATGAATCGTGAGTTAAGAATTCTGTGTGAGAATAGATTAAAGTTGAATAGTTCGAAAACCAAGTGTATAGTGATTGGTTCTAGAATTAATTGTCAGAGATATTTTGATTTAAATTTGGCTCTGGTTATAAATGACGATATTGTTCAATCTGTTAATAAAATTCAATACTTAGGGGTAGTCTTAGATCAACAGTTATGTTTTTTAGTAATCATGAAGATTATATGTGTAAAAAAATTAGGGAAGAAAATAGGTTTTTTTAGACTTGTGTCAGGGTACCTATCTTCATGGGCCAAACAGCTGCTGTATAACACTATTATATTGCCGCATTTTTCGTATGCCTGTTCACTGTTGATTGCATGTAATGGGGAGGATGTGCTAAGATTGCAGCTGTTACAAAATAAAACAATGCGAATTCTCTTGAACTGTGATAGGTACACACATGTTAAATATATGTTAGATTCGTTAAATTGGCTTGACATTCGTCATTTTATCAGGAGAGCTAATCACATTTTAATATATAAGATTGAGAACGATCTGCAGCCAGATTATCTCAGATCGTTTTTAAATAAAAGATGTAACTACCATAGTTGTAATATTAGAAATAGCACAACTCTACAAAAAAATATTTTGTTTTTATCCTAAAATTTATTTTAGGATTTTTCTATTCATTATGCTCCAAAATAAAGGAAAAGTACTCATATTCGATATAAAGTTTGCTCTTGTGGTAGTTATGATAATAATACATTTTTTTGAGTTATCGTAGAAATATTAAATAGTTCTGGTATATTTAAAAATACCGCGAAAAAATAAAGGGGTCGTAGCTTTCACACAGTGTCTACAGATGTCACTTAAGTAATAAACAACAATTGACTGTTTTGTAGAAGACTTAAACAGGTTAAAAATGTCGTCGAGAAAGTGTAAATATGATGCAGATGCATTTTGTTATATATTTATTAAAGTACGAGATATAAAATTTTATTTAAGCGCATGTGAAAAGCTTTGTGAAGGCTTTGTAGGCCTATTTCAACTGCCCTGTTCGGAATCTAGACAAGCCCTGGGCTCCACATGTTGCTTGTAGTAATTGCAAAAGATGTTTAGAAGGTAAACAATTTTTAGTTAAAAAAAATATAAATATGTTTATTTTTATCTTTATTTATTTCATCTTGGTATCGAGGTGAGAAACGGAGTATGAAATTCGCAGTACCGAGAATTTGGAGAGAGCCAAGAGACCACGTTAATGACTGTTATTATTGCGTAGTAAATCCAGCTAAAAGATGTAGAGGCAAAAATGCGAAACCCATCGAATATCCTAACCTTGCTTCATCTTCTGCTCCAATCTCACATAGCCCACAACTTCCAGTACCTGAACCTCCTAAAAATTGTCTCAGTCAAGCTCATCTCAGAGTTCAAATAAAAATATTGAACATGAAGAATTTGTACTGTCACAGGAATCACCGAAACCTCATTTTCTTACCTCAGAAGACTTTAACGACTTTATAAGAGATTTGAATTTGCCTAAGAGTAAGGCAGAGCTTTTGGGTTCTCGTTTGAAGCAATGAAATTTGCTTATTGATGTCAAAATAACAGACCAACGAAGTCGGCATGAGTCATTTGCTATGTTCTTCACCAAAGAAGATGGACTTTGTTATTGTAACGATATAAGAGGTTTGGTTCAAGCAACTGGGATGCCCTGTGTTCTCAGTGAATCGCGTTTATTTATTGACAGCTCGACGAAAAGCTTGAAAGCCGTTTTATTACATAACGGAAATAAATTTCCATCTCTTCTAGTCGCTCATTCTATACATCTAAAAGAAAACTATGAAAGTGTTAAAATTTTACTCGAAGCTTTAAAATATCAAGAGTATAAGTGGCAGTTTATTGGAGATTTTAAGAAGGTAGGATTTTTAATGGGACTACAGGGTGGATATCCAAAATATCCGTGTTATCTCTGTTTGTAGGATAGTAGAGCGGATGCTCAACACTATGTTCAATGATCATGGCCACTAAGAACGGAATTTTGTGTTGGAAAACAAAACGTTAAATGTGAACCTATTGCTGAACCTGAAAATGTATTAATGCCACCTTTACACATCAAGTTAGGGCTTATGAAACAATTCGTAAAAAAGCTAGATGAAAAATCTGAAGCTTTTACATTTTTAAAAAACTTTTTTCCAAAGTTGTCAGAAGCAAAAATTAAAGCTGGAATTTTTGTCGGTCCACAAATTAAAAAAATTTTTCCAAAATTACTTACTAGTACTCAAAAAAAATTTTGGAATAGTTTTAAAGCAGGAGTCTCTGCATTTTTAGGAAATAACAAAGTTGAAAATTACCAAGAGCTAGTTGAAAATATGTTAGAAAACTTTAAAACCATGGGTTGCATAATGTCTCTAAAAGTACATAAGCTGCATGCTCTTTTAGATAAATTTGAAAACAACATGGAGACGTACTCAGAAGAACAAGGAGAACGTTTTCATCAAGATATTATGAACTTCGAACAACGTTATCAGGGCCAATACAACCAAAATATGATGGGGGACTACATTTGGGGTTTAGTGAGAGAAAATACTTATGAACATGAAAGAAAAAGTAACTTAACTTTTAAACTTTTCTCCACTATTTTGTAATTTGATATGATAGTAAAAGTTGATAAAAATCATATATAAATATATTTGTTTCGATTTATCAATAAATAAAAATTTAAACTATGGATTTTCTAAAATACTGTTCAACCGTTCTCCTGGATACAAAAGCAAACTTTTTCAGGCCATATATATTTTTTTTCATCTAACTGTCGATAAATCTATCAAAATTTCATACCCTCTTATCAAAGTCAAAATTCGTGTTGACCTGTGTAGTCATCACTATAACATATAATTAGTGAGAAAAGCGTGGTTGCAAAAAACACTTTTTTATGACGGCTTGCGTTATTATAATGATTTGCCGAGTAATGCAAAAAATGCTCCTACTTTAAGTATTTTCAAAAAAAGATTGTTTGTTATCAACTAGCCAAGAGCTAAATAAATAAAGATTATTATTATTATTACTTATTACTAATTACGCAAGCTCGACTTGCACTTTGCCGGTTTTTTTGTTAGTAAATCATTTTTTTCGTATTTTAAAGGCTTAAAGTTTCTGTTTTTTAAATTTAGGAACATCGTAGGAAATAAAAAAATTGAATAATAAAACTCCATATTCAAACTGGAAAATTCTTTTTGAAACCTGCGAAACAAATGAGATTACCGTGTAAAAAAACAAAAAAGCTGTCAGTCAACGATAATCCTTTTTTATTCTTGTGTAACTCTGCGAATTTCCATTACATGTATATTAAATAGGCAGAGATTCAGCATATTTTTCCTCAACGTCGGTCTGTTTCTGCGTATATTTTATTTATGTTAATTTTTCATCATTGTAATGGGTAGGGTGGATGGAAGCCCCTGTCAATCTAAAATAACGATTATACGTAGAGCGATCGTAAAGTTTTCGGACACACACTATATAGCAAGTACGCAAGATAATAACGAAAGGAGTCACTGGATGGCGGTAAGTACACCCGTAACAACACTCTATGACAAGTTTTAACTTGCTAACTCTTCAGTTTGTTCTATATGTATGTTTGCATAAAGGACTTACAGTAGAAAGTCGAGAAATTTGCAAATGCAAAATGTCCAACAAAGATCCCATGAATGCTATATTCCATACCTTTCCTCCTACGAATATAGTTTCTGAGCCTATACTCTTCATCAGGTAGGCTTTAGGCAACGGTATCGATCGTGAAGATCTGAGTACCGTGGAGAGTCAAGTTGGAATGACTCTCGCTGTCTTATAGCAATCATGGTACCTTAAATAAACGAGATACTACTCGTTGGGCAAGATACAAGCCCTTGCGCCATCTGTTGAGATTTTCGAACTTCGAAAAACTGCTCAACTACATAAACATTGGTTAGTCATTTTGCATCGGCAAATTTCTCGACTTTCTGTTGTAGTGACCAATCAAGTAACAAACCATATTCCGAAATTTTATTATGGAATATCGATTTAGTTTGGTCTTCCAGTATCTTTTCCCCTGTTTATGAACTGCTTTAAACTGAAGAAATGTCCTACTAAAACGACTGAAATGATTCAGAAAGTAGTTGTTGCCTAGTACTCATTAAATTGATTTATTTTGAATCAGGATTAAACCGGAAAGTTCATTTATTCAACAACATGTCTCGGGTCAATACTGATGGCAAGGTGACAGTGGCGAAGCTCTTAGGAACTTATTCTAGCTCAAAAACTAATTGAGGTTAGCATATTTGCTAACCTCAATTAGTTTTTGAGCTCATATAAGTTCCAGATTTAGTAAAAAATACTATACTTCATTGAAATTAACAGATTCACTACCTAACATATTAGCGCACCTCTGAGCATTTACTATTTTTTTTTATGAGTCTAGCACACGTGCTACAGGGAAGTCCCTAAAGCACTCCAGGAGCGGCATGTAAAGCGATTCACGTTGTGCTTGAATCGCTGTAAATTATACTTGGTGGGAAACACACTCCTGGGCAAATTTTTCCAAAGGGATGATGTTCTCCATATAAAAGACTGCTTGAAAAGCGTTGTACAAGGAGTAACAAGCTGAACCTCATACGGATCTGAAGTATTAGCGCGATGTGTATTTCTAATATATACCGCTCTGGGAGGAATTAAGCGGGCTACATCCTTCGAACACTTTCCATGAAAATACTTGTAGAACAGACTCAAGTCGCTAACAGTTCTTCAATGTTCCAATGAATCAAGTCCCGGTCAGTTCCGGGTCTCCAATCAGACGAACAGCTCTTCTCTGAACAGAATCCAATAAAGTTTTTGGGAGAGAGAGAGAGGAGCCCCAAACATGGGAGCAGTATTCCATAGTTGCTCGAATTTGAGCTTTGTAAATAATTAACAGTTGTTGTCGAGTGTAAAGCTTTCTAGTTCGAAATAATATTCCCAATTTGTGAGAAGCTCAATGCTATGCCTGCAATATGTTTATGCCAGGATATATTTGCTCCCAAATTAACGCCAAACAAATTGAGTAAACAATGCTAGGGGAATGGAGTGCCTCGACATGACTATGTCGAGTTTAGCAACTTTAACTTCCTTAGAAAAAACTGCCGCCTGTGTTTTTGTAGCGTTAAATTCCACTTGGTTACCGTCACCCCAAGATAGAATTTCTTCCAGGTCTTTGTTAAGTTCAAAGACCTCCTGCTGTCTGCGGATATTTGCCTGAGTAGCCGATGTCCGAGCATTCAAAGTGAATGAAGAGATTCGCTTACTGTCATCTGCAAAGCTGTAGATTGGATTCCCGGTCTTATTCAGCAGATCGTTAAAGTAAATGAGGAAAAGAGCAGGAGACAGTATGGAGCCTTGGGGCATACTAACGTTAATAGTGAAGGTGTTAGAAAGAAATCCATCGACCGTCACTCGTAAAGAACCATATGGCTCCATAATATCTCCTACTCTCTTTCTCATTTACATTAACGATCTGCTGGAAAAGACCGGAAATCCAATCTACAGCTTTGTAAATGACAGTACGCTTATCTCTTCATTCACTTTGAACGCTCGGACATCGGCTGCTCAGGCGAGTGTCCGCAGACAGCGGGAAGTTGTTCAACTTAACAAAGACCTAGAAGAAATTCTATCTTGGAGTGACAATAACCAAGTGGAATTTAACGCTACAAAAAACACAGGCGGCAGTTTTTTCTAAAAAAGTTAACGTTGCTGAACCCGACATAGTTATGGCGGGGCACTCCATTCCTCTAACATCGTCACTCAATTTGTTGGGCGTTAATTTGGGAGCAAATATGTCCTGGCATGAGCATGTTGTAGGCATGGCAAGGAGATCTTCTCAAAAGTTGAGAATATTATTTCGAGCCAGAAAGCTTTACACTCCACAACAACTGTTAATTCTTTACAAAGCTCAAATTCGACCAACTATGGAATACTGCTGCAATGTTCGGGGCTCCGCTCCCAAAACATACACGGCATTTGTTGGATTCTACTCAGAGAAGAGCTGTTCGTCTTATTGGAGACCCAGTACTGACCGGCGGCGTTGATTCGCTGGAACATCGAAGAACGGTTGGCGACTTGAGCCTATTCTGCAAGTATTTTCATGGAAAGTGTTCAGAAGATGTGGCCCGTTTAATTCCTCCCAGAGCGGTGCATGTTAGAAATACACGTCGCGCCGATACTTCACATCCGTATGAGGTTCAGCTTGTTACTCCTCGTACAACGCTTTTCAAGCAGTCTTTTATATGGAGAACATCATCCTTTTGGAAAAATTTGCCCAGGACTGTGTTTCCCACCGAGTACAATTTACAGCGATTCAAAAACAACGTGAGTCGCTTTTTCCACACACGTGTCGCTCCTGTGGCGCTTTAGGGATCTCCCTGCAGCACGTGTGCTAGACCCATAAAAAAAAAGAACGCTCTCTGAGGAAACATGAGAGCCAGAAACAAAACTTTTCAGACATACTATAAGAGCGTTGCTTAGCCAACAGTCCATCGTGCCAAACACCGTCAAATGCCTTGCATACGTCAAGAACAACCGCTCGAGATTCTCCAAAATATTCAATTGCGTTGGTGATCGCTAATAATGTTGAATCCTTGATCCCTGATAGCCTTTTCCATGACTTTCGATATTATTGAAAGCAGTGCGACGGGTCGGTAGTTATTTGGCAAGTTATTTGGTTATGTTCTGATTTATTATTATTTTACATATAACATTGTGCTCAGCGGTCAAGTAATAAATATTAAGGGAGTCTCAAAAAATGTATAATTCAATTAATATTAGGTTGGGTGAATCATGTAGACACAAATTTAGAAAAAAGAAAATATATATCATAACCTCATCTGTCTATATAAGAAGAAAAATCGTTTCAAACAGAATCTATATAACCACGACTACCAGATTATCTTTAAAAAATCACCAAGCTACTCTGGCAAAAAGATTTTCAATGCTTTGTCAGCAAAAGGATTTTAAAAATTAAGATATGTAGTTTAAATGTAGTTTGTGTTAGGCCAATTTATTCTGTTTTATATGTCGACGTTGCATGCATGGATTAGGTGCTGGAGTTAGTTTTACATATTTCATATAATCTTTCCTTTAAAAAATGGGCTGCGGGAACTCCGGAAGATAAAAAAAGTAGAGAAAACAAGAAAAAACTTGTACAAAGTCTATTTCGAAGCCGAATGGGATTGCATGTTGATAAACCCCGGCAAGGAAGTGGAAATAGCAATGACGGCAATACAGCTCGACGTTTTTTTGAGAACTACTACTGCTCTTCAGAAATACCAGGAGTTAATGAGGATCTTATTAAAAGATTTTATGTTATTCTTCAAAATTTGGCATGCTGTATTGTTGTAAATCCAGAAAAAATTTGGAATATACTCGCGCTACTGCACAATTGTACGTTACACAATATATGTGGTATAACATACCTTCTTCAGTACATAAGATCTTAGTACATGAGGAAAGTATAATTAGACATTTTGCTGTTCTGCGTATTGGTAATTTATCTGAGGATGCCCAAGAATCTCGTAATAAAGATTACAAAAATATCAGATTATGTCACGCTAGAAAGTGCTCTAGGTCCGCAACGAATGAATACGTATTTCATTAATTAATTTACTTTTATTGTTGACATATGAAAAAATAAATAATTTAAATTATCAATATTACCATTTCGTGTGGAAATCAAAAAGTTTTAATGACTCCATTCGGGATTATAATTTCTTACCCATCTAACGTTTAATACATACTTCTCTATCTAAACACCAAACTAATTATCTACACATCTATCTAAATATCAAACTACTACTATCTAAACATTAAAACATCAAAAATTCTTTTGTTTTCTCGACCTGCAACTATTCGGAACATAAATTTTGTTATATTGAGCTTCTACATATTTCTTTACCGAATGATCATTTTAATCATCTAAACAAATATCTAAACATCACACTACCATTCTCTAAACATTAAAACATCAAAACCTTTTTTATTTTCTCGACCTGCAAATATTTTCATCGTTCGATTTAAGATACGATCTTCCTGATCTGTTAAATCGTCGTACCGACCTGTAAGATGGCAACCAACCAAGCCTTGCCAACGCGGCAACGTGGCGTTTATCTGGCAACGATGTATATTCTAAATCACTTCCTCTAGAAGGTCGGAACCAACCGCTTCTGGCTACTGATCCTGAGGAAAAAGTAAAAGAATTTGGATATTTTTTTAAGTAAAAGAATACTAATAAAACATACCAAAATTTTTAAATAGTTATCAAAAATGATACCAAAAATTTTTCTAAACTGTGTAGCTAGTGTTAAAAAATTGTCTTTTAAAATTTAATGTCTTAAGGCCAAAAGTAAATTATTTGTTTTCCATCTTCTCTCTAATTTTATGAATATCTTACCATAAAAACTTTTTAAAACAACATTCGTATTATTTGTACTTTTTTAGGAGTCCCCCCCATGTATTATTTATATAATATTTTTGGCGAAGGAAAGTATAATATTCGTAAATAAATCATCATCTGGGAGAGTTCTTAGATCAATTGGACAATATGTAGAAGAAAGAGACGATTAGATGGCGGCGAAATGTAAAGACAATAAAAATAAAATATATCAAAACTATTCAGGATTATAGTCGAAAATAACAGTATAACGAAGCAACCAGATACTTGCGAAATTTTTAACAGTTATTTTGTAGATTTTGGTAGCAGCAGTGATCCACCCCAACACAATAAGCCGATAGGTCAGATCCATAACAAATCTTTTTTCCTATTCCTCACTACACCAACTGAAACAGAAAACATTATTCCGAAAGCATTCCAAAAGAAATCATTGGGTATCGACGAGATACCAAGTACAGCATGTATCTGCTTTCATCAAAGGATATATTGCAGTGCACTAAAAAATTCATACCAGTCTTGAATAATAAGAGTAGTTGTTTTGAAATGGAAAACTACAGACCTGTAGCTTCACAGTGCCATTTCGATATTGAAATTATGCTTTAATAATAGGTAAGCAACTTTTCAAGAAATTTATGAAAAAATGACAAAATGACTGTAAACCCAAATGCTCTAGTGATACCACTCTAGATAATGCACTTCAGCATATATATGGTTGCTTGAATAATAAAGAAAGCATAATGGAGTTATTCTGGGGTATGCGCCGGGCATCTGACATCGTTAACAATAATTTGTTTATTGAAAAACTAAACAATAAGGGCATTGTATAAGATTCTATTTACCAGATAGGAACGAGTAGGTCGTGGGCAACTGTATCAAACCATCCCCACTATTTGTAAAGAGGAGAATACCTCAAAGATCCTATATCTATCCCACTCTCTTTAACTGCTTTATTAATGGCATGTCCAATGACAATACATCACATACTTACTTTATCCTTACACGGACGATACAAACATTATTGTAACAGGTAAATAAAGAGCCACTCACTGCAAACCCTAATATTGGAATTAATTATGATAACAGTGAGTGTAAAAATAACAGTATGAAACTTAATAAAAAGGAAATGGGTAGCAATGGACATTGAAAGAGAAAAAACACCACTGTCGATTTAGTTTTTTTTTATTAAGAGTAAACATACAGTCAATAACATTTTTCGGATTACACATCGATCAGAAACTGACATGAAACCACCGTATAGAAAAAATCCTTAGTTCCTGCTCTTTGCTAGTTCAAAGCATTATAGATCTATTTTCTGTGAACCTGTTGAAAGTCATGTATTATGGACTATTTCAGTCGGTAATGGCATATGGAATAGTATTCAGGGGTGCAATATCTGACTCAGATCGTGTATTTGTAGCTCAAAAAAGGGCTATACGTTACATGGTCCGAGCATGAAACCGCGACATCTATAGGATTCATTTCAAAAAATTAGGAATCATTATATCATTACTTACTTATCCTCTATATAGAAAAAACTTAAATCTATGGAATAAAAGATCTCAGATTCATAACTATATTACGCAGAATAATCAATATTTTGAAATATTTTATGCAAGACTACCAATTCACTAGAGAAGCCCAAGATATGTAGGACTACAAGAGTACAACCGAGCCTAGGTAGGCTATTAATGCTTTGAAAAAGCCGATAATTTGGCAACCTTTGAAAACAAAATCAAAATGTTCTTTGTAAATAAATGCACGAATTCTTTCATTAACTTGTACGTATAATTTGTAAAAATTTCTATTTCATTCGTATTTATGTTTTGTCATACATTTTGTAATTGTGTTAAACAAACTATTTATTGACATGTTTATTGTAATATTTCTGTCTTATAATTGTTACTATATCATTATGTCACCATAAGGCTAGTTCTATCCAATGCTGGATGTAGACCTTCCCCCTGAATTTCCATCTCAATCTATTTGCAGCTGATGTCATCCATCCAATGTCTGCAACCCCCTGTATATTATCCCGCCATCTTGTTTTGGGACGCCCTACGCTCCTTTTCTGTTTTGGTGGTCTCCATTCAAATGTTCGCTTGGCCCATTCCACATGTTTCTTTTTCTGTCTTTAAGTTTTATCCCGATCATCTGTCTTTCGTGTGTTCTCCGAGTTCAAGCTAGTTTTTGTGTATCTGCTTTATTCAGTGTCCGTGTTTCAGCGCCATCTGTAATTACGAGTAGGATGCACTGGTCGTGAACTTTGGCCTTTATCTTATTTGGGATGGCTTTATCTTTGAATATATAATTTAATTCCCCGAATGCGCACCATCCAAGCCTGATAGCCACATAATTCTTAAAAATTTCGAGGAATGTTCCTTTCAAATTTATAACTGTATTGATATTGGTGTTGTCCTCGAGTGATAATTTAACTTATTTATCATTTCTTGTAACTCATGTGGATTACTACTGATGACTGCAATATCGTCTGCGAACCTCCAATGACTCAGATACACACCATCTTTAGACTCTTCTTTGTCCAATCTAGTTGGCGAAATACATCTTCTAGAGCTGTAATAAATAGCTTAGGATAGATTACATCTCTTCCTATACGTATTTGTTCTGTACTTAGTTTTATGTATGTATATCTTTGCATTTTCGTATATATCTTTGATTAGGGTAGTGTATTTATACAGTTATTCAATCCATTGATGATTGCCTACATTTCGACAGAATCAAAAGCCTTTTCGTACTCTATGAAGGCTATTTAGAGTTCGAAATTGTATTCATTGCTCTTTTCTAGAATATTTCTCAATGTTTTTTAGTGGTCGGGTGTACTATAGCCGGATCTAAAACCCAAATGTTCGGATAGCTAGTATGAATCTAATTTATTGTGATAATTGTAATAGTCTAAAAAGGCTTCAGTCATTTATGGTTGAATACCGGAGTAGTATGATCTTCTAAAATATCTCATCTTCTAAAATATCTTGAAGGATTCAACATCTTCTGACTTATGTAACACTTGTTTGGAATAACGCAATTGAACACTTTGGAGTATCTCGAGCGGTTGTTCTTGACATATCTAAGGCATTCGACCGTGTTTGGCACGATGGACTGTTGGCTAAGCTACGCTGTTATGGTATGTTTGAAAAGTTCTGTTTGTGGCTCTCATGTTTCCTCAGAGAACGTTCTTTACGAGTGGCGGTCGACGGATTTCTTTCTAACACCTTCACTATCAACGCCGGTGTGCCCCAAGGCTCCATACTGTCTCCTACTCTCTTTCTCATTTACATTATCCATCTGCTGGAAAAGACCGGGAATCCAATCTACAGCTTTGCACACCACGGTACGCTTATCTCTTCATTCACAAGTCGTTCAACTTAACAAAGGCCTGAAAGAAATTCTATCTTTGGGTGACAGTAACCAAGTGGAATTTAACGCTACGAAAACCTAGGAGGCAGTTTTTTTTTAAAAAAGTTAACGTTGCTGAACCCGACATAGTTATGTCGGGGAACTCCATTCCCCTAGCGTCGTGACTCAATTTGTTGGGCGTTAATATGGGAGCGAATATGTCCGGGCATGAATATGTTGCAGGCATAGCAAGGAGAGCTTCCCAAAAGTTGGGAATATTATTTTGAACCAGAAAACTTTACACTCCACAACAACTGTTAATTCTTTAAAAAGCTCAAATTCGACCAACTGTGGAATACTGTTCCCATGTTTGGGGCTCCGCTCCCAAACACACACTGCATTTAAGTTGGGAATGTGGAATCTTTGGCACAATGATACTACTCAGTATACATCACCACTACACCAAACACTTTATTTTTGCACTCAAAAAGTGCAAAAATAAAGTGTTTGGTGTAGTGGTGATATATACTGAGTAGTACACACTGCATTGTTGGATTTTGTTCAGAGAAGAGCTGTTCGTCTGATTGGAGACCCGGAACTGACCGGCGCGGCGGCCTTGATTCGCTGGAACATCGAAGAACGGTTGGCGACTTGAGTCTGTTCTACAAGTATTTTCATAGAAAGTGTTCGAAGGACGTAGCCCGCTTAATTCCTCCCAGAACGGTGCAAGTTAGAAATACACGTCACACTAATACTTCACATCCGTATGAGGTTCAGCTTGTTACTCCTCGTACAATGCTTTTCAAGCAGTCTTTTATATGGAGAACATCATCCCTTTGGAATAATTTGCTTAGGGTTGTGTTTCCCACCGAGTACAATTTACGGCGATTCTAGAACAACGTGAATCGCTTTTTTTTTCCCCACACCTGCCGCTCCTGGAGCGCTTTAGGGACTTCCCTGTACCACGTGTGCTAGACCCATAAAAAAAAATGATACAGGTACACGAGATACTGTTTTGGTGGTACAAATTTGCATGTGTATGAATGAATAGGAATAAGTAAACTGAATTGAAAGATTTTGTTTATGGCTCTTGTATTACCTCAGAGTTGACGAGTTTCTTTCTAATATTGCCATTATCAACGCTGGAATTCCCCAAGGCTCCATACTGTCTCCTACTCTCTTTCTCCTTTACATTATCGATCTGCTAGAAAGTACCAGGAATCCAATATACAACTTTGCCGATGACGGTACGTTTGTTTTTTCATTAAAAGTTAACGTTCGAATATCGGGTATATACAAATATGCGCAGACAGCAGGAATCTGTTCAACTTAACAATTAAGTTATCTCGGACATTCTATTCTTCCACCATCGTCACATTAGCTTAATTGTAAATGTGTCTTCGCATAAATATGTTGCATGTACAGAAAGGAGAGCTTCTCAAAAGATGGGGATATCATTTCGAAGGATTTGCAATCCACAATAACTTTTAATCCTGTACCAGGTACAATTTTAATCAAACGATGGAATACAGCTGCCATTTTTTTCAGAGGAGAAAACTGTTCGACTGATTGGAGATCAGGCACTTACCGACAACCTTGATTTCTTAGTACATCGAAGCACCGTTGGTGACTTGAGTCTATTCTATAAGTATTTTCACGTGTTCAGTAGATGTAGCCCGCTCACTTCCACCCAGGGTGGTGCAAACTGAGAATACACGTCCCGCTAATACTTCCCATATGTATGAGGTTTAGCTTGTTATTCTTCGTATTACACTCTAATACTTTTTTACAACAGCTACTGTAGTGTAGCAAAGTAAACATATGGGTTTCTGCGCCTTGCTTTCAATAAAACAATATTTATTTTCCCATTCATCATGAAAAACACGGTAGGAGTCTGTCGATTTCGACGTACTTGGTTTGCTGTGTGCCATACTGTAACAATCAGCATTTATTTACTTTACTTCCTGAATACCTAATGTGAAAACTTATAATCAAGGAAAACTTAAGTTAACTAATAATGAATAACATACCTTTGAACGTCACTTTCTATTGTTTTAAAAAAGTGACTATGTACAGCCTTGGCCAAAAGTATTAGGCACCCCTAATAAACACGTGAAACTCATGAAATATTAAAAAAAAAAAATAACTCATTGTTTTAACAATACTATAGGCGGCGCTGTCAAAAGCTAACTTAAACAATAGACCATCTCTTTTACAGGTCGATAAAACACCTGGCCCACAAAATTGCGATAATGAGGTTTTTTGAATGTTGTTTTATCAATCTCTTTTTACTACTTGTAGTGTCAAGAAGCTTCCGGGCGTGTTTTATTTGTGAACTGGACATTCTCATATTTGAGAAATGCCTAAGAAAAGTGAGCTTGGTACCGAAAAACGAATTAAAAAAATCAAACCCTACATGAACAAGGCAAGTCCCAAGTAGAAATAGCCAAGTTAGTGAAATGTTCTCGGTGCGCAGTGCAATGTGCTATTAAAAAGGTTGTGGAGACCGGCTACCATGCCAACAAAATGAGAACGGGCAGAAGAAAACATAAAACTAACGACAGGACAGAAAACTCATCCGCGAGTCTATTAAGAATCGAAAAAAAACATCATCTGAGCTCGCTGCAACTCTGTCGGAAGAGATTGGGGTGACGGTTAGTTCTCGAACGGCAAAGAGAAGACTGACAGAAGCTGGATTAAGAGGGAGCAAAGCTAGAAAGAAGCCTTGGCTTTCAGAGACCAATAGGAAGAAACGCTTAGATTGGTCTAATGTTGTATGGTCCGACGAATCCATCTTTGAGGTAAGTTTTTTATATGATTTATCTTAACAAATAACTACATAAAATTACTCTTGATTTAATCCGTTTTAGTCAAAATAATTAATTTTTTAATTGAGTATTTTTTCTATTCTTACAGCTATTCGGAACGTCAGGTGTGACATTCGTGAGGCGGCGTGTCGGCGAGGAACACCATCCAGATTGCGTGGTACCTACTGTAAAACACCGAGGAGGCAGCATTATTATCTGAGGCTGCATGGCTGCTACAGGTGTCGGCGAAATGTTCATTTGTGAAGGCCGCATGAACAGCCAAAAGTACATAAATGTACTAGAAACTGTACTGATACCTTCGCTAACGCGCATTTTTGGCGACACTAATTTAGACGACATCAAATTCCAGCAAGATAATGCACCTTGTCATAAATCAGCGGCTACGATGCGCTGGTTTAGAGAAAATAACATTGTCTTGTTTGAATGGCCGGCGCAGTCTCCAGATCTAAACCCTATCGAACATCTTTGGGGTATTCTGAAGCGCAAGATACGGGAGCATAGCATGACATCAAAAGCAGCGCTAAAAAGCGATTTGATGGATGAGTGGGATGCCATAAGTACAACTGAATGTACTAGGCTACTACGCAGCTTGCCACAAAGAATTGCTGCTGTAATTAAAGCTAAGGGCGGACACACCAAATATTAATTTATTTCATAATTTTACCTCAATATACGATTTTACAAAACATCGAATTTAATTTTTTACCCTGAAAACACAAGAAATTAAGTAAATTGTAGGATGCCTAATACTTTTGGCCAAGGCTATATGTCCAATATTAGGTGTAGTAAATAAGCGCGCGCTCTCGCTGGTTTGAGAACCGATCGGTTCTCGAAGCATAAAGGGGACTGTGACCTTGCGAGCTGGAGGGAGAATCGCGGGACCGCGCGGATCACTTGTTCTTTCCAGGGTGCGCAACACTTTTTCAAATTGGCGGGAATTTTCAAAGTTGCTCACGCGGGCCATTTAAAATTCGTCCGCGGGCCACAGTATGGCCCACGGAGCTGGAGTTGAGCAGCCTTCTATTACAGTATTACAAAGAATTCTTTTAGGTAGAAAATCTTAACCATTTAGAATGATTTGCCCAGGACTGTATTTCCCAGCGAGTATACTTTGCAGCGAATTAATACCAACGTAAATCGTTTTTCCGAACACGCGTAGCTCCTGTAACGTTTTATGAATTTTCCTGCAACATTTTTTATCCAACAAAGATCGGATATTAGCGAAGTTGACGTCAGTAACACTAGGTAGTAGTGAGTTAGTAACTAACGCGTCAACAGCTTCTTACATTTAAAGTAGTTTGCCTATCAAGACAACATAATGTCAGAGTTAAAAGAAGATAGAGATTGATTTTTAGTGTTCCATAGGGAACACTTATAAGATCACTTCGGTGTCTGTCTGCCTGCCTGTCCGTCTGTCTGTCTGTCACACCCGATTTTCTCCGAAACTATTTGTCATAGAAAATTGAAATTTGGTAATAATATAGGAATTGATTGCCTCCTCGAAGCCGTGTAGTTTTGAAATTCAAATTTTGACTTAAGGGGTTGGTTTTGGGGGGGTGAATCGGAAGTGAAAAAAAATTTTTTTTTAGTAGGTCATCGAGTGTGGTCAAACGAAAGCTTGTGAAAACAAGAGTAATATATATATATATATATATATATATATATATATATATATATATATATATATATATATATATACGAGGCTGGTTTGAAAAGTCCGTGCAAAAATAAAAAACTACTTATGTGTTTGGGGTAAACCTTTTTTATTTTTCGACATAGTCTCCTTTTAGGCTTATACAGTTCGTTCAACGATGTTCTAGTTTGTTGATCCCTTCCGAATAATATGATTTGTCCAAGTCTGCAAAATATCCATTAGTGTCTGCAATCACCTCCTCGTTTGAATAAAATCTTTGTCCCGCCAGCCATTTCTTCAAATTGGGGAACAAATAGTAGTCCGAGGGAGCCAAGTCTGGAGAATAGGGGGGATGTGAAACGAGTTGGAATCCTATTTCCATTAATTTTGCGACCACAACTGCTGAGGTGTGTGCTGGTGCGTTGTAGTGATGGAAAAGGACTTTCTTGTGGGCCAATCGCGGGCGTTTTTCTTGCAGCTCGGTTTTCAAACGGTCCAGTAACGATGAATAATATTCACCTGTAATAGTTTTACCCTTTTCCAGATAGTCGATGAGGATTATCCCTTGCGAATCCCAAAAGACAGTCGCCATAACCTTTCCGGCCAAAGGAACGGTTTTCGCCTTTTTTGGTGCAGATTCCCCCTTGGTAACCCATTGTTTAGATTGTTGTTTGGTCTCAGGAGTATAGTAATGTATCCATGTTTCATCCACAGTGACGAAACGACGCCTAAAGTCCTCCGGATTCTTCTGGAACAGCTGCAAACCATCCTTGCAACACTTCACACGATTCCGTTTTTGGTCAAGCGTGAGCAATCGCGGCACCCATCTTGCGGATAGCTTTCTCATGTCCAAATGTTTATGCAAAATATTATGTACCCATTCAGTCGAGATGCCCACAGCACTAGCAATCTCACGCACCTTAACTGTTCTGTCATCCATCACCATATCATGGATTTGATCATTGATTTCTGAAGTCGTAACCTCCACAGGCCGTCCAGAACGTTCAGCGTCACTTGTGCCCATATGGCCAGTCCGAAAATTTTGAAACCACTTATAAACTGTTCTAATCGAAGGTGCAGAGTCACCATAATGTTTATCAAGCTTCTCTTTAGTCTCCTGAGGCGTTTTGCCTTTCATAAAGTAATGTTTAATCACCACACGAAATTCTTTTTCGTCCATTTCTTGAAAAAATCACTCGACTTCCTTGATTCACACGAATGCCAAACACAAAGAAATAGACCAATATGGCTGAAACTTGTTGTGCGTTCATTCAAGAGATGCTACTAACTAAACATGACCTCGATGCCATCTCTCGGACTTTGCACGGACTTTTCAAACCAGCCTCGTATATATATATATATATATATATATATATATATATATATATATATACATATATATATATATATATATATATATATATATATATATATATATATATATATATATATATATATATAATGTAATACTTGCGCACACTTTTCTTTGAATTATTTTTAAAAATACTGATTAAAAAATTTTGAAAAAATTCTGGAATATTCTCCAGAGGGTATAGATTGAACGAAAATTATCACGAGTGCATTACCTTTAATAATTTATCGGGTATATAAAAAAAAACAAAAATTTCAAGGTCATCAATTTTCAGTAAAGATTGGAAACAAACTTTGTTGAAAACTTATTTGGGGTGTATTTTGTGAAGTCACTGATTATTTTATACTTCCGTTTCAACATTTTTTATTTTAAAAGCAATCAACGTACGGAATACTAATTGTGGAAGTTCAACTTGCACTTGACCGGTTATTATCTTTATAATTGTTTTTTTTTGCAGAAAAAAAAAATGTGTGAAGCCTCTTCATATTTTACTTTGTTTGATCTAAATGCCACCAAAACTTCTGCTTTAATGGAAAAAGAAATTTCGTACCGGCACAACTTTTATAATTAATTTCTTAAAAGTTGTGTTTGAGCAAAGTCTGTACGTTACTCTATTAATAATTCTATTTAATAACAAATAAAAAACTGTACCTTCCTGTTTGTCAAAGTATTAAAATTTAATATTCTTTATTGCTATACGCCCAAGGGTCTTAAATCTTCTTAAAGATTTTTCAAATTTCTTTCAATATTTTGTCCGTAGTTTTATGTACATTTTTTATTAAACGTTACTTATTCAAGCTTCAAGCTTTTAGAAAGATTTCTTTTTAATTAATATTTGTACTGAGATAATTCAATTTAATTAATGAGTATCTATAGATCTTAGATTTAATTATATTTTGTAGTGTTTAATTTTCATTACAATACACAACCAGACAGCATAATACTATTACTACTCCCTTTTCCTTCAAGAACTATTGTATCTTTATGTGCATATCCGTTCCCCCGGACATTGGCGATTACTATGAAGAGTGCTTTTTTGTCCTCAGCCAATCTACAGAGATTCCCAGCTTTCGGTATGCTTGTCCATTCTCTGATATTCTTCAACCAGGACATCTTTCTACTAACTCCACGCCTCCCTTCAATATTTCCCTTCAAAATTAACTGGAGGAGGTAGTATTTTTCTGCACGCAATATATGAATAAGGTAAGCAATTTTGCGACGTTTTATAGTGGTGATCAGTAATCTTTTCGAATTTGCTCTTCTTAAGACTTTCTCGTTTATCAGCAAGTCAGTCCTGCGGATGAATCCAGATTTCAAGTGCCTGTAGTCGATTCAATGTGCTTATTTTTATGATTCAGTATTCTACCCCATACAGTAGCACCACCAGATGTAGGTTTTGACCACCCGTAGTCTTAGTTTGAAGCTCAGATTGTTATTGAAAAGAAGAGCGTCCATTTTTATAAAAATAGTACTAGATGTTGCAATTCTGTATTTTATCTCTACATCGGGATCCATGTTGTCTGTACTTCCCAATCATTTTAATCGATGAACCCATTCTACACCAAGCATTGTTAAGTGTTAATTTGGTATATTTGTACTAATCTCGACTAAATATTATGAACTTGGTTTTTTTGACATTGATGCTATGACCTAAATTTTGTCCAGCATCTCTAATTATGTTCACTAGATGTAGCAGGCCTTCTAGATTATCGTACATAATGACGATATCATCAGAATATCTTATGGTGTTTGTTACAATCTCATTAAATTTAATACTTAACTCAAGATTTTCTAAGGCCTCGTTGAAAATTTTGTCCAAATATAATTTGAACAAAAGTGGAGAGAGGATGCAACCCTGTCAGACTCCTCGTTGGATGTTGATATTATTTGTTTTCGGATCTTCTATACGAACTTCAGCTGTTTGGCTCCTTGTGAACTAGCTGCAGTTGTTGAGACATTCCTATTAGTTTGTCGTGTCTAACTCTATCGGATGCTTTCTCATAATCGACGAAGCAGACAAAATATCTTTGCGCTAGTCTCGACATTTCTGTATTAGAGCATTGATACAAAACAAGGCTTCATGTGCTTCTAAACTATTGTGTGTATAGTGTTATTGGTTATAAATGGATCACCCTTCTAACTCGTTTATTTCAATTATTTCAAGAGCTAAGCAAAAAGGTATATACAGAAGTTGTAGTGTTGTATTTTTGACATATCATATAAACTCTGTATTTTAAATGGAACACCCTGTATATTGTTTTTCAGTTTTTTTTTAGAACTCTTAATTCTAGGAACGTCAATAAGTATTTTTGTGGTAGTATTATGCAAAATAAGTAATAAAACAACTTTTTCTAGTTTAGCGTTTAACCATAACGCATACTGACAATGCAAAGAATTTTGATAATAATAAGTTAAAATTAACTATTAATAAAAAAAATATATTAAAAATTTTAACAAAACGTAATCACAACGGAAATGTTGGATGGTTGTAGCTTGTACTTGATGGAAATTCATTATAAATATATAATAAGAGACTGTTTTTAGTCGATTTCCACTGGTTTATTTAAATTGCGATAACGCGTTTCGCTGTCGATGCAGCTTCTTCAGATCTACATTTTACACTGTCAAGTTAGGTTTAATATTCACAGTTTTATATAATTTCTTAATTATAATATTACACCTAATTAAATTACATTGATAGTATTGGAAAATCCACACAGATTTGGAGTTAGGAGAATAAATTCAATAATGGTGAATTGCTTAAATCTACCTGGTCGTTGAGTAAAGTACCTGTAGTCCTTAATCGACTTATTTGCATTGTCTCTAAAAGGTTTAGTTTTAAACCTTTTTGTTGGGTGTGTAAAATTTTGAAATTCTTGTTAAATGTGTGATTTTCTGTTAAAAGATGATTAGCATATGTTGAATTAGATTTTCTATGGATGAAACTTTTTTCGTGTTCTGTAATTCTTTATCTAAATGTACGTCCAGTTTGTCCGATGTATGTTTTAGGACATGACCCACATGTTAATTGATAAACCCCTGATTTATTGTCTTTATTGATTTGTGGTTTGTATTTTTTGAGATATTTCCTTATAGTATTGTTAGTCTTATAAGCTATGTTGATATTTTTTTGATTTAAAAATTTCCCCAGTTTTTCCGTTGGTTTGCCGAAATAGGTTAAGCATTTAAAAGTGGCATTTCTGTCCTTAAAAACGTGGGTATATTTCTGCGATTGTCTTGTTTCTAAGTTTTTTCCTAACGGTACTATTGATTAAAGTAACCGAATATCCGTTGTTAACGGCTACTTGTTTTATGTAGTTTAATTCTTTAGTAAAATTTTCTTCTGATAAGGGGATATTAGTTAGTCTATGTATAAAACTGTGATAAGCTGCAAGTTTATGATGGTTAGGGTGGTGAGAACTATTGTGGATTGTAGTATCTGTATGACAAGGTTTGTGATATATTGCAAATTCATGTTTTTTCATGGCTTTACTGATTGTTAAGTCTAGGAAATTGATTTTCCCTTCGACTTCTTCTTCCATTGTAAAACTGATATTTCTATGTAAGGAATTAATATACTGTAAAAAGTGAGTTAATTGTCTGTCCGTACCTGTAAAGCATACAATTATATCGTCTACGTATCGATACCAGTATAGACAATTATTACTATTGTTATTATGGTTGTTAAATATCATTGTTTCAATGCTATCCATGAAAATTTCGGCAAGTAATGGACTCCCCATAATTAACCCTTCCTTACTATTGTAGAATGTATTGTTAAATGAAAAATAATTTTGTCTTAGGCAAGTTCTTAATAAATTAATTATGTCCATTTTTATAACTTCATTTACTTTGTTTTTTGTTAATAGGTTCTCTATTAAAATTATTGTTTCGTCTAGGGGAACACTTGGACATAAGTTTTTGACATCGAAAGACACTAATTTAGAATTATCTGGTATTGTTATATTCTTAACTTTATTCACGTTAGATTTTTTCAAAACAGGAAAGTACGAAATTTTGAATAAAGATCCAACAAATATTTTTCAAAAAGAAATAAAACAACAAATTGAACAGGCTAAAAGTATCATTCACGATAAAGATAAAATTAAATTGATAAATATGAATCCTCAAATCCCACAACTTTATTCACTCATAAAACTACACAAACTTGACCACCCAATCAGACCAGTTGTTTCCTACATGTCTGCTCCAGCATATAAGACGTCATCCTTTTTAATTGATTTAATCAAATATCATACCAAATTTGAATCTAAATATAGTATCAAAAACTCATACGAACTCGTGAATAAAGTTAAGAATATAACAATACCAGATAATTCTAAATTAGTCTCTTTCGATGTCTAAAACTTATTTCCAAGTGTTCCCCCAGACGAAACAATAATTTTAATAGAGAACCTATTAACAAAAAACAAAGTAAATGAAGTTATAAAAATGGACATAATTAATTTATTAAGAACTTGCCTAAGACAAAATTATTTTTCATTTAACAATACATTCTACAATAGTAAGGAAGGGTTAATTATGGGGAGTCATTAAGTCCATTACTTGCCGAAATTTTCATGGACAGTATTAAAACAATGATATTTAACAACCATAATAACAATAGTAATAATTGTCTATACTGATATCGATACGTAGACGATATAATTGTATGTTTTATAGGTACGGACAGACAATTAACTCACTTTTTACAGTATATTAATTCTTTACATAGAAATATCGGTTTTACAATGGAAGAAGAAATCGAAGGGAAAATCAATTTCTTAGACTTAACAATTAGTAAAGCCATGAAAAAAAACATGAATTTGCAATATATCACAAACCTTGTCATACAGATACTACAATCCACAATAGTTCTCACCACCCTAACCATCATAAACTTACAGCTTATCATAGTTTTATACATAGACTAACTAATATCCCCTTATCAGAAAAAAATTTTACTAAAGAATTAAACTACATAAAACAAGTAGCCGTTAACAACGGATATTCGGTTACTTTAATCAATAGTATCGATAGGAAAAAACTTAGAAACAAGGCAATCTCAGAAATATGCCCACGTTTTAAGGACAGAAATACCACTTTTAAATGCTTAACCTATTTCGGCAAACCAACGGAAAAAAACTGGGGAAATTTTTAAACCAAAAAAATATCAACATAGCTTACAAGAATAACAATACTATAGGGAAATATCTTAAAAAACTACTACAAACCACAAATCAATAAAGACAATAAATCAGGGGTTTATCAATTAACATGTGGGTCATGTCCTAAAACATACATCGGACAAACTGGACGTGCATTTAGACAAAGAATTACAGAACACGAAAAAAAGTTTCATCCATAGAAAATCTAATTCAACATATGCTAATCATCTTTTAACAGAAAATCACACATTTAACAAGAATTTCAAAATTTTACACACCCAACAAAAAAGGTTTAAAACTAAACCTTTTAGAGACAATGCAAATAAGTCGATTAGGGACTACAGGTACTTTACTCAACGACCAGGTAGATTTAAGCAATTCACCATTATTGAATTTATTCTCCTAACTCCAAATCTGTGTGGATTTTCCAATACTATCAATGTAATTTAATTAGGTGTAATATTATAATTAAGAAATTATATAAAACTGTGAATATTAAACCTAACTTGACAGTGTAAAATGTAGATCTGAAGAAGCTGCATCGACAGCGAAACGCGTCATCGCAATTTAAATAAACCAGTTGACTAAAAACAGTCTTTTATTATATATTTACAACGGAAATGTACAAGGCTTGATGGAACGCACAGAAGAATCTTTAACTTAAATATATTTTCAGGAATATGTAATGACGTCTAGTAGTTTTCAACCGTTTGTATTATTATTTTATCTTGTTTTAACATTACTACTCACTATATATCACCACTACACCAAACACTTTATTTTTGCACTCGAAGCGCGTTTCGCTAACCGTGATAGCTTCATCAGGAGCGATGATTGTCAGTCTGATGAAGCTAACATGGTTAGCGAAACGCGCGTCGAGTGCAAAAATAAAGTGTTTGGTGTAGTGGTGATATATACTGAGTAGTATCATTGTGCCAAAGATTCCACATTCCCAACTTAGTGTTTTACATTGTTTCTGTTAAGATCTTCAGGTTCTTGCCGGCCAAGTTAGTAGTAAAAGAAATGTTCACTTTAGTGTTAACAGAAATTCTTGAGGGCATACGAGGAATCAAACACTCTGAAAGTTAATCAGTGGTGGGGGGAGGGCGATGTGGTATATTGAAAAATAGAGTAACAGGACCAATATTTTTTAATTGAAAAAGAAGTTAGGTAAACAATAACGGAAATTGTTAAAAATGTGGTGCTATATATTAGTAATGATGTAATCTGGCAGCAGGACGACACTTTTTCACAAAAAAATTCTCGTAACCAATTTTTTTCCTCTATAAATTAGCAGATTTGAAAGATCAAGATGTCCACCAAATTTCGTTGATGTAACTGTGGTGGACACCTATTTATAAAGCTATATAAAAGACAGATTAAATTATGAAAGAATTATGACCGTGAATCATCTAAAGCGGAAAATTACACAATATTCGAACATCAACCAAATAGTTCAGATTTAGCTGCGTTAGGCACCTTTTTATTTAGCTATTTAAAAGATAAATTAAGATAAATAAGTGCAAGTCGGACTTGCACAATTAGTGTTCCGTACATTGATTGTTTTTAAAATAAAAATTTTTGTTACGAACTTTTCAACAAAGTTTTTTTCCGATCTTTACTGAAAACTGACGACTTTGATTTTTTCTTTTTTTTATATATATATATATATATATATATATATATATATATATATATATATATATATATTTATTTATATATATATATATATATACACTAGATAAATCATTAAAGGTAATGCACTCGTGATAAATTCCGTGTGGATAGTATTCCAGAATTTTTTTAAAATTATTTAATCAGTACTTTTCGAGATAAAGAGGTGGGACAGAGATTTTTCGCAATTTTTTAAAAATAGTACAAAGAAAAGTGTGCGCAAGTATTACATTATATATATATTTCTCAACTCGTGTTTTTACAAGCTTTCATTTTACACCCCACTCGAAGACTTGGTAAAAAAAAATTTTTTTCACTTCCGATTTCACCCCCCAAAACTAACCCCTTCAGTCAAAATTTAACTTTCAAAACTACACGGCTCTGATGAGGCCAAACAGTTTCGGAGAAAATCGGGTATGACAGATGGACAGATAGGCGAACAGACCGACACCGAAATGATGTTATAAGTGTTTCGTATGGAACACTAAAAAGAAATAAATTTGACAGAGCATTATTTAAGGGAGAAAGTGAGTTACCGAGACTTGCAATTTTAAATGATCAATGCCAATAAATATTTTTGGCGGCCACAGAAAGACAAAACAAATTTATAAGAAATGAATTGAATACAATGGGCATGATGAGCATTAGGTATAATATTTATTAATAAGTAGTAATACAATATTTAGAATCAAAAGAACAAACTTCCTCTTTATAAATTTTGTCCTCTCTTAATAATTTTGACCTCCTTGTATTACTATTGTCTTTTGTTTCTATCTTATTTCAGTTAAGATGTAGTTATACATTCTTGTAAATATATTTAAGCTAAGGATTCTTCTTTATGTTCCATAAAGTCTTTTATCCGGTTGTGCTTGCCTCTCGTATTAACTATTCTTAACATAAACAAATGCTATTTTCGATTTGCGTTATTATCAAACTTGCGTAGCTAACTTCGGCAAAGTTAGAAAAATAATTTACAAGGATTTTCATTTAAAAAAATATAAATTTTGTGTCATATATCAAATATATAGAGAGCGATTTGTTGTGTTTTAAATCCTAAACTTTTTTGTCTAATTCTTTAAGAGAGTTGGAGGAGTGACTCATTTACAGTCAATAAACCTGTATATACGGTCAAGAAGCAGGGACAAAAATTATCGAATTCCCAGAACGGATATGCAGCTGTAGGCCAGACAGAAATTTATGTGTTGCTGGAAGATGGTAAAATAGGACCTAACGCTGTGGTAAGCTCACAACTAGTAAGCGGTATTAAAGGTTTGTTATGCAACAAAAGGATAGAAATAACCTGATTTGGAGAATCCCGTTATATGTGGACTGTACATTGACCACAGATCTTTTAAACGAGTGCAATGGAACACTGCGAGATGAGACAATCTAATGATTCCACACATCTGGTAACAGGAATCCTGAATGAGCTTACGGAGACGTTTAATTAGGATACAGCGGAATGAGACGTTTTATTTAAAAACTGAGGGTTCTCTAACAAAAAATATAGGACTTAATAAACAACAAATGAACTATTCTACATGTCTCTGCATCTTCTTCTTCTATATAATTGCAGCAGGACGACACTTTTCACAAAAAAATTCTCGTAACCAATTTTTTTCCTCTATAAATTAGCAGATTTGAAAGAACAAGAAGTCGGACTTGCAAAATTAGTGTTCCGTACATTGATTGTTTTTAAAATAAAAATTTTTGTTACGAACTTTTCAACAAAGTTTTTTTCCGATCTTTACTGAAAACTGACGACTTTGATTTTTTCTTTATATATATATATATATATATATAGTATATATATATATATATATATATATATATACATATATATATATATATATATATATATATATATATATATATATATATTTATGTATATATATATATATATATATATATATATATATATATATATATATATATATATATATATATATATATACACTAGATAAATCATTAAAGGTAATGCACTCGTGATAATTTCCGTGTGGATAGTATTCCAGAATTTTTTTAAAATTATTTAATCAGTAATTTTTCGAGATAAAGAGGTGGGACAGCGATTTTTTCGCAATTTTTTAAAAATAGTACAAAGAAAAGTGTGCGCAAGTATTACATTATATATATTTCTCAACTCGTGTTTTTTACAAGCTTTCATTTTACACCCCACTCGATGACTTGGTAAAAAAAATTTTTTTTCACTTCCGATTTCACCCCCCAAAATTACCCCTTAAGTCAAAATTTAACTTTCAAAACTACACGGCTCTGATGAGGCCAAACAGTTTCGGAGAAAATCGGGTATGACAGATGGACAGATAGGCGAACAGACAGACACCGAAATGATGTTATAAGTGTTTCGTATGGAACACTAAAAAGAAATAAATTTGACAGAGCATTATTTAAGGGAGAAAGTGAGTTACCGAGACTTGCAATTTTAAGTGATCAGGGCCAATAAATATTTTTGGCGGGCACAGAAAGACAAAACAAATTTATAAGAAATGAATTGAATACAATGGGCATAATGAGCATTAGGTATAATATTTATTAATAAGTAGTAATACAATATTTAGGATCAAAAGAACAAACTTCGTCTTTATAAATTTTGTCCTCTCTTAATAATTTTGACCTCCTTGTATTACTATTGTCTTTTGTTTCTATCTTATTTCAGTTAAGATGTAGTTATATATTCTTGTAAATATATTTAAGCTAAGGATTCTTCTTTACGTTCCAGTCTTTTATCCGGTTGTGCTTGCCTCTCGTATTAACTATTCTTAACATAAACAAATGCTATTATCGATTTGCGTTATTATCAAACTTGCGTAGCTAACTTCGGCAAAGTCAGAAAAATAATTTACAAGGATTTTCATTTAAAAAAATATAAATTTTGTGTCATATATCAAATATATAGAGAGCGTTTGGTCCGTTTTACATCCTAAACTTTTTTGTCTAATTCTTTAAGAGAGTTGGAGGAGTGACTCATTTACAGTCAATAAACCTGTATATACGGTCAAGAAGCAGGGATAAAAATTATCGAATTCCCAGAACGGATATGCAGCTGTAGGCCAGACAGAAATTTATGTGTTGCTGGAAAATGGTAAAATAGGACCTAACGCTGTGGTAAGCTCACAACTAGTAAGCGGTATTAAAGGTTTGTTATGCAACAAAAGGATAGAAACAACCTGATTTGGAGAATCCCGTTATATGTGGACTGTACATTGACCACAGATCTTTTAAACGAGTGCAATGGAACACTGCGAGATGAGACAATCTAATGATTCCACACATCTGGTAACAGGAATCCTGAATGAGCTTACGGAGACGTTTAATTAGGATACAGCGGAATGAGACGTTTTATTTAAAAACTGAGGGTTCTCTAACAAAAAATATAGGACTTAATAAACAACAAATGAACTATTCTACATGTCTCTGCATCTTCTTCTTCTATATAAGCCATTGCTTCTCCACTGCAGGAGATAGGCCTCTTCAAGTTTCTTCCAATTGTCTCTATCCTGTGCAAGATGGAGCCATCTACTGCCTGCTATCTATCTGATACCATCAGTCCATCATTTCGTTGGTCTTCCGAGACTTCGTCTGCTCTCCCAAGGTCTCCATTTAAGTAATTTTGTTATCCATCTACCATTATTCGTTCTAGCCACATGTTTACGCATCATAAATATTGTCAGTAAAACTACTTTAATTTCAGTACTAATTAATAATCAATTAACATTTCCCCATCTTTGAAGTCAATCATTATCACTTTATAATATAACCGAAACTAAGGATCAATTAACGGAGACTCTGAAAGCCCTGCATCAGCAATCACCAATCAATTTTAAATTGAATACTGCTTTAATTGAGTTGTATCTTAACCTTTGATATTTAATTAAGATATCTAAGGGATGTTAATTGCTTTCTCAGTAAGAAAAGGAAACAAGGGTTGTAAGAAGTTATTAGTATGCGCTGTGGAACATTTCCTGGAAACTTTGTTTACAAACTTGTAAATAAGATCGTCTTCTTTTTCCAGTGATTTAAAATATTTTCCGTTTGTAGGGCCTATGTAAATTATTTTAAAAAATTTAAAATCGGTGAAGTCTATGGAATAAATATCGAATTTTATAACTCGATATTTTAAATTTAGGAAGAGATATTATTTAGAAACAACCGGTCAAGTGCAAGTTGAACTTGCGCAATTAGTGTTCCGTACGTGGATTGCTTTTAAAATAAAAAATTTTGTTATAGAGGCATAAAATGATCAGTGACTTCACAAAACACACCCCAAATAAGTTTTCAACAAAGTTTGTTTCCAGTCTTTACTGAAATCTGATGACCTTGAAATTTTTGTTTTTTAAATACCAGATAAATTATTAAAGGTAATGCACTCGTGATAATTTTCGTTCAATCTACACCCCGTGGAGAATATTCAAGAATTTTTTCAAAATTTTTTGATAAGTACTTTTCGAGATAAGGCGGGGGGACAGCGATTTTTCGCGATTTTTTAAAAATAATACAAAGAAAATTGCGCGCAAGAATTACATTATATATATATTTTTTACTCGTGTTTTCACAAGCTTTCATTTGACACCACACTCGATGACCTAGTAAAAAAAATTTTTTTTTCGCTTCCGATTTCACTCCCCAAAACTAACCTCTTAAGTCGAAATTTAACTCTCAAAACTACATGGCTCTGATGAGGCCATCAATTCCTATATTATTACCCAATTTCAACTTTCTATGTCAAGTAATTTCGGAGAAAATCGGGTGTGACAGACAGACAAACAGACAAGCAGACAGACACCGAAGTGATCTTATAAGTGTTTCGTACGGAACACTAAAAAGGTTGAGCGTACTTAGGGCCTTTGTTTAAATTGAAAAAAATAGCACAAAAACAGAATTTTCAGATTCCTCCACTTCAAGAATAATGGTACTTTTAACAAAACCTTCTCATAAATTTTTGGATCTGTACCTCTTTCACTTTCTTACCGTACAGCCCAGTCACCAGGAGTTTTGAGCTTTAATTAAATGTAAACAGGCTGCATTTTGGCACACAGGTAGTTTTTTTGGACGTAGAATGCGATAAAAAAAGAGGTTGCTAAAGTTTGATGTACGCTAAGCCCGCAAAATCCAAAATAAAATCAAAAATTCAGTTTTTCGCTATAATCTCGAGAAATAAAAAAGATATTGAAAAACTAATAGCACCACATGAAAAAGTGGGAAAAACACACCACAAAAATAGTATATAGATTTTTTTACAGATTTATTAAAATTTCGGATAAGTGATTCAAAAAGTGTAGGTCGCCAAACAGGTTAATTGTCTATGCACAACGCTCGAAAGTTAAGCGATATTACTTGTTTCCTGAGTGTAAAAAAAACTAAAAGATAGCTTTTTGAAGAGGATACTTTCAGTTTTCCGATGATGTCAATAGTTTTTATTTTGCTTGTAACTGCTTTGTAATTTGTAGAACTTAAAACGAAATTTTTGTTTGCATGATTTTAACGAACATACAGTAAATTACAAATATTTAATAAAATATAGTATTGAAAAAAAATCCTTGTGCATATATCATTATTATACCTTAAGTTCCAATATAAGAATAATTAGAAATACCCACACTGTGTGTGTTATTTAAAAATTTAATTTTTAAAATATGAAAATTTGCCTAATATAGTGCGCCGCTTGCAATTTTATGTTTAAAGTAATACGAAATGGTAAAAAAAGTCGTACATTTTTTTTAGTTACAGTTAAAACTATACTTGATATTAGACTTTTCTCTTTTTTTGTAATTTTGCTCTTAAAAGAGTGTATTTTTTGCTTATTATTAAACATACAACTTAAGCTTAAAATAAAAAAAAAATATTTAAGGATGGAAAATGAAAGATAAAAGTCTAAGCTTTAAGTATAAAGTATTTATATTTCATTTAAAAATCCAGGTACCAAGAAAACACAAAATTTCTAAATTACCGAAAGAATTTTGTTAATGGCGTTAATATTAGATCCGCCATTCTGAATTTTTTAAATCTGTCACCGGACTCTTAATCATCAAAATATTTAGAGGTATACAGAAAAGTTAATTTAATTATAAATGACGTTAGAAGCATGATTTCTACTACAACTGAAGGGGGTTAACCAGCCATTTTATTTTAAATATTTTTTTTAAATTACGACAAAACTGAAAAAAATTTTGTAAAATTTCCTCTTCTTTCATATAGTTTTTCGATATCTTTTTTATTTTTCCAGATATTTGCAAAAAACCGAATTTTTCATTTTATTTTCGACTTTGTAGGCTTACACTTTAGAGCAGAAATTTTTTTTTATCGTATTCTACGTCCAAAAAACCTCTTGTATGTCAAAATGTAGTCTATTAACATTTAATGAGAGCTTTTTCTCAAAATTTACCTCGTACGAATGGGCTAGTAAAGTAATATGTCTAAAAAACTATAGGTCCCTTTCTTACTCGCATGTTATATACTAGTTTGTTTGAGAGTTATAATGTCAACAGACAGACCTCCCGTCAGAAAAACAAGCAGACAAACTAATGGAAAACTGAGGACTTAAAAAAACTTAAATGTAAAAATTTAGATCGGCGATTTTTTCACAAATACAATACTTTGTAGCATGCATTTTTTTACAATATTTGTTTTGTCATTACATGTTTCCCTCTCACTTGATCAGATTGGTAGTTTTTTTTAATAAGCATAGCACATATGTGCAGAAAAATCCTTAAAGTGCTACAGAGCGACGCGTGCACCGAAAAAGCGATTCACGTTGGTCTTGAATCGCTGTAAATTGTACTCGGTGGGAAATAAATTCCTTCTTCAGATCTACATTTTACACTGTCAAGTTAGGTTTAATGTTTACAATTTTATATTATTTCTTAATTATAATATTACACCTAATTAAATTATATTGATAGTATGGAAAATCCACACAGACATGGAATTAGGAGATAAAATTCAATAATGGTGAATTGTTTAAATCTACCTGATCGTTGAGTAAAGTACCGGTAGTCTTTAAGCGATTTATTTGCATTGTCTCTAAAAGGTTCAGCTTTAAACCTTTTTGTTGGGTATGTAAAATTTTGAAATTCTTGTGTATGTTATTTTCTGTTAAAAGATGATTAGCATATATTGAATTAGACTTTATATGGATGAAACTTTTTTCGTGTTCTGTAATTCTTTGTATAAATGTACGTCCACTTTGTCCTATCTATGTTTTAGGACATGACTCGCATGTTAACACCTAATTTATTGTCTTTATTGATTTGTGGTTTGAAGTTTTTGAGATATTTCCCTATAGTATTGTTAGTCTTGTAAGCTATGTTGATATTTTTTTGATATAGAAATGTTCCCAGTTTTTCTGTTGGTTTGCCGAAACAGGTTAAGCTTTTAAATGTGAACAACTTAAACTTAGAAACAAGGCAATCTCAGAAATATAACCATGTTTTAAGGACAGAAAAATCACATTTAAATGCTTAACCCATTTCGGCAAACCAACATAAAAACTGGGAAAATCTTTAAATCAAAAAAATATCAACATAGCTTACAAGACTAACAATACTGTAGAGAAATGTCTCAAAAACTACAAACCACAAATTGATAAAGATAATAAATCAGGTGTTTATCAATTAACATGTGGGTCATGTCCTAAAACATAGATAGGACAAACTGGACGTACATTTATACAATGAATTACAGAACACGAAAAAAGTTTCATCCATAAAAAGTCTAATTCAACATATCCTAATCATCTTTTAACAGAAAATCACACGTTTAACAAGAATTTCAAAATTTTACATACCCAACAAAAAGGTTTAAAACTAAACCTTTTAGAGACAATGCATATAAATCGATTAAGGACTACAGGTACTTTACTCAACGATCAGGTAGATTTAAACAATTCACCGTTATTGAATTTATTCTCCTAATTCCAGGTCTGTGTGGGTTTTCCATACTATCAATGTAATTTAATTAGATGTAATATTATAATTAAGAAAGTATATAAAATTGCAAACATTAAACGTAACTTGACAGTGCAAAATGTAGATCTGAAGAAGCTGCATCGACAGCGAAACGCGTCATCACAATTTAAATAAACCAGTAGAAATTGACTAAAAACAGTCTTTTATTATATATTTACTTGAAAAGTGCTGTACGAGGACTAACAATCTAAACCTCATAAGGATGTGATGCATTAGTGTGACGTGTATTAATGCAGGCTCTAGAAGGAATTAAGCAAGCTAAATCCGTCGAACACTTTCCATAAAAATACTTGTAGAATAAACTCAATTCACCAACCATTCCTCGATGTCCAAGGTTTCTGGTAAATTCTGAGTCTCCAATCAGACGAACAACTCTCTTCTGAATCCGACAAATTCAGTGTATGTTTGGGAGCAGAGCCTCAAACATGGAAACAGTATTCCATCGTTGCACATAGGGGTATTTCAGCGTTTTAGGTGGCGCTAAATCGATTTCCTAAAACTTGTTCCAGTACCTAACAATGTTGAGTAGGCATAGAAGAATAAGCGACTCCTTCCGTTACCCATTTGACACAGCGCGCTGGTGTCTCAGTCGGAACTTGATCGTCGCTCTGAGTGTTCGTTTCTCTTCTCGACATTCGTTACGAAACAGTTCTTTAAAAAAGTGATTTTTCTTTTTTGGAGTTTATCTTGAAGAAAATTGTGATAGATTTGAATATTATAGGTAAGAATGCATACATATTTTGGTATTGGTCAGTTTCTCTAATTCTAATGAAATCAAATGTTCACCGCTTTAATTGATGACTTATAATTTTTAAAAAGGATGATATTGTGAGTTAGAATTCAAGTATCGATTTACGCGAGTAGGTTTCCGGTCAATCTAATATCTCAAGGTGGCATAACTTTGCCTTTGGACTAGTACATCGAAAAAAGGAAGGGTAACATTGGAGTCAATTTCCAATGTAAATCTTATGTTATATGGACCTATAACAGGCCTTATCTTAAAGTATTAGTATGTAAATTATAAATTTCATTTACAGTGAGTTATCCAATTACATTAAAAAGGGTCTGGAAAACTGCAATGCGGTAACGTATTACGAAACAAAATATATTTAGTACTTCAAGTGTTTCCCTTAAAAAAAGATGCCTTTCCATATAAAATAAGGATAAAAGAATCTTTGTCTAATACCAGAAAGGGTCTAAATCCTTTCGGTTTGGCCCTTCGTAAATATTAAATCAACTGGAAAATTGATTCGAACAGTTAGACGATGTTTTATGTAAACCTTATAAATTTATTTTCTCTTTATATAGACTTATATTTGTTATCTTACAGGTTTTTGTTAAAAGGATTTTCAATTTCATTTTTACTAACTTCTAACATATATATATATATATATATATATATATATATATATATATATATATAAAGAAAGAAAGCAAAATGTTGCCGTATCTACCAAAATTATTAAAAATACAATCTTAATTGGGGAGCTCGGCAAATTTGGGCGTGATAGGAGATCACACAATTTTCATTAAGCCGCCAATATTTCGGTCCTGGATTGGGACCTTCTTCAGGGCAGAACTGAAAAGAAGAACAGAGCGAATTCACTGATAGTGACTGGGATAACTTAAATTAATGATGTTAATTAGGTTGTTATAATAAATTAGTGTAGAACAAGAATAAGATATTAGTCATAATAAGTTAAAAAAACTCACATGAGAAGTGGAAAGATTTCGTTAGCCGGAATGGCCGTAGTTTGTACATAAAAAGTTGTTACATATAAATGTAGGTTAATCCATAAAATATACAAAATACACATTAAAACACTGTAGACAAAATTCCAAAAAACAAATTTAACACATGGATGTACTTGGGAACCTTGGATGCTGAAAACATCATTAATTATTTCACTTGTGACGACCACATATGGCCACCGCCATTTAGGAACAAATGACAAGAACGACAGGAGACAGCTACCCGACAGAGATAAGGCCTTTAGTCAAGAAAACTCAATTAACCAGAATGCGGGGTCGACACCTGGAAGGAACCGATAGACAAGGAAGTACAAATATTGGACCCTAAGTGGGAGAGAGGTAGTCAATTGAGCGACCAAAACAACCCGGTATGTAATGGTGGAAGGATAAAACACACCCTAAATATAAGTAAATGGTGAGCGAGGGAGCGAGAGAGAGAGTGACAATAATGGGAGCAACAAAGAAGGAAATTATCTAGTGATTTAATTATTAGTTAATTTTTAGTTGGGATCTGATTGGAGGAAAAGATTGTTGGCAAAAAACCAACGAAGACTCGAGGCACCAGGAAGTGTTAGAGAGGTGACGCAAGGTACTGTCAATGGAAGGAAGACAGTAATCGCTAGGGTGCAAAAGATGGCCCAGACAAAATGGAAGGAATCTATGAAGCTCAGAATCAAAGAGAACCGTAAATAGAGAGAGGAAGGAGGAGAGAAACCCTGGAAATTACGGAGCTAAAAGAAGAGACAACCAACGCGGTTCAGATGGATCTTAAGACACTTAAGACAGGGAAAGATTGTGAGAAGTTGATTTATCACAGAAGAGGAGGAAACTAAATATGTTACCAAGACCACCCGATATGTAATAGTGGAAGGATAAAACACACCCTAATTATAAGTAAATGGTGAGAAAAGGGAGCGAGAGAGAGAGTGACGGTAATGGGATCAACGAAGAGGAAAATTATCAAGTGAATTAATTATTAATTAATTTCTTGTTGGAATCTGATTGGACGAAGAGATTGTTGGCAAAAAACCAATGAAGACTCGAGGCACCAGGAAGTGTTAGAGAGGTGACGCAACGCACTGTCACTGGAAGGAAGACAGTAATCGCTAGGTGCAAAAAATGGCCCAGATAAAATGGAAGGAATCTGTGAAGCTCAGAAACAAAGAGAACCGCAAATAGAGAGAGGAAGGAGGAGAGAAACCCTGGAAATTACGGAGCTAAAAAAAGAGACGACCAACGCAGTTCAGATGGATCATAAAACACTTGAAGACAGGGAAAGATTGTGAGAAGTTGATTTATCACAGGAGAGGAGGAAACTATATATGTTACTAAGACCATCCAGGTCGGTTCTTTTGTTGATATTAAGGTGATTCTCCTGGATGTAACACATCTCAAGGAATTCTCTCTTGGAAAGATTATTGGAGAAGTGAAGAATTTTGGGTTCCCTGAAGTTAAAGGAATGACCATTGTCAACAGAATGGGTCGCCAGGGCACATCGGTGTGGATGGCATCTAGTGTCACTTTTATGGAGTGCAATACGACGATTCAAGGATTGAGAAGTTTGGCCAATGTAGATTGATGGACAATTGAGGCAGGAAATTGAGTATATATATATCGCGATTATCTGAAATCCGGCTTATCCGAAACAAATTGTTAACAAGCAAATTGTATTCCCATTAAACAAACAATCCCTATTATTTGAAACAGACGATGAGTGGTTTCTTTAACGCGTCGGGGACTCCGCGATGTCTAGAATTTCACCGCTGTCTATGTTTTGGTTAGTCGACGAGTGTTATAAGTTAGTCATTACGTCTATAATTATCGCAGAGGTAATAGTTTCGTTTTAATAGATATTTTTATAAAATGGAGCGTCATAATAATAAGCGTAAACGTGTTGTAATTACCTTAAAAGAGAAACTTGAAGCAATTCAACGTTTAGATAAAGGTGAACTTCTTAAAAATATAGCGAAGAATTTAGGTATAGCCGTGAGTACTGTTTCAGGGTGGAGAAAAAATCGCGAAAAACTTGAAAAATGGTGTAGTGATTTGTCATCGCCCACATAGGCACGAAAAAGTATGAAAAGCGGTGAATACTAAAAAGTAGATAATTCTTTATTTTTATGATTTACACAGAATCGAGAACGTGGAGTTCCGATTTCAGGGACAATTTTAAAACATAAGGCACAAGACATGGTGTAAGTCAACTGAAAGTTTGTCAGCTGATGTATCTGCTGCAAAAAAAATTTGCAGAGAATTTTGAGCAGCTTATGAAAGAACATGGTTTACAACCAGACCAAATCTATAATTGTGAAGACAGGCTTGAACTACAAAATGTTGCCGTCAAATATCTTAACTTCAAAAACGGAAGCTGGAGCACCTGGTTACAAACGTAGCAAAGAAGGTATTACTGTCCTTGCATGCAGTAATGCTTCTGGAAGTCACAAACTCCCATTATTATGTATTGGTAAGTCAGCAAATCCACGAACCTTTAAGAATATTCGTCGCAATGCTTTTCCTGTTTTGTATAAAAATCAAAACTATACCTGGATAAACGCGACCCTATTTAAAGACTGTTTTTTTTTTGGAAATTTTGTTCCCAAAGTGGAACTTTTTTTAAAAGAACATGGATATCCTAGAAAATGTATTCTGTTAGTAGATAGCGCTCCCACTCGGCTAAGTGCGGAGCAACTTGAAGGTGGGGAAATAAAAGCAGTGTTTTTGCCTCCTGCAGTAACTTCTCTCATTCAGCCTATGAATCAGGGTGTACTGGAAAATTTAAAACGCAGTTACAGGCGTTTGTTATTAGAGCATGTTTTAGAAAAAGTAGATGAAGTTGGCAATCTTACCGATTGTCTAAAAAAGATAAATTTGAAAATGTTATATATTGGATAGCTTCAGCCTGGAATCAAGTAAAGAGTAGTACTCTGGAAAAATCTTGGTCAAAATTGATTCCACAAAAGAAGAGACATTATTCAGAGGCAGAAACAGAAGATAATGGAAGTTTACATCACATTATTACATTCACATCAAATTATTACAAGAATATCAGGATGTGAAAGTGTTACGGAAACCGATGTTTGTGAATGGTTAAACAGTAATAGTGTGGAAGATGAAATGATTGACCAAGAATTAATTAAAAGTGTATGCAAAAATGCTAATAAAATAGACAGTGATGACGATGATGATAACAAGAGGCCCTAGAAAAAGCGTTAACTTATGTAGAACAACAAGAAAACGCAACCGCCGCGGACGTTTTGCTTATCAAACGTTGGAGAGATATTGCAGCCAAAAACAGAACTAACACAAAACGAGTGTAGTTTAAAATTACCTTATTTTTAAGACATTAAAGTTAAGAATGAAACTGTTTTATTTTCGATTTTCCGTACATATATATAAAATAAGTAAACTAATTGTTCTATTCTTTGTTTTTATAAATACCTATGTACGTAATAGCATATCATATAAATGCTTTTAAGTCAATCTGCAGTGTTGTATTCATTCTAAACTTCTATTTTATAAAAAAAATTCGGATCAACCCAATCACTTTGGTCCATATTATTTCGAATAATCGAGATTCTACTATATATATATATATATATATATATATATATATATATATATATATATATATATATATATATATATATATATATAACGAGGATTCTGGCTCGTCTCGCATTTCGACCGCCATATTTTTCTATCTTTATAATCATTTTCTTGCATAGCTCTGTTTCTCATTATGTCTATTATTTTGTTGATCTATGTTTGTGCTAGTCTTCCTTTCTGTCTTCTATTTGACGGAATATATTGAGATGCTCTTTTTGTGTGTGGAAAGAAAAATGTCAAAGTTCTAACAAAATAGTTTACTAAACTAGCGTGGTCAGGTAGATACCTGAACTACCAGTCAAAACCATCCAAAATCCCAAAAAATAAGTGTAATCGTAGGTTTGGCCGATCGTGCTGTCACATTAACTTCTCCGCAATTTAGACCTATTGTCCTCAAAAAAGTAAAAGAAGTTCTGTCATCAAACGGTTTCAAAACAAATGACATAAATCAAATAATAAAAAACGCACATATCCACTCTATAACAATACAAAAGACAATAACGTAAAACTAAACTCAAGCAATCCAATCCAAAAAAATTCATCGCATTACCGTGTATGAAAGACCCATCTGAAAAACTAAAATACACACTTCACAAATATGCCATAACTGTTTGCCACAAATATTATAACAAACTAAATTCTCTGTTGACGAAATTGAAAAGGAAAACTCCCATAACAAAAAGCTCTAACGTAATATACTCTATCCCATGTGAAAATTGCACAAATAAATACATACGTGTGACTAGTCAAGTACTATAAATAGATAGAACGGAAACAAATACTCAAAAAAATGCCACAACTGCACTTAATAAACACGAAAATGAAACAAATCATACAATCATTTAATACAAAGAAATTAAAATCTCAAACAAAGACCACAACTACCATAAATTAGTAATTAAGGAAATGATAGAAACAAGGAAAGAAAGAAACTAAACGACAGAATACATATTGAAGACCTAAGTTTAACCTTACCTAATTAGTTATCAATTACTTAAAACCAATAATTAAAAAAAAAAGAAAAATTAATAAAAATAATAAAAACATATTTTCAAAAATAAACTAGCAAAAATTAAAGCTTACATAAAATGTTTCGTTCCGCAATACACACACACACACACAGGTGCCGGTAGCCTCACCGTTGGCCATAGTTGGTTTTGCTTATTTTCGAGGAACGAATAATATAAAATATTTTAATTAGTGAGTTAATTTTAAACCAAATGTTATTGTTAATTTTGAAATCAATTGCTCTTACATAAAAGACAAAATTTTAAAATAAAAAAACTCAAGTGTAATAATTAAATGAACCTACACGTAAGATTAAAATTAAAAGATTTATGTATATATATATATATATATATATATATATATATATATATATATATATATAATCAGTTGGAGATGATAATTTACCAGTAAATATACTTAAAGAAACTGCAGAAATAATATCTGAGCCACTGTCGTTTATCATTCATTTGTGTTTTGAGCAGGGTATATATCCTGATCTCCTAAAATGCCATTGTAAAGTCAATCCATAAGAAAGGTGCAGCAAATGAGGAGAAGAACCGATATCTCTTCTGTCTAATGTTGGAAAGTTATTTGAGAGAATTATCAATGGGAGATTTCTTGGATTCTTAGAGAGGCACTCGATGATTGCATCCAATCAAAACGGTTTTATAAAGGGAAAGTCCACCGTTAGAGCCATTTATCAGGCATTGTCGAATGTTCTGGATTCACTAAATAGCGGAAAGATAACTATGGCAATGTGTATTGATCTGTTCGAAGCCTTTGATAGTGTCAATCATAAGACTTTATGCATAAAATTGGAACATCTGGGTATTAGGGGAAATGCATTAAAGTTAATCGCCTCCTATTTGAATAATCGCACTCAGATGGTGATGGAGACTGATAATTATGGCAGGTCTTTTCTTTCAGACAGGGTCGCTGTTACGAGGGTTGTACCTCAGGGATCTATTTTAGGCCTGCTGCTTTATATACTTTATACAAACGAATTGCCTTACATTACAGGAAAGTTTACAGTTCTTTATGCGGACGACACAATCCTGATCTTTAGTGGTGACACACACTGATGTGGGGACAGCCTGTGAAATTCTAGATCGTTATTTTACAACCCATGACCTTCTACTGAATGTTTCAAAAACACAGTGTCTGGTTTTTGGCAGGAGGGTTTGTCATCTTCTCACGTTTCCTTACAAGGGTAGCGATATTCAAACATCTCAGCATCTGTCTTTGCTGGGCGTCAATATTAATGCTAGACTTGAATGGAGACAGCATGTGGAGAATGTCGCGGCTGGTATCTCCAGATATTGTTATGCACTGAGAATCTTATCAAATAATGTGGGCGTTGATGCTGTCTTGACGGCCCATTATGCTTACGTGCAGTCCAGTTCAGGTATGGTTTGATTTTTTGGGAAATTCTCCCCAAGTAGAAAAAATTTTTAAATTACAAAAAAAAATGTATCAGAGCTACTTTTAAGATGCATTATCGTGAAAGCTGTAGGAATGTCTTTGTCAGTAAATCCCTTTTAACTTTAACTAGTGTGTATATATTGGACTCCTTTATGTTTGTTTGTATTAACATGAAACAAAGATTCGGAAGTTTTTATTATCGAGAGCTTATTATACTATAGACAATTTCTTCAGTGATTCAGACTTAACTTATGAATAAAAACTTTAATTTTATTGCTACTTGTTAAGGATGCTTTTCATCTTCCGTTGACTGTCTTTAATGATGTCTTCTGAGCATTTTGTTTTTGTCATAAACATATGTATGTGTTTTTTGTGAATGTTATGTTATCTTTTTGTTCTTTGTACAATGTTCCATACCATTTTGTGTTTATAACTATTGTTATTCTTGGAACTAATAAATGATGATTATTATATATATATATATATATATATATATATATATATATATATATATATATATATATATATATATATATATTATATATATATATATATATATATATATATATATATATATATATATATAATATAATATATCATCACTTGATGAAGGCTCTCCTTTAGGTTTGGCTAATAACTATTCGCTCTTGTCCCAACTGAGTATGGTTCTTTCTGGTATTTGTTCGAGACCACCTTGTCAGATTAGGCACTATTTACTAAATAATGTTTTAATTCGGATGTCTAAAAACAGGAATATTTTTCTCAGAGTCATTTACAATTGCGAGTTTTCATTTGTTTTAACAGGTAGTCTAATTAAAAATACTTTCGCTTCTAACTTTATTGTCATTTATCCAACTAAATAGAGTTTCTCTTTGTTTTGTATTTCTTTTAACCCGGCGTAATTTACTCTTATGTCGTAAGTATATATTACTCTTAGACAAGGTTTCGTTACTAGAAGCAATACAATACACAAAATCCTATTATTTCCATGCCCTAAAACTCACCCAAAAATCTTTTATCTTCAACAGGATAAACGTCTTGAACGTCAGCTAATTCTTGTAAAATGTCTTCATAATTCTCAGGCATCTGATAAACAACCTCGTTGTCGAAATAATCGGCTTGTCGTTTCGTTCTTTGTTGTGCTTTGATTGCCTGGATGTTGCGTTTATCTTGTGGAACATCTAAGTTATCTAAAAAGGAAAAATGGTTTTGAGGGTCTTTATATTTAATGACAGGGCTTCAATATTTTATCGGATATATTTTTTTATTTTTTTCAATTTTACAAATACGAGAGTTATCCAGAAAGTAAGGAACGAAGGTATATCTCAACAAAAAAAAGATATCAAAACAAAACTTAGGCACTTATAATAACGAGACACTAGTTTTGCAATGCTGATGTTATAATCATCTGCCGCCAATAACTGAAGCCATGAAGTTACTGCTCTCTTTAAGCGCTACATGTGTTTTTTTAGGAAAATCAAACAGGTGTATGGTAAAAATGCAATAAATGAGTCTGTTAGAAAATGATGTATTATTTTCAATGAAGGAACAACAAACGTGCACGATGAAGATTGCAGCGGCCGGCCATCACTCGTTACTAACGACGATAAAGTTGACCAAAAAATTTAGAAGAGGAGGCACTTTACCTTGAACTCACGAAGCTTTTTCAGAAATTTCGAGGTCTCTCCTGCATGAAGTGATCAGAGATCATCTAGGCTACAAAAAAATGAGTGCTCGCTGGGTTCCCAAACAGTTAGCAAAAGTTCCCAAGACAAAACAAATGAAAGCAGCTTTGGAGTTCAATAATGAAGGCGTTTCTCGGAAGAACACAATTTCAAAGTGACGAAGCGCTGAAAGAAGCAGTAATTTCATGGCTTCAGTTATTGGCGGCAGATGAATATAACATCGGTATTGAAAAACTTATATATTGTTATGATAAGTGCTTAAATAACAATGGCGATTATGTAGAAAAGCAGTTGTAGGCTTAGTACTGTGGTAAATAAAGTTTTGTTTTGGTATCTTTTGTTTTTGTTGAGATATACAAAATCGTTTTTTTTTTTTTTTTTCAGGGCGACCCTCGTATAATGCGATCTTAAGGGGGAAGTCGAAAATAAATTGTGAGCCTTGATCGAAATTTAAGAATAATATATAAGATGATGATAATTAAAAACCTCCAGGTAAATACATAACAAGAAGAATTTGTACCAGGACGTGGAACGCGAGACCAACTTATAAATCTGCGTCAAATAGTAGAAAAAGTATGTGAATACAATGTTCCAACTATTTTCTGCATTCTTGACTGCACCAAAGCCTTCGACGTAATGCAATGAGGACGACTCTGAAACACTCTGGAAAAGATGGTTTTTCCGTAAACACTTGATGTACATTATAAAGTCTCTGTACGACAATAACTCAGCACAAATAAAAATAGAAAAGCAATACTCCGCAAATTTTTGCGTCGGAAAAGGTGTTAGATAAGGTTGCATTCTCTCCCCCCTTTTGTTTAAAATCTAGGAGAAGGGATGATTAGGAAAGTTCAGGAAGGTTGGGAAAGTGGAGTCTCTGTTGATGGGAAAAAGAGTCAACCTTATAATATGACACGATAGTTCTAGCTCAAAACGAGCAAGAAATGTTTCAGCTTCTCCAACGGGTGGAGGCTACAGGTTCGCAATCGGGCCTAGTTCTGAATAGAACCAAATGAGGTTTGATGATTGTGGATAAACCTCAAACAATACCATTGCTACTTCAACTTATCCGGGATATAGAGACAAATGATAGCGTTGTTTATCTCGGCACATAAGTAAGAAACAAAGAAGGATCCAAGGCAGAAATAAAGCGAAGGATTGGGATGGCAAAGGAAGCTTTGGGTAAACTGGTTAAAATCTGGAGAAACCACAATATCCGGAAAGTAACTAAAACAGGAGTTCTCAAAGCACTATTTTTTCCTATTACAACTTATAGGTCGAAATCCGGGACACTGAACGCGGCATGCCGAAGAAGACTAGAGGCGTTGGAAACGATTTGCTATTGTAGTATGCTAAAAATTCCGTGAACAGTTTGTCCAATAAATATTTCTATACTAAAAGATCTGAATAAATGGGATAATGAAAGGCTACTTCCAACGATTCAAAGATGGATTCTGAAATTCTTCGGTCATGTAATATGAAAGGACGGTATGGAAAAGATAATAACTGAAGAAAAAATAGTCGGTAAAAGAACAGGTAGATATTCTGTAAGATTTATAGACCAAATCAAGGACCTCACAAACATGTCGGTTGCAGCTGTAATCAGAACGTTAGAGGATATGGAAGCATGGCACAGTGTTAGTCACTAGCATGAATGGTTCACGTCATTCGGAATTGAACAAGGGCTAGAGAGAGATGTAAAGACGTACCTGCAGAGCGTTTACCGAGAGCTCCATCTCTAGCCAACGATTGAATATTTCGTTTGCCGTAAACATAAGGTAAATCTCCATTTTTAGCTAAGCTTCCGATTGTTCTTTTACCAAAACCAGCGCTGTTTCCTATTGGCAGGTTGTAGTTTCTCGCCAGACTCGCTACGTTCCTCTTGTCGTTCAGTACTTCCAGCAGTGACCTGTAGTCCTGGTAGTTCTGGCGTCGATGTAAGTCGCCATTTCTGGCTAAAGCTTCTATACCTGAAAACAAGAAGTAAGGTACTCTAATAATCAACAACACTTGCTAAAAGGGCGTCATAATACATACAAGGTATATCTTAAGAGCTATAGTATATATACAGTCTGTCAAGGGAGTCAGTGTCCACGATAATTCATTTTTGAATTGGTACTTTTGCGGCTCTTCCAGCCTGCTTCAACGGGCTCCAATTTTGAAAATGTTTAGAATATATATTTTTTAAATAAAATATATAATTGGGACTTAAAATATCAAAGCTTTTTGAATAATTTGGTTCTGGAAACCTTTTGTCAAGCCTTGGTCAGTAAACGGTAACAGAATATTACCCAACGTGTTCAGCCACTGTCAACTTTGAGATTTAACAAATAAAGATGTAACGAATTTTTTGCAAATTTGAAGAAGAGTAAGTATATTTTGTACTGAATAAATTACTATTTAACCATTCTTTCCTTCCTTTACTAAGAGACGTATTATATTCGCAAAAAATTCCTTCCCGAAATTTTTTGCATTTCTTTAGGCGCCTAGATCACGAAAAATAGAGTCTCCAATTTTCGTAAATCTGTCTGTCTGTACGATAGCCTTAAGTAAAATATCAATTTCAAATTTGGTAGACATATAATACTACAGTAGGGATGGAACTCTTGAGCGAAATCGCTTCAAGGGAAGCGGATGTTGATCTATAGATTTTGTATAGTTTGAATAATGTTACGAAAATTTTTCCTAGTTTTTGGTCGTAATCATGAACTTACTGTAAACGGTATTATTTACGGTCAAATATATAAGAAGCGAAAGGGGTGGTAGAGAAAGTTAGAGGGATTGTTTCGTAGAGGTCGTGTTATACATCCTTTTTAGGGTCGTATCTGTCATAAACCGCCTGAACAGAGTTTGCAGAGAATCAGGAGTGATCTGTGCTAGTTTATATTGAAATCTTTGTTGTAAACCTTTTAAAGTTTCAGGTCGAATTCGGTAAACTTTGGTTTTTCAAATTACCCCATAAAAAAATCGAGTGGCGTAAGGTCGAAACTCCTTGCAGACCATTTTACAGCACCTCTTCTGCCTCTCCATCGATTGGGGAAAATCGCATCCAAATATCTATGAACATTGATTTCATAGTGAGAAAGTGCCCCGCCCTGTTGATACCACAGATTCCTGTTAGGGGTATCCAAATTATTTTCATCGGGAAAACTGTAAATACCGCTGTCCTGTAAGATTTCCATCGATAAAAAAGGGACTAGTGATATGACGTCCACAAATCCCTGCCCACACGTTTATCTTTTGTGGTCTTTGAGAATGACTGTCGATTACACAGGGCAACAAAAAAATATTTTTGTTTTGGTGCCTGGGATTTTAGAGCTGATTTTAACTATATTTGGGACGCTAAATCTATACATGCAATCCGTTTTTCTCTATCAGCTCTACTTTTTTAGATACATCAACTTATCTACCAATGTGGTTTTTATTCAGTATATTCATTTATGAGAGTTCTAAAATTATTATATATTCATTAATGTAGGTACAATGGTTTTATTGTCAGTCTGTAATTGAGTAAATTCCAGGTAAATCTATAAATAGTGGAACCATTGCCTATCAGGTACCTGAACTGACCCTTTTAATCACCTAACTCGGGTAAGTCTCGTCAGTTTGTGCGTTCTTACTAATGAGAGTAGATCGAATTCGGCGTGTTATTTTATGTTAAGAAAAGAGTGTTTTTGTGTTATTGAACAGAATTAAAATGAGTTCAGGTTCCAGTTCAAGAAGAAGTTGTGTAAATCAACCTGATGTGTTTTGCTATATATGCGGAGAATACATGTTTCAACAAAACAAACAAACTATTACTGACTTTGTAAAGCGAGCGTATCTTGGATACTTTGGAGTTAAGCTTGGTGATCAGGACAAAACGTGGGTCCCGCATCTCGTATGTAAAACTTGTACAGAGCATTTACGGCAGTGGACTACCGGGAAAAGAAAATGTCTAAAATTCGGCGTACCAATGGTTTGGAGAGAACCAAAAAACCACTTCAATGATTGTTATTTCTGTTTAGTAAATACTAATGGAATCAATCGAAATAACCGCAGTAAGTGGACTTATCCCAATTTAGACTCGGCAATACGCCCTATCCCGCAGTCAGATGAAATACCGATTCCAACATTTCATCAGCTACCACATATCTCTGATGACAAATATTTTCCCTCTGATCGCTCTTCTGATGCTAATAAAAGTTCTGATGCTAATGAAACTAACAGTGACTATGAGGGGACGTCATCAGTTCCTCAACGCTTCAATCAAAATGAATTAAATGATCTCACCAGAGATCTCAATTTATCGAAAAAAGCTTCTGAAGTACTGGCTTCTAGGTTGAACGACAAGAACTGGAACAAGGAACCAAAATTACCTTTTACCGTACAAGAGAAAAAGATCTGCTACCATTCTTTTCTCAAGAAGACAATCTTGTATTTTGTCACGAAATTAAGGGACTCATGAAAGAAATGGGACTTTCTGAATATATTCCAGATGATTGGCGCCTATTTATCGACAGTTCAAAGCGAAGTTTAAAATGTGTCCTTCTACATAATGGGAATAAATATGGTTCAATACCACTAGCTCACTCAACGAAACTGAAAGAAGAATATAATACCATAGCTTTGGTCTTGCAGAAGATAAAGTATTACGAACATCAATGGATGATTTGTGTAGACTTAAAAATGGTAAACTTTCTTCTTGGGCAGCAAAGTGGTTACACGAAATATCCGTGTTTCTTGTGCCTCTGGGATAGTAGGGACAAAACACACCACTGGGTTAGAAAAGATTGGCCTCAGAGAAAACATGGACGTTGGGGAAAAGAATGTCATTAACGACGCTTTGGTTGAAAGAGAAAAAATCATACTTCCTCCGTTACATATAAAGTTGGGCTTAATGAAGCAATTTGTAAAGGCTCTTGATAAGAATGGGTCTTGTTTTGCATATATAGGGGTAAAAATGCATCAGTTGAGCACAGAAAAACTCAAAGCAGGGATATTTGATGGCCCACAAATAAGACAATTAATTAAGGATCCTGCCTTCATAAATTCAATGAATCAAGTTGAACGAGAAGCTTGGACATCATTTGTTGCAGTTGTAGAAAATTTTCTAGGCAAACATAAAGCTCAAAACTATGTTGAAATGGTTAACAAGATGCTTAATAGTTTCAAATCCTTAGGGTGCAATATGAGTATTAAAATACACTATTTACACAGCCACTTAGACCGTTTTCCAGAAAATTTAGGAGACATGAGTGAGGAACAAGGTGAAAGATTTCACCAAGATATTAAAGTTATGGAGGACCGCTACCAAGGAAGATGGGACATGCACATGATGGCAGATTACTGCTGGAGTTTAAAAAGGGACTGTTTAAAAAAAACATTTAAGAATGTCGCGGAAAAGAAGCTTTCCAAGTGTTGAGTGACTATTTCATTTCTTCAATGTTTTTTTTTTGTTTGTAAGTACGACATAATACGAGTATTGTATTTTGTATAACTAAAATAAAAATTTCGTATCTACTTTTGTTTACTACACTTACGGATTTGAGTTACAATAATGTAACTTATATTTCTCTAAAATTGTATATCTTAAAAATTTGAGCTCCTAGGTACAAATGAATACGTTATTTGAATTCAGGACATCAAATTGATATAGAATCAGCTCAAAAAACCTCGACACCAAAACAGCTGTTCCCCTGTGTTATCCAGTGGGGATTCTCAGTAGACCAGTACCGGCAGTTATGCCGGTACTGAATTATTTCGTTAAGACAACAGGTGGCCTCGTCAGAACAAACAAATTAGGTTAGGTTGATGATTTGTTCCATCATGAACTCGCAAAATTCAGCGTGTCTATCGTAGTCACCTTTAGATGATTCTTGTAATAGAATGGGTTTGTATGGATGCAATTTTTCTTCATTCAGTATACGAGTTAAGGAACCTTTACTTAAGTTGTGGTCTACGCAAAGCTGACGAGTGGCTCTATGGGGATTTTCTGTTATTTCCAATAAAACATCTAACTTTTTATCATCACTTGTTTTAACTTTTGGAGGACCAGATTTAGAAGGATCCTTAACATGACCTGATTGTCTAAAACATTTTATTTTTTAGCTAACTACGGATTAGGTAATAGGTTCTCGATTCAGATATTCAGCGTTAAAAAGATCACACTACTCCTGTTGTGTTCTCCTACGGTGTCCGTAACCAACCATCATTAAGAAATTGTTCTGTGAAATGAACAATTATGATATTACGCTCAAATTGCAGTTTCACAAAATGCAGCAATAAACCCGCTAAGTCGTTACCTGACGATTCAACAAAAAAACAGTAGAGGAAACCCTTGTCTACGACACATTTTAGTAAAAGTATCAGTCGATTCCGAACTTTCGTCGAAATCACGTAAAGTCCAAAATGAGTCACTTGTTTGCGCGTCGGTTCGAAGCAGTCTTTCTTAGTTCCCATTCAAAGGGGCCTAAAATGGCAAATTTCGCAACCGCTAAATATATTAAAAAGTCGGTATCGTTTGTGAAGAAGTGAGTAAATTATTTTAACGATACGAAAAATGTCGACGACTTACCAAAACGTGACTCGGTAAGCAAAGTCCCTCCGAAAGTCGAAATACATTTTTTTCAAGAATACGAACGGTCACTTTCTTACTTGACAGACTGTACTATAAAATATGTATTTGCATTTCGAGAATATAGGGTTCTATATATCTAAACCTTAAATATAATAACCAGGATGTTTCTCTTTAAGAATATATAGTTTCCGATATATGTTAAAAACAGATGGAGCGATTTTTTCTGCAAGAAAAAAGTGTGAAAACGCTACAACATCTGCATTTAGCGTTTTTTTCCAGTCTATGTTTAATAGTCATTTCTTCTTCCCGATTTGGTGAATTCAGGAAAAACGTCAGGGGAAGGTGGGTTATACGTAGCCAGAAAGAAGCATAAAGCAAATAGACATATTTAAGATAGTAGATAATATATATATATATATATATATATATATATATATATATATATATATATATATATATATATATATATATATATATATATACATATATATATATATACGTACACAAGATACATATGTACATTTTGAAGACTAAAACAGTTATTGTTTATTAGAAATGGGCTTAGTTTTTAATGTAACAAAATTATGCACAAACAAAACTGCTGTTAATAAAGAACTAAGGCAGGAATATTAAGATGTATTGGTGTCAGACATGACTATTAGGTGTCGTCTGTTATCTGAAAATCTTCATGGTAGGCGTGCTGTTAAAAATCCACTCCTTAAAAAGCATCACAGAAAAGAGAGAGTGAACATAAAGACTGGACTCAAAATCAGTTGTCTCTAGTAATCTTTAGTAACGAAAGTAGGTTCAATCTCTTTGAAAGTGATTCTACTGGTTATGTAAGAAGACCAGTTGGTCTAAGATATGACCCAAAGTACTTTGTACCTACTGTCAAACATGGCGGTGGAAATATCATGGTATGGGATTGTTTTCGACGGTCTGGTACGTGGACATTGGCAAAGATAAATGGCAGAATGGATGCTCAAATATATCTCGAGATATTGGAAAATAATTTGATTCCATATGAAGAAGATTTGCCACTGTCATGGATTTTTCAACAAGACAATGAGTCAAAACACACATCTCGCTTGGCCAAGAATTCGTTTTCTGAATAAAGGATTTGGGTGATGCGCTGGCCTTCACAATCACTTGATTTGAAATGACAGCGTTTATGCGCCTAGGTATGCTTCTAATTAAATTTTGGATAAAATCTTGAGGAATTTGCTCCCATTCTGTGATAACTGCATTTTCAAGTTCCCTCAGGTTTCTAGGTGCAGGTATATGACGTTTCACATTTTTCTTAAGGTCATCCCATACATCTTCTATTGGATTCAGATCCGGGCTTTTTGGTGGCCATTGCATAATCGGTATATCAACTTGATTAAGACAATCGAGTACCTCTCTAGCCACGTGAGGTCGAGCGTTGTCTTGCATAAACAGGAAATTGGGCCCCACAAAATTACCGAAAGGCATCACATGTTCTATTACAATATTCTCAAGATAGTAGTCAGCATTCATGGATCTCGTACGGACAGGAACTAACTTTGTGCGAGCATCAAAGCAGATGCCACCCCAGAACATAATAGAGCCACCGCCGAATGGAATACTTGCAGAGATATTGCAAGGAGCAAACCTCTCTCCTGGTCTTCGCCATACTCGTTCACGACCATCTGGATGTTTTAGACTAACCCTGGTTTCATCTGTGAAGAAAACTTGTTTCCAATCGTCCACAGACCAGTTTTCGTGATTTCGAGCAAAACGTAACCTGGCAACTCTGTTGTCTCTAGTAAGCAAGGGTGCAGTGGCTGGTCTCCTACTGTTTAATCCAGCTTTATTTAACCGTCTTCTAACTGTTTTATAAGAAATTGTGACATTGCGAATAGCTTCGAGTTCGTTTCTTATTATAGAACTAGTGACAGTCCTGTTTCTTAAAGCATATTGTCTTATAAAACGTTCATCTAGGTCGCTAGTGCATCGTTTTCGCCCTTACCCTAGCCTTCTAGAATAATTCCTACATGATTCAAGCGTCTTACCATACGACTTATTGTGGAACGATGTTTGCCTAACAAATTGACAACATAACTCTGACAATATCCCTCGTCCAATAAAACTGAGGCTCGCACTACCTCGTGTTCAGTTAAATTCCTTGTTCGATTCATTTTTCTAATTCTTCGGGGTCAAAAATAAAACAGTCTACCACAAAAAAGTATTACTTTGAAAAAGGGAACAATTTATAAGCTTACTTTTAAAGAAAATCTATCGCATTATTACAGAAAATTGTTTATCTTCTAAAAAATTCTCTAAAACTGTAAATCTAAACGAATTGTTTTGATTTCTGTCATGAACAACGAAACCAAATATGCATAGCCTACTATTCAAATACTCGATAAATTTTAAAACTAACATAAGGAAAAGATAAATTACTTTTCAGATTATTGCGTTAATTTTGTCCAGGAGTTTATATATATATATATATATATATATATATATATATATATATATATATATATATATATATATATTTATATATATATATATATATATATATATATATATATATATATATATATATACATATGTATGTATATATAAATGACCTAAGATTCCAGAGTAACGGACAACTGGTGTGTCGCCTATCATTCACCATATCAGAGGGTACCACTTGAAGGATGATATTTTTACGAATATGAAACTTCTTCCCTTAACAAGAGGCATAAAAACCTGTTTTCAACTTACCACGCTTCTGATTTTCTATTGGTAGTGGCATTAAGGGCGGTTGGCCGTTTTTTTGCCAGATATGCCATACCCCGTTTGTAGTTGGCATCGTCATCTTGATCTAACTCTGGGGGATGCTTGTACCAGGTACCGGCTCTAGCGAGTGCTTCTAAGTTTCGTTTGTGTTCGTCTGGAAGATTATTCCAAGCTGCTAGTGATGCCAAATTTCTGGAACAAAAATGTTTTATAATGAAAAACCCCGAACATTTTCTTTCATTTTGTACAGGGTGAGTCAGCCATAGAATAAAGTTCATTATCGCATTTGTTTCGGGAATGACGAAAAAATGTTAAATATAATAGTTTTAGGGAATATTAAGGTGCACAGTTTAAAATTATTTTTGAGTATACAGGGTACTTCAAAAAAGTGTGGCCGATATAACATATGGTTTTTTTAATGGAACATCCTATTTTATAATTTATTTTTAAATTCTGCGTAACATTTTATAACTTTTCAATGTATAATGTTATATACCTAAACCTCGTAGTTTTTCTAATATTTCAATTTCTTTAAAAAAATACTGGTTTTCAGTTTTGCAAAAAATTGCCAGTAGCGCTATTGTTTCTGAGGGTGAAATACTCATAATTGGCACGAGCGTTTTATAGAGATGAAAAAAAAGATATATGTAAAGAAATTTGAGTTAGATGGTACAGAGTGTTCAAAATAAATTTATGCATTTCGACTAATTTGAATTTAAAAAAATCTCAAATTTTTTTAAACGGCACACCCTGTATATTATTATTTTTTCTGATAGAGTTTACAAACTCCTCCAACTTTTATTAGGTATGTCATATCCCTATTTCTAATAGTTTTCGATTTATTTTGATTTTTTAAATTTTTACCCTTGTTTTTAATACGCTTACGCTATAACATCACAGTTGCCAAGACAAAACAAAAATGTAGGCGTTGTCAAATTTTGACATGTCTATTAAGCAAGTAAAAATAGTTTAATTTGTTGTAGTAAGTGACGTATAAAGGTAATAGTTATGGATTTTCCTAAAAATGAATTAATTGATATGGTTTATATACTGGGCGAGGCGGGAAAAAATTGTCTTTTGGCAATAAGTACCCTAATAAACGTATACCATCTAGAAAATCTTTTCAGTTCTTAATGGAATGGTTTGATGGTAGTGGTATAGTTGAGTATATGAAATGGAAGGTAATAAACTAGAATGCTACCAATGAGGAAAAAGAAATGGAGATTTTACTTCAGGTTGAAGATAATCTTCAGATCAGCAGCCGTCAACTAACTGACTTATCTGACACATACCCATCTACGGCTAATCGCACTACGAGAAAGTACAAGTATCGTCTCTTTCATATGGAACTACACCAAGAATTTCAAGACCGTGATTTTGAACGACGAGCAAACATTTGTAGCACCATGAATGGAGCAATAGAGGCCGATCTAAATTTTTTATCCAAAATAAGGGAGCAGTTAACAGCCATAACATGCATTATTATTCAACAGTTAATTAATTATCCGCCAGCTTCTTGAAGAACTTTGAAAGAGAACAAATGTGGATTCAACAAGACGGAGCTCCTGCTTATTACCACCGGAAGTTCGGGAATTTTTAAACGATCGTTACCCACAAAAATGGATCGGTAGGGATGGATTCATTCAGTGGTCCCATCGTTCATGTGACTTAACACCTTTAGACTTCTTTTTGTGGGGCTACATTAAAGATCGTGTTTATGTGAAGCCCCCTACAACGCCAGTAGATACGAAAAATAGGATACGGGATGCGTGTAGGACAATAACGCCCTTTATACTAAGGAAAGGAAAATATAGTAAAACGACTAAACATGTGTATTCAAGTAGACGGGCATATTTTTGAATGTTTATTACGTCATCATAATTAATTATTAGATAAGTTAATCTATATTAGAATTATTATTAACTATTTGTTTATTACTCAGTATATATCACCACTACACCAAACACTTTATTTTTGCACTCGACACGCGTTTCGCTAACCATGTTAGCTTCAGCAGGAGCGATGATTGACTAAAGCTAAACTACAAATCTACCCTATTTATACTTAATCTAACCCTTGAATTACTCAAACGGGACTAATGACATAGACAAGGCTATCAGTTCCGGTCAAGTAACCAGTAGAGGGGACTATAAGGAATAGGCCCTCTGTCTTTATTTAAACTACTTTTACATTTTATGATTTCCATACTTTCGTATGCATTCAACAATCTCCTATCAGATACATTTTTTATTAATCTTAGATTATCTAATGTTACAGTATGATCAGCCTCAAGGGCATGTTCGGCAATGCTAGACTTTTCTGTTCTACTGTATTTTAGGTGTGCTAAATGTTCTTTAAATCGTGTTTTAATTGACCTTTTAGTTTGCCCAACATACTTTTTGTCACAATCATTACAACTAATTTCATAAATTCCACTTTTCTCACAATTAGGAATCTTATCTTTGGGATTTCCTAAGATATTCCTCAAATTGTCTGATGACTTATACTAAGATGAGGCCTACCTTATTAAATACCTTATTGAGTCACGCGAAGAAAATAACACCAAGTATGTCTCCATACCATATAATCCGAAATATAGCAAGAGGCTCAATAAGGTATTTAATAAGGTAGGCCTCACCTTAGTCTATAAGTCATCAGACAATTTCAGGAATATCTTAGGAAATTCCAAAGATAAGATTCCTAATTTTAAGAAAAGTGGAATTTATGTGTATTCCACCTTCAGAAACAATGGCGCTACTGGCAATTTTTAACAAAACAGAAAACTAGTATTTTTTAAAAAAAAATGAAATATTAGAAAAACTACTAGGTTTAGGTATATAACATTATTAATAAAAAAGTTATAAAATTTTACGCAGAATTTAAAAATAAATTTGAAAATAGGATGTTCCATTTAAAAAAAAAAACGTATGTTATATCGGCCATACTTTTTTGAAGCACCCTGTATACTCAAAAATAATTTCAAACTGTGCACCTTAACATTCCCTAAAACTATTATATTTAACATTTTTTCGTCATTCCCGAAACAAATGAGATAATGAACTTTACTCTATCGTTGACTCACCCTGTACAATAAATAAATTCATAAAAATATTGAAGTATTAACTCCACCTATACTTCTGATTTTCGAATTCAAATTTAATTTTAAAAGTTTAAGTTTTATCGAGTCCAGAATTCTAGGCTGGGTGAAGTTGGCCGTCAAAAAATTATTGGCGGGCCACTGTTTGTACAACGATGCTCTCAACCGTATTTTTTGCAATTTCAACTGCAAACATCTTTGGAATTAGAGGTGACAGAAGTCCATATTCCAGCAGCTTACTAGCTGTTCTCTTGTCTGTCAAATCCATCCTGAGACGCGTTTCGCCGTTGCTTTTAAAGCGTTGACTGTGTCAACCACTCTGTCGGTTTGAAAGCTGCTGTGTCAGCTTTCGATGGAGTAATAGGTATGCGTACTTTATACAATTCGTTGTATCTTACCATAGTGCTCCGTAACATACGGATTCATTTACTGCAGAAAAAGTTCCATAGGAATCACCCTATATATGTTGTGCCGTGTAATAGTGGTACCTTATAATGGTAACCAAAAAATTATGAATAAAACATAGTTTCAACTCATTAATAAGGTCAAAAATTTTAACACTAGATAGTTCTTGAAAGCCTCTGAAATTTGGTTTATGGACCAATCTAATGATGACAATTCGCATAACAATGTCATTTTTGGTTCAATTTATGCTCTTTGTAAAGTTTTCCCCTTACATATAGTTGCACTTACAAAATACTAGGAATAATCAAATATTTTTTTTTTTGTGATAAATACCTCATTTAGTTAAATAACGTTCATTACACAGCCCCACAAAAAAAAAAAAAAGTGGGGTATACTTTTGATGCGATATATCAGATCCGTAGTATTTTTGCCTGCTGATCACGAATCTGACGTCAGAATATCGCCATCACATCTCAATTTTTTTCTAACCTCAAAAAATAGGTAAAAATTAGAAAAAATTAAGAAAAATATACTCCTAAAAAATTGATTCAAGCTTTTTCATGAATCCAAAGATGTATTAATATGTATTCGGACACGCTAAGCTAATATTCATCGGTTGGATTGAGCCATACAGTTCTGTTTTCTTTCTAACCTCAATAAATCAGACAGATATAGTGCTTCTCGAATGCAAAAACGAATTCAAATTAAAATTCAACCGATCCTTAGCAAATTTGGTACACGGGAATTTTTTGGATCGCTGATCACGAATCTGAGGTTGGATTTGCAAAATTCAAGATGGCAGATGTTTTCGCGCCATTTTGAACGCCGAGAAAATTCATCGGTCGATTTTTATTCTTCTACCTGCATCCAGGGCACCTCCACGTGGTGACGGTGGGCAACGGTGTTACTCCACTAGCCGGCAGAGTCCCTGGATAACGGCCTAGATGCCGTCATGGCAGGTAGAAGAAAGAGAATTACGATGCAGGGACTCGGAAACCCAGTATCGGCGGTTGGTCAGGGTGGGAAAGCGGGCCCGCAGCCGTCGTCATCCAGCGACCGTAGCTCTTCATGTGTGGGTGACTTGGCTCATGTAGAGTATAATGCTACAAGAAAACGGTCTCACGGTACAAGGACTTTTCATAAGTGCGATAAAAACAGTGATTCATTTTGTTATATTTGCTGTCAACACGTATTGAGTAAAATGGGGTCACCGATAACGGATAAGATTAAAACCTTATATAAGGATTGTTTTAACATTGAAATACAGCACCAGGATACAGATTGGGTTCCCCACATCATTTGCAGTTCTTGCAAAATAATGTTGTACATCAATAAGAAGGCGATTAAATATTCCAGACCAGTAATATGGAATAGACCATACAGTGAAAATGATTGCTACTTTTGTATGAATGTTGTATCTAGGCATAACCGAAAAAATAAAAGCACTATTACTTATAACGATGTTTCGACAGTAACAAGATCAACTAAACTAATTCCGCCTCCTGAACCACTTGATGCTGATGTTATGGAAACAAATGATTTCACCTTATCAGTTCATGCCGAAAACATTGAGACTGTCGAAAAAGATTCAAACACTGTTACTAATGAATGTTCTAGTGACAACCTATCATATACTAGTGACACAGATAAAGAATTTCTACCATACAACCGTAAACCAGAACCAATACTCGTATCACAGTCAGAACTTAGTGATCTAGTCAGAGATTTAGGCTTATCCAAAGATGGTTCAGAGCATCTTGCTTTCTTTTTAAAAAAAAGACATTTACTTAAGCCAGAAGCTACGATTTCTTATTATAGAAACAGAGATGAAGAATTTCGCAAATATTTCACAATGGACGAGGAATTGTCACTTTCATATTGTACCGATGTAAAAGGTCTAATGGATGAATTTCAAAATAACTCATACGATCCTGAAGAATGGAGACTGTTCATTGATTCTTCTAAACGGAGCATTAAGGCAGTTTTGCTGCATAATACCAACGTTTACGTTCCCATTCTGATTGCTCATTCCACAGTTATGGAAGAGCAATATGAAAAAATGAAGCAGCTTTTGATAAAAATAAAATATGATGATCATAACTGGAAAATTTGTGGAGATCTGAAAATTGTAACAATATTGCTTGGCCAACAGTCGGGGTTTACACTTTATCCCTGTTATAAATGTCTGTGGAATAGCAGAGACAGGGAACGTCATTATAAGAAAAAAATTTGGCGAACAAGAGAATCGTTCACTCCTGGTGAAAATAATGTATTGTTTCCACCATTGGTAGATCCAGGAAAAGTTCTTATTCCCCCGCTTCACATTAAACTTGGACTTATGAAGCAATTCACGAGAGCATTAGATACAAACGGCCCATGTTTCAAATATTTGCATAAAAAATTTCCGAAATTTTCTGAAGCTAAAATTAAGGCAGGCGTATTTGACGGGCCACAAATAAGAAAATTGTTTCAAGATTCATTATTTGTTACTAAAATGAATAAAGTTGAAAAAGCTGCTTGGCTTAGTTTTAAAGAAGTCGCAACAAACTTTTTGGGAAATAATAAAAGTCCTAAGTACAAAGAAATAGTCGAGAAAATGGTAAAAAATTTTCAAACATTAGGTTGCTTAATGAATCTAAAATTACATTTCCTGGACTCCCAGATCGATGATTTCCCAGATAATCTTGGTGACTACAGTGAGGAGCAAGGGAACGTTTTCACCAAGATCTGAAAATCATAGAAAATCGGTATCAAGGACGATGGGATGACCATATGCTAGCGGACTATTGCTGGTCGCTAAAAAGAGAAACAAGTCCTCAAAAGCGTTTGGGCAAAAAGCCTTTGAATAGGTCATTCGCGGAAAAAAGAACAAGATACAGCCAAAAAAAGGAAAGTTAGGCGCGGGTCTAACCCTCGCAATTCTAGGGCTTAAGGGTCTACTATTTCAGAGTATATGGTTTAAAAGTCCTGGTTTTGAGTTTATTGGGTCTCATTTTTTAAGTTACAGGGTTATTGAGGTCTATTGTTTAAGGTTCAGGGTTTAGGGTTTAAGAGTATCAGGTTTGAGGATTCCCCAACTGTATACCAAATTTGGTAGGAATCGATTGGTTTTCAAAAATTTTGTTCCGCCATCTTGGATCCACCATTTTGAATTTTGCAAATCCGACCTCAGATTCATGATCAGCAACCCAAAAAACCCCCGTGTACCAAATTTGGTAAGAATCGGTTGAATTTTAATTTGAATTCGTTTTTTGCATTCGAGAAGCACTATATCTGTCTGATTTATTGAGGTTAGAAAGAAAACAGAACTGTATGGCTCAATCCAACCGATGAATATTAGCTTAGCGTGTCCGAATACATATTAATACATCTTTGGATTCATGAAAAAGCTTGAATCAATTTTTTAGGAGTATATTTTTCTTAATTTTTACTAATTTTTACCTATTTTTTGAGGTTAGAAAAAAATTGAGATGTGATGGCGATATTCTGACGACAGATTCGTGATCAGCGGGCAAAAATACTACGGATCTGATATATCGCATCAAAAGTATACCCCACTTTTTTTTTGTGGGGCTGTGTTATCAAGATATTAAACAACACCACATTTATTTTTTAGGGTCGATCGAGACTGCAATAAAGTTTTTTCTTATGAAGTGCACATTTAATTGATGTCGATATTTATTTTTTGAATTTATTAGGAGTCAAATCCATTTTAAAAATTTTCATTAAATCTAGATTTTTTTATTATTTTCAAATAAAACTGACGTTACTTAGCCGAACAAGTAACAATTTCAAAATTCAATTATTTTTCCCCTCTTGTATTGTTGACAGTGTGACATTAACTAAGAATATCTTGAATGTTTTTTCTCTTGTTATGTCAAGATATAAGGCCCTACAATAAACTAACATTTAATTAAATATTCTTCTGTATATTTTCCGATTCAAAATACTGAAAGAAAACTGCTTACAATTTAACATTAATACCAATGGATTTTTTTGTTTTTTTTTTTACATGTGTTTTATGGCTTTGGCGTATAACCAATTAGCCAGCATCACTCTTTATTTTATTTTATACACACAAATTTTACACATTCACACAAGGGACAACACCCAGCCCAGACACGGAATCGAACCGCGGACCTCTCGGACAACAGTGGGCAAGTCTAACGCCTTAACCCACTGCGCCAATCGGCCGGGCTACCAATGGATTCTATAAAACAATTCCTTTTTTTATAAGTATTTTTCACGATTCAAAGTATATTTTTGTTGTATGCGACTACATCCATCAGTTAAAAAGAAAACTATTCATTGAAAATAAAACGCCAAGCTAATTATTATCAGTAATATTTTATGTTCAGTACAAGACGCAGTCAAATTTATTTTTTTTTTATTTATCTAGCACGCGTGCTGCAGGGAAATCCCTAAAGCACTACAAGAGCGACATGTGTGTGAAAAAAGCAGTTCACGTTGTTCTTGAATCGCTGTAAACACAGTCCTGGGCAAATTATTCCAAAGGGATGATGTTCTCCAAGTAAAAGACTACTTGAAAAGCGTTGTACGAGGAGTAACAAGCTGAATCTCATACGGATGCGAAGCACCAGCGCGACGTGTATTTCTAACATGCACCGCTTTGGAAGGAATTAAGCGGGCTACATCCTTCGAACACTTTCCATGAAAATACTTGTAGAACAGACTCAAGTCACCAACCGTTCTTCGATGTTCCAGCGAATCAAGGCCGCCGGTCAATTCCGGGTCCCAAATCAGACGGACCGCTCTTCTCTGAACAGAATCCAACAAATGCAGTGTATGTTTGGGAGCGGAGCCCCAAACGTGGGAGCAGTATTCCATAGTTGGTCGAATTTGGGCTTTGTAAAGAATTAACAGTTGCTGTGGGGTGTAAAGTTTTCTGGTTCTAAATAATATTCCCAACTTTTGAGAAGCTCTCCTTGCTATGCCTGCAACATGTTCATGCCAAGACATATTTGCTCCCAAACTAACGCCCAACAAATTTAGCGACGATGCTAGGGGAATGGAGTGCCCCGACATAACTAGGTCGGGTTCAGCAACGTTAACTTTTTTAGAAAAAACTGCCGCTAGGTTTTTGTAGCGTTAAATTCCACTTGGTTACTGTCACCCCAAGATAGAATTTCTTCCAGGTCTTTGTTAAGTTGAACGACCTCCTGCTGTCTGCGGATATTCGCCTGAGCAGCCGATGTCCGAGCGTTCAAGGTGAATGAAGAGACAAGCGTACTGTCATCTGCAAAGCTATAGATTGGATTCCCGGTCTTTTCCAGCAGATCGTTAATGTAAATGAGAAAGAGAGTAGGAGACAGTATGGAGCCCTGGGGCACACCGGCGTTGATAGTGAGGGTGTTAGAAAGAAATCCGTCGACCGCCACTCGTAAAGAACGCTCTCTGAGGAAACATGAGAGCCACAAAACAGAACCTTTCAGACATACCATAAGAGCGTAACTTAGCCAACAGTCCATCGTGCCAAACACGGTCGAATGCCTTGGATATGTCAAGAGCAACCGCTCGAGATTCTCCAAAGTGTTCAATTGCGTTGTTCCAAACATGTGTTACATAAGTCAGAAAATCTCCTGTTGATCTATGTTTACGAAAACCATATTGGTGATTGCTAATAATATTGAATCGTTCAAGATATTTTAGAAGATGCTCATTGATAACCTTTTCCATGACTTTCGATATTATTGAAAGCAGTGCAACTGGTCGGTAGTTATTTGGCAAGGTCTTCTTACCTTTTTTAGGTATCGGCTGAACCGTGGCACATTTCCAGCAGGACGGAAATATTCCCTTTCTGTAGGATAGGTTAAAAAGTCTACAGAAAACTGGTGTTAGTTCCCTTGCACAGTTTTTGAGAACTATGGCAGGTATTCCGTCAGCCGCCGGTCAGTTCCGGTCTCCAATCAGACGAACAGCTCTTCTTTGAATAGAAACCAACAAATGCAGTGTATATTTGGGAACGGAGCCCCAACATGGGAACAGTATTCCATAGTTGGTCGAATTTGAGCTTTGTAAAGAATTAACAGTTGTTGTGGAGTGTAAAGCTTTCTGGTTCGAAAATAATATTCCCAACTTTTGAGAAGCTCTCCTTGCTATGCCTGCAACATGTTCATGCCAGGACATATTTGCTCCCAAATTAACGCCCGACAAATTGGGTGGCGATGTTAGAGGGATGGAGTGCCCCGACATAACAATGTCGGGTTGAGCAACGTTAACTTTTTTAGAAAAAACTGCCGCCTGGGTTTTTGTAGCGTTAAATTCCACTTGGTTACTGTCACCCCAAGATAGAATTTGTTCCAGGTCTTTGCTAACTTGAATGACTTCCTGCTGTCTGCGGATATTCGTCTGATTAGCCGATGTTCGAGCGTTCAAAGTGAATGAAGAGATGAGCTTACTGTCATCTGCAAAGCTGTAGATTGGATTCTCGATCTTTTCCAGCAGATCATTAATGTAAAGGAGAAAGACAGTAGCATACTGTATGGAGCCTTGGGGAACACCGGCGTTGATAGTGAAGGTGTTAGAAAGAAATCCGTCGACTGCCACTCGTAAAGAACGCTCTCTGAGAAAACATGAGAGCCATAAACAGAACTTTTCAGACAACTGTCCATCGTCCCAAGCACGGTCGAATGCCTTGGATATGTCAAGAGCAACTGCTTGAGTGTTCAAATATGTGTTACATCAGTCAGAAGATCTCCTGTTGATCGATGTTTACAAAAGCCATATTGGTGATCGCTAATAATGTTGAATCCTTCAAGATATTTTAGAAGATGCTGATTGATAGCCTTTTCCATGACTTTAGATATTATTGAAAATAGTGCGACCGGTCGGCAGTTGTTTGGCAGGGTCTTCCTGCCTTTTATACGTATTGGCTAAACTGTAGTGCGTCTCTAGCAGGAAGGGAACATTCTCTTTCTACAAGAAACTTTTTTGATACGCGGTCCGAAAACAATATCGAGCATCCTTGACTGTACGATGGAGAGTAGTTCATAATATTTCTCCTTGAAGGTCGACAGAGGAATGTGAAACAAAGACTTCAACTAACAAGTTGTGTTTGTCAACTGGTGTTGTAGCAATAATAGTATCTGGCCGTATGAGTGGTGATATAGTGGATTTCGTGAAATTTGAATAAAGGCCTAAGCAACCGACTAAAAGAACCTGGAATTGTTGTGGTTGTGTGCCACCTTGGTTTCGTCGATAATTCCTTTGCATATGTTCCGGGTACAAAAAAGATGTTACGATGTAGGTAAGATATTTAGAAACGACAGTTTCTTTGCGTTTTAGCTTGAACTAAGGCTTGCCATTGGAAGAACATTTATTCGAAAAAGGGATATAAGCTTTCATGGCAGCCAAAATAATATCGAAAATCTCCTTACCGCAATTAGATGGGCCGTCGAGTCTGAAACAAGCGTCTAACCAAGGGTAAGTTCGAAAATATTCCATGAGTTATTTCCATTTAGAAGATTTATAGTGACAAATCTTGCGCGGTTTAGGTGCCTCTCTGTCACTGATCGGTTAGGATACTCGATGTCAAAAGAAGTTTATGGTCGGCAGAACCTAATAGCACAACAACATGTGGCAGCGACCACTACCTCATGAAAGGAAAGCTAACCTCACGAACAACATGGGAAAGCAAACTGAAAGATACAAGTACACAGCACACAACAAGTGAAACAACAATAAGATATAATACAGACAGCTTACAAAATGAAAGTATCAGAAATCTATTCAAGAATAGACTGGACCAAAAGATACAACGGACGGGATTTGTTAATATAGAAGAAGAATCTTTGTATATAAGGGAATGCCTACACGCAGCCGCACTGGAAGCATTAGGGTACCAAGAGAAAAGGGAAAAACAGCAAAAACGATATTGGTGGGATGAAGAAATTAAATACGAAATTGAGAAAACGGAAAAGCTTTCACAAATACTTAAGTTCAAAGAGCACAAACGACAAAGTAAAATACAAGGAATCCCAAGCTAGAGTACGCAAAAATGATTGTGACAAAAAGAACAACCAATGGGAAAAGATATGCTCAAGACTCAACACTTACATTGGAGGAAGAAAAAGCACAGAAAGCTGGAGACTTCTTAAAAATATGA
>CM032455.1:10128886-10177503 GCA_019049505.1 Pachyrhynchus sulphureomaculatus | reverse complement strand
ACGGAGACGTTTAATTAGGATACAGCGGAATGAGACGTTTTATTTAAAAACTGAGGGTTCTCTAACAAAAAATATAGGACTTAATAAACAACAAATAACTATTCTACATGTCTCTGCATCTTCTTCTTCTTCTATATAAGCCATTGCTTCTCCACTGCAGGAGATAGGCCTCTTCAAGTTTCTTCCAATTGTTTCTATCCTGTGCAAGATGGAGCCATCTACTGCCTGCTATCAATCTGATACCATCAGTCCATCATTTCGTTGGTCTTCCGAGACTTCGTCTGTTCTCCCAAAGTCTCCATTTAAGTAATTTTGTTATCCATCTACCATTATTCGTTCTAGCCACATGTTTACGCATCATAAATATTGTCAGTAAAACTACTTTAATTTCAGTACTAATTAATAATCAATTAACATTTCCCCATCTTTGAAGTCAATCATTATCACTTTATAATATAACCGAAACTAAGGATCAATTAACGGAGACTCTGAAAGCCCTGCATCAGCAATCACCAATCAATTTTAAATTGAATACTGCTTTAATTGAGTTGTATCTTAACCTTTGATATTTAATTAAGATATCTAAGGGATGTTAATTGCTTTCTCAGTAAGAAAAGGAAACAAGGGTTGTAAGAAGTTATTAGTATGCGCTGTGGAACATTTCCTGGAAACTTTGTTTACAAACTTGTAAATAAGATCGTCTTCTTTTTCCAGTGATTTAAAATATTTCCGTTTGTAGAGCCTATGTAAATTGTTTTAAAAAATCTAAAATCGATGAAGTCTATGAAATAAATATTGAATTTTATAACTCGATATTTTAAATTTAGGAAGAGATATTATTTAAGAAAAAGGTTGAGCGTACTTAGTGCCTTTATTTAAATTGAAAAAAAATAGCACAAAACAGAATTTTCAGATTCCTCTAGTTCAAGAATAATGGTACTTTTAACAAAACCTTGGATCTGTACCTCTTTCACTTTCTTACCATACAGCCCAGTTACTAGGGGTTTTAAGCTCTCATTAAATGTTAACAGGCTGCATTTTGGCACACAGGTAGTTTTTTTGAACGTAGAATGCGATAAGAGAAAAAGCCTGCTAAAGTTTGATGTACGCTAAGCCCACAAAATCCAAAATAAAATCAAAAATTCAGTTTTTCGGTAATATCTCGAGAAATAAAAAAGATATCGAGAAACTAATAGCACCACGTGAAAAAGTGCCTATAACAGGCCTTATCTTAAAGTATTAGTATGTAAATTATAAATTTCATTTACAGTGAGTTATCCAATTACATTAAAAAGGGTCTGGAAAACTGCAATGCGGTAACGTATTACGAAACAAAATATATTTAGTACTTCAAGTGTTTCCCTTAAAAAAGATGCCTTTCCATATAAAATAAGGATAAAAGAATCTTTGTCTAATACCAGAAAGGGTCTAAATCCTTTCGGTTTGGCCCTTCGTAAATATTAAATCAACTGGAAAATTGATTCGAACAGTTAGACGATGTTTTATGTAAACCTTATAAATTTTATTTTCTCTTTATATAGACTTATATTTGTTATCTTACAGGTTTCTGTTAAAAGGATTTTCAATTTCATTTTTACTAACTTCTAACATATATATATATATATATATATATATATATATATATATATATATATATATATATATATATATATACATATCGCGATTATCTGAAATCCGGCTTATCCGAAACAAACTGTTAACAAGCAAATTGTATTCCCATTAAACAAACAATCCCTATTATTTGAAACAGACGATGAGTGGTTTCTTTAACGCGTCGGGGACTCCGCGATGTCTAGAATTTCACCGCTGTCTATGTTTTGGTTAGTCGACGAGTGTTATAAGTTAGTCATTACGTCTATAATTATCGCAGAGGTAATAGTTTCGTTTTAATAGATATTTTATAAAATGGAGCGTCATAATAATAAGCGTAAACGTGTTGTAATTACCTTAAAAGAGAAACTTGAAGCAATTCAACGTTTAGATAAAGGTGAACTTCTTAAAAATATAGCGAAGAATTTAGGTATAGCCGTGAGTACTGTTTCAGGGTGGAAAAAAAATCGCGAAAAACTTGAAAAATGGTGTAGTGATTTGTCATCGCCCACATAGACACGAAAAAGTATGAAAAGCGGTGAATACCAAAAAGTAGATGATTCTTTATTTTTATGGTTTACACAGAATCGAGAACGTGGAGTTCCGATTTCAGGGACAATTTTAAAACATAAGGCACAAGACATGGTGTAAGTCAACTGAAAGTTTGTCGGTTGATGTATCTGCTGCAAAAAAATTTGCAGAGAATTTTGAGCAGCTTATGAAAGAACATGGTTTACAACCAGACCAAATCTATAATTGTTGATGACAGGCTTGAACTACAAAATGTTGCCGTCAAATATCTTAACTTCAAAAACGGAAGCTGGAGCACCTGGTTACAAACGTAGCAAAGAAGATATTACTGTCCTTGCATGCAGTAATGCTTCTGGAAGACACAAACTCCCATTATTATGTATTGGTAAGTCAGCAAATCCACGAACCTTTAAGAATATTCGTCGCAATGCTTTTCCTGTTTTGTATAAAAATCAAAACTATACCTGGATAAACGCGACCCTATTTAAAGACTGTTTTTTTTTGGAAATTTTGTTCCCAAAGTGGAACTTTTTTTTAAAAGAACATGGATATCCTAGAAAAGGTATTCTGTTAGTAGATAGCGCCCCCACTCGGCTAAGTGCGGAGCAACTTGAAGGTGGGGAAATAAAAGCAGTGTTTTTGCCTCCTGCTGTAACTTCTCTCATTCAGCCTATGAATCAGGGTGTACTGGAAAATTTAAAACGCAGTTACAGGCGTTTGTTATTGGAGCATGTTTTAGAAAAAGTAGATGAAGTTGGCAATCTTACTGATTGTCTAAAAAAGATAAATTTGAAAAATGTTATATATTGGATAGCTTCAGCCTGGAATCAAGTAAAGAGTAGTACTCTGGAAAAATCTTGGTCAAAATTGATTCCACAAAAGAAGAGACATTACTCAGAGGCAGAAACAGAAGATAATGAAAGTTTACATCAAATTATTACATTCACATCAAATTATTACAAGAATATCAGGATGTGAAAGTGTTACGGAAACCGATGTTTGTGAATGGTTAAACAGTAATAGTGTGGAAGATGAAATGATTGACCAAGAATTAATTAAAAGTGTATGCAAAAATGCTAATAAAATAGACAGTGATGACGATGATGATAACAAGAGGCCCTAGAAAAAGCGTTAACTTATGTAGAACAACAAGAAAATGCAACCGCCGCGGACGTTTTGCTTATCAAACGTTGGAGAGATATTGCAGCGAAAAACAGAACTAACACAAAACGAGTGTAGTATAAAATTACCTTATTTTTAAGACATTAAAGTTAAGAATGAAACTGTTTTATTTTCGATTTTCCGTATATATATATATAAAATAAGTAAACTAAATGTTCTATTCTTTGTTTTTATAAATACCTATGTACGTAATAGCATATCATATAAATGCTTTTAAGTCAATCTGCAGTGTTGTATTCATTCTAAACTTCTATTTTATAAAAAAAATTCGGATTAACCGAAATTTCGATTATCTGAAATCACTTTGGTCCATATTATTTCGGATAATCGAGATTCTACTATATATATATATATATATATATAATATATATATATATATATATATATATATATATATATATATAACGAGGATTCTGGCTCGTCTCGCATTTCGACCGCCATATTTTTCTATCTTTATAATCATTTTCTTGGATAGCTCTGTTTCTCATTATGTCTATTATTTTGTTGATCTATGTTTGTGCTAGTCTTCCTTTCTGTCTTCTATTTGACGGAATATATTGAGATGCTCTTTTTGTGTGTGGAAAGAAAAATGTCAAAGTTCTAACAAAAATAGTTTACTAAACTAGCGTGGTCAGGTAGATACCTGAACTACCAGTCAAAACCATCCAAAATCCCAAAAAATATGTGTAATCGTAGTTTGGCCGATCGTGCTGTCACATTAACTTCTCCACAATTTAGACCTATTGTCCTCAAAAAAGTAAAAGAAGTTCTGTCATCAAACGGTTTCAAAACAAATGACATAAATCAAATAATAAAAAACGCACATATCGACTCTATAACAATGCAAAAGATAATAACATAAAACTAAACTCAAGCAATCCAATCCAAAAAAATTCATCGCATTACCGTGTATGAAAGACCCATCTGAAAAACTAAAATACACACTTCACAAATATGCCATAACTGTTTGCCACAAATATTATAACAAACTAAATTCCCTCTTCACGAAATTGAAAAGGAAAACTCCCATAACAAAAAGCTCTAACGTAATATACTCTATCCCATGTGAAAATTGCACAAATAAATACATACGTGTGACTAGTCAAGTACTATAAATAGATAGAACGGCAACAAATACTCAAAAAAAATTCCACAACTGCACTTAATAAACACGAAAATGAAACAAATCATACAATCATTTAATACAAAGAAATTAAAATCTCAAACAAAGACCACAACTACCATAAATTAGTAATTGAGGAAATGATAGAAATAAGGAAAGAAAGAAACTAAAGGACAGAATACATATTGAAGACCTTACCTAATTAGTTATCAATTACTTAAAACCAATAATTAAAAAAAAGAAAAATTAATAAAAATAATAAAAACATATTTTCAAAAATAAACTAGCATAAAAACCAACAAAAATTAAAGCTTACATAAAAAGTTTCGTTCCGCAACACACACACACACACATACACACACACACACACACACACACACAGGTGTTTTCGGTAGCCTCACCGTTGGCCATAGTTGGTTTTGCTTATTTTCGAGGACCGAATAATATAAAATATTTTAATTAGTGAGTTAATTTTAAACCAAATGTTATTGTTAATTTTGAAACCAATTGCTCTTACATAAAAGACAAAATTAAAAAAAAAAAAAAAACTCAAGTGTGATAATTAAATGAACCTACACGCAAGATTAAAATTAAAAGATTTATAGAGTTGATTGAGTGGTCCGGTACTTTGTGACAGTACATTTTAACAATAAAACTACTTAATTACTTTGTTAACTGTCACTAAATATATTTGTAAAGATTTTACAATTGCGTTATCGCGATTTCGTAGTACAACTACATTGTCAAACGCTTAACTAAGACTAAAACAGATTTTTGGTATTTTATGTTTATATGATGAACAGATGTGGGTCTATTATATGTTAAAAAAGTTTGAACAAAAGAGAATTTGCTACGTCTAATTGAGTATTCAGTAAATTTATATTATGGTCCTTTGAATGTCTGTAAATTTCTATAGATTCTAAGAAGTTGAGTTTTGACCCTTTAGGTGCCATATGGAGTATTTATAAACAATCGATATGGGAAAAGTATGGCCTGTTTCTAAAAATTGTTTAGCAAAGTGTGATTGGCTAAAGTGTGAGTGGCTAAAAAATGAATTCTTTTGTTCAAACTTTTTTAACATATAATAGACCCACATCTGTTCATCATATAAACATAAAATACCAAAAATCTGTTTTAGTCTTAGTTAAGCGTTTGACAATGTAGTTGTACTACGAAATCGCGATAACGCAATTGTAAAATCTTTACAAATATATTTAGTGACAGTTAACAAAATAATTAAGTAGTTTTATTGTTAAAAGATTTATGTGTATATATATATATATATATATATATAATATATATATATATATATATATATATAGATAATCAGTTGGAGATGATAATTTACCAGTAAATATACTTAAAGAAACTGCAGAAATAATATCTGAGCCACTGTCGTTTATCATTCATTTGTGTTTTGAGCAGGGTATATATTCTGATCTCCTAAAAAATGCCATTGTAAAGTCAATCCATAAGAAAGGTGCAGTAAATGAGGAGAAGAACCGATATCTCTTCTGTCTAATGTTGGAAAGATCTTTGAGAGGATTATCAATGGGAGATTTCTTGGATTCTTGGAGAGGCACTCGATGATTGCATCCAATCAAAACGGTTTTATAAAGGGAAAGTCCACCATAAGAGCCATTTATCAGGCATTGTCGAATGTTCTGGATTCACTAAATAGCGGAAAGATAACTATGGCAATGTGTATTGATCTGTCAGAAGCCTTTGATAGTGTCAATCATAAGACTTTATGCATAAAATTGGAACATTTGGGTATTAGGGGAAATGCATTAAAGTTAATCGCCTCCTATTTGAATAATCGCACTCAGATGGTAATGGAGACTGATAATTATGGCAGGTCTTTTCTTTCGGACAGGGTCGCTGTTACGAGGGTTGTACCTCAGGGATCTATTTTAGGCCTGCTGCTTTATATACTTTATACAAACGAATTGCCCTACATTACAGGAAAGTTTACAGTTCTTTATGCGGACGACACAATCCTGATCTTTAGTGGTGACACACACTGATGTGGGGAGAGCCTGTGAAATTCTAGATCGTTATTTTACAACCCATGACCTTCTACTGAATGTTTCAAAAACACAGTGTCTGGTTTTTGGCAGGAGGGTTTGTCATTTTCTCACGTTTCCTTACAAGGGTAGCGATATTCAAACATCTCAGCATCTGTCTTTGCTGGGCGTCAATATTAATGCTAGACTTGAATGGAGACAGCATGTGGAGAATGTCGCGACTGGTATCTCCAGATATTGTTATGCACTGAGAATCTTATCAAATAATGTGGGCGTTGATGCTGTCTTTACGGCCTATTATGCTTACGTGCAGTCCAGGTTCAGGTATGGTTTGATTTTTTGGGAAATCCTCCCCAAGTAGAAAAAATTTTTAAATTACAAAAAAATGTATCAGAGCTACTTTTAAGATGCATTATCGTGAAAGCTGTAGGAATGTCTTTGTCAGTAAATAACTTTTAACTTTAACTAGTATGTATATATTGGACTCCTTTATGTTTGTTTGTATTAACATGAAACAAAGATTCGGAAGTTTTTATTATCGAGAGCTTATTATACTATAGACAATTTCTTCAGTGATTCAGACAGACTTAACTTATGAATAAAAACGTTAATTTTATTGCTACTTGTTAAGGATGCTTTTCATCTTCCGTTGACTGTCTTTAATGATGTCTTCTGAGCATTTTGTTTTTGTCATAAACATATGTATGTGTTTTTTGTGAATGTCCTTTTATCTTTTTGTTCTTTGTACAATGTTCCATACCATTTAGTGTTTATAACTATTGTTATTCTTGGAACTAATAAACGATTATTATATATATATATATATATATATATATATATATATATATATATATATATATATATATATATATATAATATATCATCACTTGATGAAGGCTCTCCTTTAGGTTTGGCTAATAACTATTCGCTCTTGTCCCAACTGAGTATGGTTCTTTCTGGTATTTGTTCGAGACCACCTTGTCAGATTAGGCACTATTTACTAAATAATGTTTAATTCGGATGTCTAAAAACAGGAATATTTTTCTCAGAGTCATTTACAATTGCGAGTTTTCATTTGTTTTAACAGGTAGTCTAATTAAAAATACTTTCGCTTCTAACTTTATTGTCATTTATCCAACTAAATAGAGTTTCTCTTTGTTTTGTATTTCTTTTAACCCGGCGTAATTTACTCTTATGTCGTAAGTATATATTACTCTTAGACAAGGTTTCGTTACTAGAAGCAATACAATACACAAAATCCTATTATTTCCATGCCCTAAAACTCACCCAAAAATCTTTTATCTTCAACAGGATAAACGTCTTGAACGTCAGCTAATTCTTGTAAAATGTCTTCATAATTCTCAGGCATCTGATAAACAACCTCGTTGTCGAAGTAATCGGCTTGTCGTTTCGTTCTTTGTTGTGCTTTGATTGCCTGGATGTTGCGTTTATCTTGTGGAACATCTAAGTTATCTAAAAAGGAAAAATGGTTTTGAGGGTCTTTATATTTAATGACAGGGCTTCAATATTTTATCGGATATATTTTTTTATTTTTTCAATTGTGCAAATACGAGAGTCATCCAGAAAGTAAGGAACGAAGGTATATCTCAACAAAAAAAAGATATCAAAACAAAACTTAGGCACTTATCATAACGAGACACTAGTTTTGCAATGCTGATGTTATAATCATCTGCCGCCAATAATTGAAGCCATGAAGTTACTGCCTCTTTAAGCGCTACATGTGTTTTTTTAGGAAAATCAAACAGGTGTATGGTAAAAAAGCAATAAATGAGTCTGTTAGAAAATGATGTATTATTTTCAATGAAGGAACAACAAACGTGCACGATGAAGATTGCAGCGGCCGGCCATCACTCGTTACGAACGACGATAAAGTTGACCAAAAAATTTAGAAGAGGAGGCACTTTTTACCTTGAACTCACGAAACTTTTCCAGAAATTTCGAGGTCTCTCCTGCATGAAGTGGTCAGAGATCATCTAGGCTACAAAAAAATGAGTGCTCGCTGGGTTCCCAAACAGTTAGCAAAAGTTCCCAAGACAAAACAAATGAAAGCAGCTTTGGAGTTCAATAATGAAGGCGTTTTTCGGGAGAACACAATTTCAAAGTGACGAAGCGCTGAAAGAAGCAGTAATTTCATGGCTTCAGTTATTGGCGGCAGATGAATATAACATCGGTATTGAAAAACTTATATATTGTTATGATAAGTGCTTAAATAACAATGGTGATTATGTAGAAAAGCAGTTGTAGGCTTAGTACTGTGGTAAATAAAGTTTTGTTTTGGTATCTTTTGTTTTTGTTGAGATATACAAAATCGTTTTTTTTTTTTTTACTTTCAGGACGACCCTCGTATGATGCGATCTTAAGGGGGAAGTCGAAAATAAATAGTGAGCCTTGGTCGAAATTTAAGAATAATATATAAGATGATGATAATTAAAAACCTCCAGGTAAATACATAACAAGAAGAATTTGTACCAGGACGTGGAACGCGAGACCAACTTATAAATCTGCGTCAAATAGTAGAAAAAGTATGTGAATAGAATATTCCAACTATTTTCGGCTTTCTTGACTGCACCAAAGCTTTCGACGTAATATAATGAGGACGCCTCTGGAAGACTCTGGAAAAGATAGTTTTTCCGTAAACACTTGATGTACATTATAAAGTCTCTGTACGGCAACAACACAAATAAAAATAGAGAAGCAATACGCCGCAGATTTTTGCGTCGGAAAAGGTGTTAGATAAGAATGCAACCTCTCCCCCCCCTTTTGTTTAATATCTGCGGAGAAGGGATGATTAGGAAAGTTCAAGAAGGTTGGGAAAGTGGAGTCTCTGTTGGTGGGAAAAAAGAGTAAACAATAATAGGTTAATGCAAAATAACTGAAAACAGACAAGGCCCATGCAAGTACAATTCGTTGTGTCCTACCACCGTGTTCCGTAAGTACCAATAAATTCTGTTCTCTTGTTTGTCAGTCCTAGCCCGACGTACCATCCATAATGCTGTGAGACGCGTCTTAGGATGGATTTGAAAAGAACAGTGGGTTAAGCTTGCTAAAATTATGGGCTTTGTCCGTTTTCAGTTATTTTGCATCAATTTTCATATTCCTGAGGAGTAAAGTTTGGGTGATACTGTAATTTTGTAGTCACACGCTGTTATATGTTCTGTGATTTTTTAATATCTGTGATTTTTAAACGTGACTGATCAGTTTTTGTTTTTCGAAACCACGACCAGTACGACTACGTTGCTGATATTGATATAACCAACTAAACTATGCAAATTGGTGACTTTCGCGATTATCACTTATACGCTTTTGTTCTTTGCTGCTACCGTGCTACTTCTTGTTTGGTGTAGGGATGAGCGATATTTCACAAACGAGCAAGAAATGTTTGAGCTTCTCCAACAAGTGGAGGCTGCAGGTTTGCAATCGGGCCTAGTTCTGAATAGAGCCAAATGAGGTTTGATGATTGTGGATAAATCTCAAACAATACCATTGCCACTTCAACTTATCCGGGATATAGAGACAAATGATAGCATTGTTTATCTCGGCACATAAGTAAGAAACAAAGAAGGATCCGAGCCAGAAATAAAGCGAAGGATTGGAATGGCAACGGAAGACTGGTTAAAATCTGGAGAGACCACAATATCCGGAAAGTAACTAAAACAGGAGTTCTCAAAGCACTATTTTTTCCTATTACAACTTATAGGTCGGAATTCGGGACACTGAACGCGGCATGCCGAAGAAGAATAGAGGCATTGGAAATGATTTGCTATCGTAGGATGCTAAAAATCCCCTGAACAGTTTGTCGAATGAATATTTCTATACTAAAAGATCTGAATAAATGGGATCATGAAAGGCTACTTCCAACGACTCAAAGACGGATTATGAAATTCCTCGGTCATGTAATACGAAAGGACGACATGGAGAAGATAATAATTTAAAAAAAAGTAGTCGGTAAAAGAAGAGATACATTTCCTGTAAGATTTATAGACCAAATCAAGGACCTCACAAACATGTCGGTTGCAGCTGTAATCAGAACGTTAGAGGGTATGGAAGCATGGCACAGTGTTAGTCACTAGCATGAATGGTTCACGTCATTCGGAATTGAACAAGGGCTAGAGAGAGAGAGATATAAAGACGTACCTGCAGAGCGTTTACCGAGAGCTCCATCTCTAGCCAACGATTGAATATTTCGTTTGCCGTAAACATAAGGTAAATCTCCATTTTTAGCTAAACTTCCGATTGTTCTTTTACCAAAACCAGCGCTGTTTCCTATTGGCAGGTTGTAGTTTCTTGCCAGACTCGCTACGTTCCTCTTGTCGTTCAGTACTTCCAGCAGAGACCTGTAGTCCTGGTAGTTCTGGCGTCGATGTAAGTCGCCATTTCTGGCTAAAGCTTCTATACCTGAAAACAAGAAGTAAGGTACTCTAATAATCAACAACACTTGCTAAAAGGGCGTCATAATACATACAAGGTATATCTTAAGAGCTATAGTATATATACAGTCTGTCAAGGGAGTCAGTGTCCACGATAATTCATTTTTGAATTGGTACTTTTGCGGCTCTTCCAGCCTGCTTCAACGGGCTCCAATTTTGAAAATCTTTAGAATATATATTTTTTAAATAAAATATATAATTGGGACTTAAAATATCAAAGCTTTTTGAATAATTTGGTTCTGGAAACCTTTTGTCAAGCCTTGGTCAGTAAACGGTAACAGAATATTACCCAACGTGTTCAGCCACTGTCAACTTTGAGATTTAACAAATAAAGATGTAACGAATTTTTTTGCAAATTTGAAGAAGAGTAAGTATATTTTGTACTGAATAAATTACTATTTAACCATTCTTTCCTTCCTTTACTAAGAGACGTATTATATTCGCAAAAAATTCCTTCCCGAAATTTTTTGCATTTCTTTAGGCGCCTAGATCACGAAAAACAGAGTCTCCAATTTTCGTAGATCTGTCTGTCTGTACGATGACCTTAAGTAAAATATCAATTTTAAATTTGGTACACATATAATACTATAGTAGGGATGGAACTCTTGAGCGAAATCGCTTCAAAGGAAGCGGATGTTGATCTATAGATTTTGTATAGTTTGAATAATGTTACGAAAATTTTTCCTAGTTTTTGGTCGTAATCATGAACTTACTGTAAACGATATTATTTACAGTCAAATATATAAGAAGCGAAAGGGGTGGTAGAGGAAGTTAGAGGGATTGTTTCGTAGAGGTCGTGTTATACGTCCTTTTTAGGGTTGTATCTGTCATAAACCGCCTGAACAGAGTTCGCAGAGAATCCGGGGTGATCTGTGCTAGTTCATATTGAAATCTTTGTTGTAAATCTTTTAGAGTTTCAGGTCGAATTCGGTAAACTTTAGTTTTCAAATGACCCATAAAAAAATCGAGTGGCGTAAGGTCGAAACTCCTTGCAGACCATTTTACAGCACCTCTTCTGCCTCTCCATCGATTGGGGAAAATCGCATCCAAATATCTATGAACATTGATTTCATAGTGAGAAGGTGCCCCGCCCTGTTGATACCACAGATTCCTGTTAGGGGTATCCAAATTATTTTCATCGGGAAAACTGTAAATACCGCTGTACTGTAAGATTTCCATCGATAAAAAAGGGACCAGTGATATGACGTCCACAAATCCCTGCCCCACACGTTTATCTTTTGTGGTCTTTGAGAATGACTGTCAATTACACAGGGCAACAAAAAAATATTTTTGTTTTGGTGCCTGGGATTTTAGAGCTGATTTTAACTATATTTGGGACGCTAAATCTATACATGCAATCCGTTTTTCTCTATCAGCTCTACTTTTTTAGATACATCAACTTATCTACCAATGTGGTTTTTATTCAGTATATTCATTTATGAGAGTTCTAAAATTATTATATATTCATTAATGTAGGTACAATGGTTTTATTGTCAGTCTGTAATTGTGTAAATTCCAGGTAAATCTATAAATAGTGGAACCATTGCCTATCAGGTACCTGAACTGACCCTTTTAATCACCTAACTCGGGTAAGTCTCGTCAGTTTGTGCGTTCTTACTAATGAGAGTAGATCGAATTCGGCGTGTTATTTTATGTTAAGAAAAGAGTGTTTTTGTGTTATTGAACAGAATTAAAATGAGTTCAGGTTCCAGTTCAAGTACCAATGGTTTGGAGAGAACCAAAAAACCACTTCAATGATTGTTATTTCTGTTTAGTAAATACTAATGGAATCAATCGAAATAACCGCAGTAAGTGGACTTATCCCAATTTAGACTCGGCAATACGCCCTATCCCGCAGTCAGATGAAATACCGATTCCAACATTTCATCAGCTACCACATATCTCTGATGACGAATATTTTCCCTCTGATCGCTCTTCTGATGCTAATGAAACTAACAGTGACTATGAGGGGACGTCATCAGTTCCTCAACGCTTCAATCAAAATGAATTAAATGATCTCACCAGGGATCTCAATTTATCGAAAAAAGCTTCTGAAGTACTGGCTTCTAGGTTGAACGACAAAAATTTACTGGAACAAGGAACCAAAATTACCTTTTACCGTACAAGAGAAAAAGATCTGCTACCATTCTTTTCTCAAGAAGACAATCTTGTATTTTGTCACGAAATTAAGGGACTCATGAAAGAAATGGGACTTTCTGAATATATTCCAGATGATTGGCGCCTATTTATCGACAGTTCAAAGCGAAGTTTAAAATGTGTCCTTCTACATAATGGGAATAAATATGGTTCAATACCACTAGCTCACTCAACGAAACTGAAAGAAGAATATAATACCATAGCTTTGGTCTTGCAGAAGATAAAGTATTACGAACATCAATGGATGATTTGTGTAGACTTAAAAATGGTAAACTTTCTTCTTGGGCAGCAAAGTGGTTACACGAAATATCCGTGTTTCTTGTGCCTCTGGGATAGTAGGGACAAAACACACCACTGGGTTAGAAAAGATTGGCCTCAGAGAAAACATGGACGTTGGGGAAAAGAATGTCATTAACGACGCTTTGGTTGAAAGAGAAAAAATCATACTTCCTCCGTTACATATAAAGTTGGGCTTAATGAAGCAATTTGTAAAGGCTCTTGATAAGAATGGGTCTTGTTTTGCATATATAGGGGTAAAAATGCATCAGTTGAGCACAGAAAAACTCAAAGCAGGGATATTTGATGGCCCACAAATAAGACAATTAATTAAGGATCCTGCCTTCATAAATTCAATGAATCAAGTTGAACGAGAAGCTTGGACATCATTTGTTGCAGTTGTAGAAAATTTTCTAGGCAAACATAAAGCTCAAAACTATGTTGAAATGGTTAACAAGATGCTTAATAGTTTCAAATCCTTAGGGTGCAATATGAGTATTAAAATACACTATTTACACAGCCACTTAGACCGTTTTCCAGAAAATTTAGGAGACATGAGTGAGGAACAAGGTGAAAGATTTCACCAAGATATTAAAGTTATGGAGGACCGCTACCAAGGAAGATGGGACATGCACATGATGGCAGATTACTGCTGGAGTTTAAAAAGGGACTGTTTTAAAAAAACATTTAAGAATGTCGCGGAAAAGAAGCTTTCCAAGTGTTGAGTGACTATTTCATTTCTTCAATGTTTTTTTTTTGTTTGTAAGTACGACATAATATTGTATTTTGTATAACTAAAATAAAAATTTCGTATCTACTTTTGTTTACTACACTTACGGATTTGAGTTACAATAATGTAACTTATATTTCTCTAAAATTGTATATCTTACAAATTTGAGCTCCTAGGTACAAATGAATACGTTATTTGAATTCAGGACATCAAATTGATATAGAATCAGCTCAAAAAACCTCGACACCAAAACAGCTGTTCCCCTGTGTTATCCAGTAAGGATTCTCAGTAGACCAGTACCGGCAGTTATGCCGGTACTGAATTATTTCGTTAAGACAACAGGTAGCCTCGTCAGAACAAACAAATTAGGTTAGGTTGATGATTTGTTCCATCATGAACTCGCAAAATTCAGCGTGTCTATCGTAGTCACCTTTAGATAATTCTTGTAATAGAATGGGTTTGTATGGATGCAATTTTTCTTCATTCAGTATACGAGTTAAGGAACCTTTACTTAAGTTGTGATCTACGCAAAGCTGACGAGTGGCTCTATGGGGATTTTCTGTTATTTCCAATAAAACATCTAACTTTTTATCATCACTTGTTTTAACTTTTGGAGGACCAGATTTAGAAGGATCCTTAACATGACCTGATTGTCTAAAACATTTTATTTTTTAGCTAACTACGGATTAGGTAATAGGTTCTCGATTCAGATATTCAGCGTTAAAAAGAGCACACTACTCCTGTTGTGTTCACCTACGGTGTCCGTAACCAACCATCATTAACAAATTGTTCTGTGAAATGAACAATTATGATATTACGCTCAAATTGCAGTTTCACAAAATGCAGCAATAAACCCGCTAAGTCGTTACCTGACGATTCGACAAAAAAGCAGCAGAGGAAACCCTTGTCTACGACACATTTTAGTAAAAGTATCAGTCGATTCCGAACTTTCGTCGAAATCACGTAAAGTCCAAAATGAATCACTTGTTTGCGCGTCGGTTCGAAGCAGTCTTTCTTAGTTCCCATTCAAAGGGGCCTAAAATGGCAAATTTCGCAACCGCTAAATATATTAAAAAGTCGGTGTCGTTTGTGAAGAAGTGAGTAAATTATTTTAATGATACGAAAAATGTCGACGACTTACCAAAACGTGACTCGGTAAGCAAAGTCCCTCCGAAAGTCGAAATACATTTTTTTCAAGAATACGAACGGTCACTTTCTTACTTGACAGACTGTACTATAAAATATGTATTTGCATTTCGAGAATATAGGGTTCTATATATCTAAACCTTAAATATAATGACCAGGATGTTTCTCTTTAAGAATATATAGTTTCCGATATATGTTAAAAACGGATGCGATTTTTTCTGCAAGAAAAAAGTGTGAAAACGCTACAACATCTGCATTTAGCGTTTTTTTTCCAGTTTATGTTTAATAGTCATTTCTTCTTCCCGATTTGGTGAATTCAGGAAAAACCGTCAGGGGAAGGTGGGTTATACGTAGCCAGAAAGAAGCATAAAGCAAATAGACATATTTAAGATAGTAGATAATATATATATATATATATATATATATATATATATATATATATATATATATATATATATATATATATATATTTATATATATATATATATATATATATATATATATATATATATATATATAAATATATATATATATATATACGTACACAAGATACATATGTACATTTTGAAGACTAAAACAGTTATTGTTTATTAGAAATGGGCTTAGTTTTTACGTAACAAAATTATGCACAAACAAAACTGCTGTTAATAAAGAACTAAGGCAGGAATATTAAGATGTATTGGTGTTAGACATGACTATTAGGTGTCGTCTGTTATCTGAAAATCTTCATGGTACGCGTGCTGTTAAAAAGCCACTCCTTAAAAAGCGTCACAGAAAAGAGAGAGTGAACATAAAGACTGGACTCAAAATCAGTTGTCTCTAGTAATCTTTAGTAACGAAAGTAGGTTCAATCTCTTTGAAAGTGATTCTACTGGTTATGTAAGAAGACCAGTTGGTCTAAGCTATGACCCAAAGTACTTTGTACCTACTGTCAAACATGGCGGTGGAAATATCATGGTATGGGATTGTTTTCGACGGTCTGGTACGTGGACATTGGCAAAGATAAATGGCAGAATGGATGCTCAAATATATCTCGAGATATTCGAAAATAATTTGATTCCATATGAAGAAGATTTGCCACTGTCATGGATTTTTCAACAAGACAATGAGTCAAAACACACATCTCGCTTGGCCAAGAATTGGTTTTCTGAATAAAGGATTTGGGTGATGCGCTGGCCTTCACAATCACCTGATTTGAAATGACAGCGTTTATGCGCCTAGGTATGCTTCTAATTAAATTTTGGATAAAATCTTGAGGAATTTGCTCCCATTCTGTGATAACTGCATTTTCAAGTTCCCTCAGGTTTCTAGGTGCAGGTATATGACGTTTCACATTTTTCTTAAGGTCATCCCATACATCTTCTATTGGATTCAGATCCGGGCTTTTTGGTGGCCATTGCATAATCGGTATATCAACTTAATTAAGACAATCGAGTACCTCCCTAGCCACGTGAGGTCGAGCGTTGTCTTGCATAAACAGGAAATTGGGCCCCACAAAATGACCGAAAGGCATCACATGTTCTATTACAATATTCTCAAGATAGTAGTCAGCATTCATGGATCTCGTACGGACAGGAACTAACTTTGTGCGAGCATCAAAGCAGATGCCACCCCAGAACATAATAGAGCCACCGCCGAATGGAATACTTGCAGAGATATTGCAAGGAGCAAACCTCTCTCCTGGTCTTCGCCATACTCGTTCACGACCATCTGGATGTTTTAGACTAACCCTGGTTTCATCTGTGAAGAAAACTTGTTTCCAATCATCCACAGACCAGTTTTCGTGATTTCGAGCAAAACGTAACTCTGTTGTCTCTAGTAAGCAAGGGTGCAGTGGCTGGTCTCCTTCTGTTTAATCCAGCTTCATTTAACCGTCTTCTAACTGTTTTAGAAGAAATTGTGACATTGCGAATAGCTTCGAGTTCGTTTCTTATTATAGAACTAGTGGCAGTCCTGTTTCTTAAAGCATATTGTCTTATAAAACGTTCATCTAGGTCGCTAGTGCATCGTTTTCCCCCTTACCCTAGCCTTCTAGAATAATTCCTACATGATTCAAGCGTCTTACCATACGACTTATTGTGGAACGTTGTTTGCCTAACAAATTGACAACATAACTCTGACAATATCCCTCGTCCAATAAAACTGAGGCTCGCACTACCTCGTGTTCAGTTAAGTTCCTTGTTCGATTCATTTTTCTAATTCTTCGGGGTCAAAAATAAAACAGTCTACCACAAAAACGTATTACTTTGAAAAAGAGAACAATTTATAAGCTTACTTTTAAAGAAAATCTATCGCATTATTACAGAAAATTGTTTATTTTCTAAAAAATTCTCTAAAAACTGTAAATCTAAACGAATTGTTTGGATTTCTATCATGAACAACGAAACAAAATATGCATAGCCTACTATTCAAATACTCGATAAATTTTAAAACTGACATAAGAAAAAGATAAATTATTTTTCAGATTATTGCGTTAATTTTGTCCAGGAGTTTATATATACATATATATATATATATATATATATATATATATATATATATATATATATATATATATATATATATATATATATATATATATACATGTATGTATATATAAATGACCTAAGATTCCAGAGTAACGGACAACTGGTGTGTCGCCTATCATTCACCATATCAGAGGGTACCACTTGAAGGATGATATTTTTACGAATATGAAACTTCTTCCCTTAACAAGAGGCATAAAAAGCTGTTTTCAACTTACCACGCTTCTGATTTTCTATTGGTAGTGGCATTAAGGGCGGTTGGCCGTTTTTTGCCAGATATGCCATACCCCGTTTGTAGTTGGCATCGTCATCTTGATCTAGCTCTGGGGGATGCTTGTACCAGGTACCGGCTCTAGCGAGTGCTTCTAAGTTTCGTTTGTGTTCGTCTGGCAGATTATTCCAAGCTGCTAGTGATGCCAAATTTCTGGAACAAAAATGTTTCATAATGAAAAAACCCCGAGCATTTTCTTCCATTTTGTACAGGGTGAGTCAGCGATAGAGTAAAGTTCATTATCGCATTTGTTTCGGGAATGACGAGAAAAATGTTAAATATAATAGTTTTAGGGAATATTAAGGTGCACAGTTTAAAATTATTTTTGAGTATACAGGGTACTTCAAAAAAGTGTGGCCGATATAACATATGTTTTTTTAATGGAACATCCTATTTTATAATTTATTTTTAAATTCTGCGTAACATTTTATAACTTTTTTAATTTATAATGTTATATACCTAAACCTCGTAGTTTTTCTAATATTTCAATTTCTTTAAAAAAATACTGGTTTTCAGTTTTGCAAAAAAATTGCCAGTAGCGCTATTGTTTCTGAAGGTGAAATACTCATAATTGGCACGAGCGTTTTGTAGAGATGAAAAAAAAAAGATATATGTAAAGAAATTTGAGTTAGATGGTACAGAGTGTTCAAAATAAATTTATGCATTTCGACTAATTTGAATTTAAAAAATCTCAAATTTTTTAAATGGCACACCCTGTATATTATTATTTTTTTCTGATAGAGTTTACAAACTCCTTCAACTTTTATTAGGTATGTCATATCCCTATTTCTAATAGTTTTCGATTTATTTTGATTTTTTAAATTTTTACCCTTGTTTTTAATATACTTACGCTATAACATCACAGTTGCCAAGACAAAACAAAAAATGTAGGCGTTGTCAAATTTTGACATGTCTATTAAGCAAGTAAAAATAGTTTAATTTGTTGTAGTAAGTGACGTATAAAGGTAATAGTTATCGATTTTCCTAAAAATGAATTAATTGATATGGTTTATATACTGGGCGAGGCGGGAAAAAATTGTCTTTTGGCAATAAGTACCCTAATAAACGTATACCATCTAGAAAATCTTTTCAGTTCTTAATGGAATGGTTTGATGGTAGTGGTATAGTTGAGTATATGAAATGGAAGGTAATAAACTAGAATGCTACCAATGAGGAAAAAGAAATGGAGATTTTACTTCATGTTGAAGATAATCTTCAGGTCAGCAGCCGTCAACTAACTGACTTATCTGACACATACCCATCTACGGCTAATCGCACTACGAGAAAGTACAAGTATCGTCTCTTTCATATGGAACTACGCCAAGAATTTCAAGACCGTGATTTTGAACGACGAGCAAACATTTGTAGCACCATGAATGGAGCAATAGAGGCCGATCTAAATTTTTTATCCAAAATAAGGGAGCAGTTAACAGCCATAACATGCATTATTATTCAACAGTTAATTAATTATCCGCTTCCGCCAGCTTCTTGAAGAACTTTGAAAGAGAACAAATGTGGATTCAACAAGACGGAGCTCCTGCTTATTACCACCGGGAAGTTCGGGAATTTTTAAACGATCGTTACCCACAAAAATGGATCGGTAGGGATGGATTCATTCAGTGGTCCCATCGTTCATGTGACTTAACACCTTTAGACTTCTTTTTATGGGGCTACATTAAAGATCGTGTTTATGTGAAGCCCCCCTACAACGCCAGTAGATACGAAAAATAGGATACGGGATGCGTGTAGGACAATAACGCCCTTTATACTAAGGAAAGGAAAATATAGTAAAACGACTAAACATGTGTATTCAAGTAGACGGGCATATTTTTGAATGTTTATTACGTCATCATAATTAATTATTAGATAAGTTAATCTATATTAGAATTATTATTAACTATTTGTTTATTACTCACTATATATATCACCACTACACCAAACACTTTATTTTTGCACTCGACACGCGTTTCGCTAACCATGTTAGCTTCAGCAGGAGCGATGATTGACTAAAGCTAAACTACAAATCTACCCTATTTATACTTAGTCTAACCCTTGAATTACTCAAACGGGACTAATGACATAGACAAGGCCATCAGTTCCTGTCAAGTAACCAGTATAGGGGACTATAAGGAATAGGCCCTCTGTCTTTATTTAAACTACTTTTACATTTTATGATTTCCATACTTTCGTATGCATTCAACAATCTCCTATCAATATATAATAAAAGACTGTTTTTTAGTCAATTTCCACTGGTTTATTTAAATTGCGATGACGCGTTTCGCTGTCGATGCAGCTTCTTCAGATCTACATTTTACACTGTCAAGTTAGGTTTAATATTCACAGTTTTATATAATATTATAATTTTACACATAATTAAATTACATTGATAGTATTGGGAATCCACACAGATTTGGAGGTATTAGAATAAATTCAATAATGGTGAATTGCTTAAATCTACCTGGTCGTTGAGTAAGGTACCTGTAGTCCTTAATCGATTTATTTGCATTGTCTCTAAAAGGTTTAGTTTTAAACCTTTTTGTTGGGTGTGTAAAATTTTGAAATTCTTGTTAAATGTGTGATTTTCTGTTAAAAGATGATTAGCATATGTTGAATTAGATTTTCTATGGATGAAACTTTTTTCGTGTTCTGTAATTCTTTGTCTAAATGTACGTCCAGTTTGTCCGATGTATGTTTTAGGACATGACCCACATGTTAATTGATAAACCCCCGATTTATTGTCTTTATTGATTTGTGGTTTGTAGTTTTTAAGATATTTCCCTATCGTATTGTTAGTCTTGTAAGCTATGTTAATATTTTTTTGATTTAAAAATTTCCCCAGTTTTTCCGTTGGTTTGCCGAAATAGGTTAAACATTTAAAAGTGGTAGAATACCACGGTAATGTTTAACCTATTTCGGCAAACCAACGGAAAAACTGGGGAAATTTTTTAAATCAAAAAAATATTAACATAGCTTACAAGACTAACAATACGATAGGGAAATATCTTAAAAACTACAAACCACAAATCAATAAAGACAATAAATCGGGGGTTTATCAATTAACATGTGGGTCATGTCCTAAAACATACATCGGACAAACTGGACGTACATTTAGACAAAGAATTACAGAACACGAAAAAAGTTTCATCCATAGAAAATCTAATTCAACATATGCTAATCATCTTTTAACAGAAAATCACACATTTAACAAGAATTTCAAAATTTTACACACCCAACAAAAAGGTTTAAAACTAAACCTTTTAGAGACAATGCTAATAAATCGATTAAGGACTACAGGTACCTTACTCAACGACCAGGTAGATTTAAGCAATTCACCATTATTGAATTTATTCTAATACCTCCAAATCTGTGTGGATTCCCAATACTATCAATGTAATTTAATTATGTGTAAAATTATAATATTATATAAAACTGTGAATATTAAACCTAACTTGACAGTGTAAAATGTAGATCTGAAGAAGCTGCATCGACAGCGAAACGCGTCATCGCAATTTAAATAAACCAGTGGAAATTGACTAAAAAACAGTCTTTTATTATATATTTATAATGAATTTCCATCAAGTAGAAGCTACAACCATCCAAAATCTCCTATCAGATACATTTTTTATTAATCTTAGATTATCTAATGTTACGGTATGATCAGCCTCAAGGGCATGTTCGGCAATGCTAGACTTTTCTGTTCTACTGTATTTTAGGTGTGCTAAAATGTTCTTTAAATCGTGTTTTAATTGACCTTTTAGTGTGCCCAACATACTTTTTGTCACAATCATTACAACTAATTTCATAAATTCCACTTTTCTCACAATTAGGAATCTTATCTTTGGGATTTCCTAAGATATTCCTCAAATTGTCTGATGACTTATACTAAGGTGAGGCCTACCTTATTAAATACCTTATTGAGTCACGCGAAGAAAATAACACCAAGTATGTCTCCATACCATATAATCCGAAATATAGCAAGAGGCTCAATAAGGTATTTAATAAGGTAGGCCTCAGTTAGTCTATAAGTCATCAGATAATTTCAGGAATATCTTAGGAAATCCCAAAGATAAGATTTGTAATTTTGAGAAAAGTGGAATTTATGTGTATTCCACCTTCAGAAACAATGGCGCTACTGGCAATTTTTAACAAAACAGAAAACTAGTATTTTTTTAAAAAAATTGAAATATTAGAAAAACTACTAGGTTTAGGTATATAACATTATTAATAAAAAAAGTTATAAAATTTTACGCAGAATTTAAAAATAAATTTGAAAATAGGATGTTTCATTTAAAAAAAAACATATGTTATATCGGCCATACTTTTTTGAAATACCCTGTATACTCAAAAATAATTTAAAACTGTGCACCTTAACATTCCCTAAAAACTATTATATTTAACATTTTTTTCGTCATTCCCGAAACAAATGAGATAATGAACTTTACTCTATCGTTGACTCACCCTGTACAATAAATAAATTCATAAAAATATTGAAGTATTAACTCCACCTATACTTCTGATTTTCGAATTCAAATTTAATTTTAAAAGTTTAAGTTTTAACGAGTCCAGAATTCTAGGCTGGGTGAAGTTGGCCGTCAAAAAATTATTGGCGGGCCACTGTTTGTACAACGATGCTCTCAACCGTATTTTTTGCAATTTCAACTGCAAACGTCTTTGGAATTAGAGGTGATAGAGGAATAACATACGGATTATTATAAAGCAACTGAAAATAGACAGAAGTCCATATTCCAGCAGCTTACTAGCTGTTCTCTTGTCTGTCAAATCCATCCTGAGACGCGTTTCGCCGTTGCTTTTAAAGCGTTGACTGTGTCAACCACTCTGTCGGTTTGAAAGCTGCTGTGTCAGCTTTCGATGGAGTAATAAGTATGCGTACTTTATACAATTCGTTGTATCTTACCATCGTGCTCCGTAACATACGGATTCATTTACTGCAGAAAAAGTTCCATAGGAATCACCCTTTATATGTTGTGCCGTGTAATAGTGGTACTTTATAATGGTAACCAAAAAATTATGAATAAAATATAGTTTCAACTCATTAATAAGGTCAAAAATTTCAACACTAAATAGTTCTTGAAAGCCTCTGAAATTTGGTTTATGGACCAATCTAATGATGACAATTCGCATAACAATGTCATTTTTGGTTCAATTTATGCTCTTTGTAAAGTTTTCCCCTTACATATAGTTGCACTTACAAAATTCTAGGAACAATCAAATAACTTTTTTTTTTTGTGATAAATACCTCATTTAGTTAAATAACGTTCATTATCAAGATATTAAACAACACCACATTTATTTTTTAGGGTCGATCGAGACTGCAATAAAGTTTCTTCTTATGATGTGCACATTTAATTAATGTCGGTATTTATTTTTTGAATTTATTAGAAGTCAAATCCATTTTAAAAATTTTCATCAAGTCTAGATTTTTTATTATTTTCAAATAAAACTGACGTTACTTAGCCGAACAAGTAACAATTTCAAAATTCAATTATTTTTTCCCCTCTTGTATTGTTGACAGTGTGACATTAACTAAGAATATCTTGAATGTTTTTTCTCTTGTTATGTCAAGATATAAGGCCCTACAATAAACTAACATTTAATTAAATATTCTTCTGCATATTTTCCGATTCAAAATACTGAAAGAAAACTGCTTACAATTTAACATTAATACCAATGGATTTTTTTTTTTTTACATGTGTTTTATGGCTTTGGCGTATAAACCAGTTAGCCAGCATCACTCTTTATTTTATTTTTATACACACAAATTTTACACATTCACACAAGGGACAAATCACAAACACCCAGCCCAGACACGGAATCGAACCGCGGACCTCTCGGACAACAGTGGGCAAGTCTAACGCCTTAACCCACTGCGCCAATCGGCCGGGCTACCAATGGATTCTATAAAACAATTCCTTTTTTATAAGTATTTTTTACGATTCAAAGTATATTTTTGTTGTATGCGACTACATCCATCAGTTAAAAAGAAAACTATTCATTGAAAATAAAACGCCAAGCTAGTTATCAGTAATATTTTATGTTCAGTACAAGACGCAGTCAAATTCATTTTTTTTTATTTATCTAGCACGCGTGCTGCAGGGAAATCGCTAAAGCACTACAAGAGCGACATGTGTGCGAAAAAAGCAATTCACGTTGTTCTTGAATCGCTGTAAACACAGTCCTGGGTAAATTATTCCAAAGGGATGATGTTCTCCAAGTAAAAGACTACTTGAAAAGCGTTGTACGAGGAGTAACAAGCTGAATCTCATACGGATGCGAAGCACCAGCGCGACGTGTATTTCTAACATGCACCGCTTTGGAAGGAATTAAGCGGGCTACATCCTTCGAACACTTTCCATGAAAATACTTGTAGAACAGACTCAGTCGCCAACCGTTCTTCGATGTTCCAGCGAATCAAGGCCGCCGGTCAATTCCGGGTCCCAAATCAGACGGACCGCGCTTCTCTGAACAGAATCCAACAAATGCAGTGTATGTTTGGGAGCGGAGCCCCAAACGTGGGAGCAGTATTCCATAGTTGGTCGAATTTGGGCTTTGTAAAGAATTAACAGTTGCTGTGGGGTGTAAAGTTTTCTGGTTCTAAATAATATTCCCAACTTTTGAGAAGCTCTCCTTGCTATGCCTGCAACATGTTCATGCCAAGACATATTTGCTCCCAAACTAACGCCCAACAAATTTAGCGACGATGCTAGGGGAATAGAGTGCCCCGACATAACTAGGTCGGGTTCAGCAACGTTAACTTTTTTAGAAAAAACTGCCGCTAGGTTTTTGTAGCGTTAAATTCCACTTGGTTACTGTCACCCCAAGATAGAATTTCTTCCAGGTCTTTGTTAAGTTGAACGACCTCCTGCTGTCTGCGGATATTCGCCTGAGCAGCCGATGTCCGAGCGTTCAAGGTGAATGAAGAGACAAGCGTACTGTCATCTGCAAAGCTATAGATTGGATTCCCGGTCTTTTCCAGCAGATCGTTAATGTAAATGAGAAAGAGAGTAGGAGACAGTATGGAGCCCTGGGGCACACCGGCGTTGATAGTGAGGGTGTTAGAAAGAAATCCGTCGACCGCCACTCGTAAAGAACGCTCTCTGAGGAAACATGAGAGCCACAAACAGAACCTTTCAGACATACCATAAGAGCGTAACTTAGCCAACAGTCCATCGTGCCAAACACGGTCGAATGCCTTGGATATGTCAAGAGCAACCGCTCGAGATTCTCCAAAGTGTTCAATTGCGTTGTTCCAAACATGTGTTACATAAGTCAGAAAATCTCCTGTTGATCTATGTTTACGAAAACCATATTGGTGATTGCTAATAATATTGAATCGTTCAAGATATTTTAGAAGATGCTCATTGATAACCTTTTCCATGACTTTCGATATTATTGAAAGCAGTGCAACTGGTCGGTAGTTATTTGGCAAGGTCTTCTTACCTTTTTTAGGTATCGGCTGAACCGTGGCACATTTCCAGCAGGACGGAAATATTCCCTTTCTGTAGGATAGGTTAAAAAGTCTACAGAAAACTGGTGTTAGTTCCCTTGCACAGTTTTTGAGAACTATGGCAGGTATTCCGTCAGCCGCCGGTCAGTTTCGGGTCTCCAATCAGACGAACAGCTCTTCTTTGAATAGAAACCAACAAATGCAGTGTATATTTGGGAACGGAGCCCCAAACATGGGAACAGTATTCCATAGTTGGTCGAATTTGAGCTTTGTAAAGAATTAACAGTTGTTGTGGAGTGTAAAGCTTTCTGGTTCGAAATAATATTCCCAACTTTTGAGAAGCTCTCCTTGCTATGCCTGCAACATGTTCATGCCAGGACATATTTGCTCCCAAATTAACGCCCGACAAATTGGGTGGCGATGTTAGAGGGATGGAGTGCCCCGACATAACTATGTCGGGTTGAGCAACGTTAACTTTTTTAGAAAAAACTGCCGCCTGGGTTTTTGTAGCGTTAAATTCCACTTGGTTACTGTCACCCCAAGATAGAATTTGTTCCAGGTCTTTGCTAACTTGAATGACTTCCTGCTGTCTGCGGATATTCGTCTGATTAGCCGATGTCCGAGCGTTCAAAGTGAATGAAGAGATGAGCTTACTGTCATCTGCAAAGCTGTAGATTGGATTCTCGATCTTTTCCAGCAGATCATTAATATAAAGGAGAAAGACAGTAGCATACTGTATGGAGCCTTGGGGAACACCGGCGTTGATAGTGAAGGTGTTAGAAAGAAATCCGTCAACTGCCACTCGTAAAGAACGCTCTCTGAGAAAATATGAGAGCCATAAACAGAACTTTTCAGACAACAGTCCATCGTCCCAAGCACGGTCGAATGCCTTGGATATGTCAAGAGCAACTGCTTGAGTGTTCAAATATGTGTTACATCAGTCAGAAGATCTCCTGTTGATCGATGTTTACAAAAGCCATATTGGTGATCGCTAATAATGTTGAATCCTTCAAGATATTTTAGAAGATGCTGATTGATAGCCTTTTCCATGACTTTCGATATTATTGAAAATAGTGCGACCGGTCGGCAGTTGTTTGGCAGGGTCTTCCTGCCTTTTATACGTATTGGCTAAACTATAGACCATCTCATCTCTCGCAGGAAGGGAACATTCTCTTTCTACAAGAAACTTTTTTGATACGCGGTCCGAAAACAATATCGAGCATCCTTGACTGTACAATGGAGAGTAGTTCGTAATATTTCTCCTTGAAGGTCGACAGAGGAATGTGAAACAAAGACTTCAACTAACAAGTTGTGTTTGTCAACTGGTGTTGGAGCAATAATAGTATCTGGCCGTATGAGTGGTGATATAGTGGATTTCGTGAAATTTTGACTAAAGGCCTAAGCAACCGACTAAAAGAACCTGGAATTGTTGTGGTTGTGTGCCACCTTGGTTTCGTCGATAATTCCTTTGCATATGTTCCGGGTACAAAAAGGATGTTACGATGTAGGTAAGATATTTAGAAACGACAGTTTCTTTGCGTTTTAGCTTGAACTAAGGCTTGCCATTGGAAGAACATTTATTCGAAAAAGGGATAAAAGCTTTCATGGCAGCCAAAATAATATCGAAAATTTCCTTACTGCAATTAGATGGGTCGTCGAATCTGAAACAAACGTCTAACCAAGGGTAAGTTCGAAAATATCCCATGAGTTATTTCCATTTAGAAGATTTATAGTGACAAATCTTGCGTGGTTTAGGCGCCTCTCTGTCACTAATCGGTAGTTAGCTGATATACGCTGACAGTGTAAATCTCTAGATTGATAGTTTAAAACACGTCAAGAAGAATGGCGAACTTTCCGTGTCGATCAGGAATCCGTGTTGTTTCATCGATAAGTTAAGTAAAGCCACAACTGATTGAGAATGATTCAGCTTCACGACCTTGTTCGTCAATCGTATTTGAATACTTAAGCGTTAATGCTATGGACATTAAAGACTTGGATAATTTATCTGTAAATGATCGTTGGTAGTCGTAAGAGAAGCGAAAAGTGTTCTGAAGTGAGTATCACTTGGTAGTCGCTAGCGGCAGCAGATACCAGGTGTACAAGTATGAAATGCGGATTTCAGACAACAGATGGTGCACCAATGCAGTTTGTGCTATAAAGATTTGACACTGCGCCATTTTGTTGTGTCATCAACAAGTGTCAGATGCGCACGAGTGATAAATTAAAAAAGTGTGTGCATAGTGTTGTGTTCAATATGTCGAAATTTGTACCGAACAAAGAGAATTCGCGGACAGCATTAATTTTTTGTTTTCATTTGAAGAACACTGCTGTTGAATCATACCGATTACTTCGAGAAGCTTATGGTGAACATGCTCCATTGCAAGATACGTGTGAACGATGGTTTCGGTGTTTCAAAAGTGGTGACTTCAATGTTGCAGATAAGGAACGTGGAAAACCGCCAAAAAAATACGAAGATGTGGAATTGCAAGTATTGTTGGACTAAGATGGTTCGCAAACACAAAAACAACTCGCTAAGCAATTGGGCGTTAGTCAACAAGCTGTTTCCAATCGACTACGAGAGATGGGAAAGATTCAGAAGCGCAAAAACGTGTGACATTTTGCTCGCTCGGTACAAAAGGAAGTCGTTTTTTCATCGTATAGTTACAGAGGATGAAAAGTGGATTAATTATGAGAATTTCAAGCACAAAAATCGTGGGTAGACCCAGGCGCACCATCCACATCGACCTCAAGACCGAATCGCTTTGGCAGAAAGGCGATGCTCTGTGTTTGGTGGTACCAGAGGGGTGTAGCCTATTATGAGCTATTGAAACGGTTAATACTAAACGTTTCCAACAACAAATGATCGATTTGAACCGTTCGCTGCCTGAAAAAAGGCCAGAATACCGAAAGAGGCAACACAAAGTCATTTTTCTTCATGACAATGCTCCATCACATACGGCAAAACCAGTTCGCGACACATTGGAAACACTCAGCTGGGAAGTTCTACCCCATGCGGCTTACTCACCAAACTTGGCTCCTTCCGATTACCATTTGTTTGCATCGATGGGTCACGCAATTGCTGAGCAGCGCTTTGGTTCGTACGGAGATGTAAAAAAATGGCTCGATGAATGGGTCGCAACAAGAGGGGAAGATTTTTACTGGCGTGGTATTCACAAATTGCCCGAAAGATGGGAAAAATGTATAACAAGCGATGGAGCATACTTTGAGTAAAGCACTTTTCATCATTCTTCCGAATTAAACATGTTTTTTTTTACAAAAAATTCCGCATTTCATACTTGTACACCTGGTAAACCTTGTAATTTGTTAAGAGTGAATGACCTAATAAAGAAGCTAACATGTTGGAATTTTACTTTTTCTACTTCTTCCTCCTTCATAAAGGCACAATTGCCTGTTTACTGCCATTATCACTTATCTTATATTGAAAAAGGTTCGACTCCTACGTTTTTTGATTCTACATCCCTTACTATTTCCCGTTCTTTCTTCTGTCTGTGTTTATATGTTTATTTTATTCTATCTAACACTGTTATTTATTTCATTGACACTATTCTGTCCATTATTTTTAATTTCTGTTGTTTCAAGTATTTTTTTAGTGATCATTTGTTTTCGAGATGTCGTTTTAATTCTTAAATGTTTGTTTCGCCAAAGGATATTTTCGTTCGTATTAGCCATTTATATGATAATATTTGCTGAAGTTATTTATTTTTGCATGTATCTCTTAGACCCAACTTAAATAATACTTTATATACTAAAGATACTTAAGGGGTTATATACAGTTAGAATTTGCAAAAAATCGATTTTTTTTATTTCATTTTCGTAATGTACAGTCCCTGGCCAAATTATTAGACGCACTGCAAGATTTCATGTAAAATATTAATTACCGAGTGATATTGTACCGTTTTATTATTTTAAATTGATTTGTTTTTTATTTTTATATTATCCAATCAATTACCTATTTATTTGACATAAATAAAACAGCATTAATTTAGAAAAGCATAAGTTTATTAAGTTTTAAAGAAAAGTGAAATTAATGTTAGTAAAAGTCAATATTTAGTTGAGCCACCTTTAGCCGCTATCAAAGCTTTAATTCTGCGCGGCATGCTATCAATGCAAGATTGTACTGTCTCCTGCATTTGAGGATGATGATCCACACATGAATAATCTTTTCTAGGAGCTGGGTTTTGTTGGTAATCACATCTTTAGCCACTTCTCTTTTCATCAGCTCCCACACATTTCAATTGGGCTATTACCCGGTCAATCCAACAGAGGGATATTTTTTTCTGCCAAAAAAGCTTTAACAGACCGAGCAGTGTGGCAGGGAGCTCCATCTTGCATGAAAGTGAATGGTTCCCCATTTGGAAACCATTCTCTGAGCTGCGGAATCAACCGATTTTGTAATACTTCTTTGTACTGATCTTGCCTCATTATTCCTTTGACGACGTACAGACGTCCAGTGCCCTTGCCGCTGATGACTGACCAAATCATCACTTTGGTGGGATGTTTAACCGTCGGGACGACACAATCAGGATGAAACTTTTCTCCATGACGACGACGCACATACTGAGCTTTATTCTGCAAAATTTCGAATGTGCTTTCGTCACTGAAGCAGACCTGTCAAAAATAGGAAAAATATATAAACTTCCATGTTTATTTGCTTTATTTAACTGAAAATGATAATAATGTATGAATTATTGATTAAATTGCTGTATCTTACCGATCTCCAGAAGTCCACATCTTTGTCTTGCCATTGTTTGGCCCACTTTAGGCGCTTTGCTTTCATTGCAGCTGTTAACTTGGGCTTCCTGGCGGAGCGACAGGCCTTAAAATCTAATTCTTTCAATTTTCTTCGAACAGTGCGCTCAGAAGCATTTACGCTAGCATCCTGGAGTTGTGATTTTATTACCTTTGTGGTAGCAAATCTGTTTTCTACACAAATTTTCTTCAAACATCTCTCTGACCGTGGAGTGAAAATTGGTTTTCTACCGCATCTTCTCTTTCTTTTCGGGCTTAATTCCTTCCCTGACTCAATTTTCTTTTTTATGCGTCGTACACTAGCTTCAGAAACCTCCAATCTTCGTGATATTTCTCAGTTTGTAAATGTTTTCGCAATCACAAGGGCCTTCACTTCAGCTTTTTTACGTGGTGAAAGATCGCCTTTTCTACCCATAATGAAAATAGTCCAATTACTTTTTTAAAACACTGCATACAAAATAAACTAATAACTGAGTAGTATAAAACTGTTAAACAAACAATCACAGTCCATAAAGCCACAGAAACACGTCCGTACCTGACTCGATTCCGATCGCGACTGATACAGGTTTGTACTTATTTACGTTCATGTATCACTTTGTCAACACAGTGTTGCGATATGTTAAAAAATAAATACAAATATGTAGTCTACAACAATTCTTTTAAATAAAAATCAATAATATTGTAGTTTAAATATACCATTATTGCATAAAAACTTTTAAGAAACATAAAATTACTAAAAAAAATACAGTGCGTCTAATAATTTGGCCAGGGACTGTATATATATTTAAGTACAAAACGCACAGAAAATTTTAAATCAATCCGACGATTATTCTGGAAGTTACACGAATATTTGTAAAGACATCAGAGCGCTTGAAAAGAGGAGGCCGGAGCGGCAGTGCTTACCTAGAACGCTCTCTCCTTAATTTACCTGGCTATTGTAAATGTCCCTTCTATTGTATTCGGGTACATAAAGTGAAAGTGTATTAGGGTTCTTTTTATACCTGCGAGGTAAATTTACATTTTTCTCTCCCCAAAATGACAAATATAAGTGTGTAGTAGTCAGTCTAAACAGCGAAGCCAAACAATAAACTTGTGAGCTCGTTTATATTTTCTTGTGTTCTTTTCGTGAAAATGAAGGGTTCCAGAGAACTGAGAAAATCTTCTAGCATACGTGAATCAAGAACAAAAAAGCGAAAAAAATGTTTTTAATCCAAAAACAGCTGAAACTGATGAAAGTAGTTTTAGTGCCTCTGCGAAAAAATTCAAAACGCAAGAAGAAATCTTAGTTCCGCGTGATTTGTCTGTTGAGTATCGAATTTTAAACTTTGTAACAGTATTTGCAGCAATTTCTGAATACGTAAAGTGTAAAATCTGTGACGGAAGTGTTCAGTTTCAAACCGCTTCTGAACGAGGACTTGGTTTTAAACTTGTTTTGCTGTGTGATAAGTGTTCAGTTCGTACCATAAATTCTATTCCATTTGTCGGGCACTCTTATGAGATAAATAGACGATTTTTATTTGTCATGAGAGTTCTCGGATTAGGGTTAAAAGGTGTAGCAAAATTTTGTGGATTAATGGATATGCCAGCTTCTATATCACAGCCTACTTACGATTTAATAATCAAAAATATACATTCCTGTGTAAAAACAGCCACCGAAAAACTTTTTCAACAAGCTTGTACTCAAGAAAAAAATTTGACTTCCGAAAACCAAGGTCAGGAAAATTCTACAGAATTAACTGTATCTGGCGATGGAACATGGAAAAAAAACGAGGGCATACTTCCTTGTACGGCGTGACATCATTGATCGGATACTATTCTGGAAAAATCATTGATATTTTTGTGAAGAGTTCCTACTGTAAACAGTGTGAAACTTGGAGCCACATTTTATCATTACTGCTCAACAGATGATAAACCTCAACACGAGAAATACCGGGCCGGAGTCATGGTGCTGTTGGCAGCGAGCAGTAGCTGCGAATGAGTTATCAACTTTTAAGCATGATTATCAGCCATTACCACAGGATGTTGCTGAGGCTGTGTATCCAATTTATAGAGATCTTAGCAATGAAAAATTATTAGACAGATGTGTGGGTGGTTTCACTCAAAACAACAATGAGAACTATAATCAACTTATATGGAAAATATCTCCAAAAATAGTTCCGTCTGGTTCTAAAACTGTGGAAATAGCTGCATACATTGCTGCCCACGTATTCAATGAAGGTATAACATCCCTGTTGTATTACATGAATGCAATGGGGATTTCACTTGGGCCCAATGAGCATTCTTATGCAGAAAAAGAAGATGCACAGCGCGTGACGATCTCCAAACAAAGAGCGCATGAGAGCACACGAGAGGGAAGAATGGCCCGCAGACAACACCAACTGGAATTACTAGAAGCTGCCGAAGGAGCGGAGAGTTTATTATATGGCCCTGGAATAGACGACTCGATGTATGTTGAAAAAAAAAAATTTTACTCTATGTAAAGTGTTTTTCAAACTTTAAACGCATTTTTCTCAAAACCATGTTTTTATAGTCAGTGACCAAGATTTCTTGGAAACTGCTGAACCGATCAGTCTCAAATTTTAGCACAAGCTTCTTAAGTATATTTTTTAGTAATTAAACGAAGGTTTTTTCTCACCGATAAATATATTTTTTTTATAAACAATTTAAGGCCAACATTTTGGTCAAAAATCTTTTTTTTTCTTGAGAAGACGCTATTTTCGCAAAAAAATTTATTTTGCTTATTCCTTCGATTAATAACTAGATTGTACATTACATTAACGATATCCGTTTGGTTTTTTCATTTTAGATGATCCAGCCCAGAAATATCGTCGTCACCGCAAGACGCCTTTTTTGAGAGGAGCTCCTGGAGATCAGCTATAGCAGCCTTCAAAATTATTATTTTTACAATTAAAAAATGTTGAAATACAGTTAAAAGTTACCAGAATATGTGTAAAAAGTTTTACATTAATTTATTTAAAAGTTTTCTCAGGAAAAATTTTTGAAAAATCCCTTTTTTTAGCCCTCGTGACTGTATATAACCCCACTTAAGCAATTTTAAATTTAACATGTTTGGCACTGAGATACAGAATTTATTATCATGTTTTTAAAATTGAATTCTTTTGACGGAAAAAAAAGATCATTTTATGATCAGTGCCCAAACTGGCATTTTAAAAATAAATATTACACGCTCTTAAAATAAACAAGAAGTGCAGAATAGAATGCAAAAGTAAATCTGACGCTATCTTTTTCAGAACTTCATAACTACTGCTGTTATGAATACATAGTTACAACTTATTCATAACTTATTCTTCAATAATTACCTTTTATAATTTCGTTCATCTTCCAGTTCAGCCAGATCCAAATCTTCTTGAAGTTTTCGCAAAAGCTGTCGTCTTAGAGCTTGTACTTGAATGGAGTCGCCCTCTTGTGGGTTAAGCAAAGTACGAAGTGTCTCCGACATTTCGACATCACAGGAATTGTCAGATTTTACCTGCAACATAAAAGTAAACTTTTTAATTGGGAGCGTCGTCATAACAAGGAATCTTTAGGAAATCGCTGAAGGATATTATTAAACTCTGAAGTAAATGATCCGTACCGATGAAAACATTCTCGAATGTTGGAAAAATCATTGTCTAGGTCGGGAGTATGGCACGCGTGCCATCTCTGGCACGCCAAGCAATTTTGAATGGCACGCGTACCTATTCAAAGTTTAAACATTAATTCTGTAATCTGTGACATGTTTCGAAATTAAGTAAATAATCGAAGACAGTATTATTTTAACGATACAAACAAAAACGATATATTATATAGGTCACTAGGTATTATTACCAAAAACTACAAAATATATATTTTGTAATTTATAATTTTACTGAAGGCATTGGTTTGGCTTTAATTTCAGCAAGTATTAAAGACGGCAACAACATTTCCAGATAAAACATGAATCGTCATTTAAAGATAACGCTGATAAAAGGGAGGCAATACAAAGAGCAAGTAAACAATACGAGAAACAGTCAACATTCTTTAGCAAAGTTTTCCAAAAAAAAAATCAAGTAACTGAATGCAGTTTCAAAATTGTACAATCGTTGGTACAAAAGGGTAGGCCGTTCACTGACGGAGAATTTATGAAGCAAACGTTTTTGAGTACTGGCGAGATTTTATTCGACGACTTGCCCAATAAGGATACAATATTGGCTAGGATTAGGGATATACCGGCATCAGCGCGGATCATCGAGAGACGAATTACCGAAATGACACAAAATGACCAAAAACAGCAGAGAGACGCTATTAAACGGAGTTTTGTATGTAGTGTAGCATTGGATGAAAGTGTCGATATTAATGACATTGCCCGTCTGGCAATCGTTGCGCGATACTTCGATAATGGCAGTGTGTATGAAGAGCTGATTTGTCTGCTCCCATTGCAGGGAACTACAAGAGGAGAGGATATATTTTCAGAATTTGTTAAACATTTTGAAAAGGGGGACATAAATAAAATTTTTGCGCAACGACAGATGGCGCTCCTGCTATGAATGGGAGACATAAAGAATTTGTTTCCCTTCTTATTGAACGCATGGGTCGATCAGTTTTGAATTTTCATTGCATAATTCACCAAGAGAGTGTGTGCCCTAAAATCTCCGTTGGAAGTTTAAAATCCGTGATGGACAGGGTGGTTAAAATAGTTAACTACATTGTCGGTCGTTCTTCACTGATCCATAGACAATTTAAGGCGTTTCAGCAGGAATTAGAAAGTGCATATTCAGATATACCATTGCACAATAATTTGCGCTGGCTCAGCCGTGGTAAAGTGTTCTCTAGATTTGTGCAAGTGGATGCTTATCCTGAACTAGAAGATAAGAACTGGATCTGTATGTTAATGTTTCTTATTGATATTACAAACCATCTCAGTGAACTCAACTTAAAGTTACAAGGTTCAGACAAAACAGTTCTGGATTTATACGAATCCTGGAAATCATTCAAATTAAAAATAGATTTATTTATCAGCGATATTACTACACATATAAATATTTTCCAAATTTAAAAACTTATATATCCAGTGTCGACGATGGTGCACTAATAGACAAAATTCTTAAATATGTGACTAATTTAAAAGAGGAGTTTATCGAGAGGGGTCAGGATTTTGATAAACATGGTCCTGTGTTCGCTTTTTTTATCAAACCAGATTTAATGGATTTTTCCAGCAGTTGCTTTGACATATCTCTTTTCTCATGGATGGACATTAATGATTTTGATCTTCAATACATTGAATTTAAAAGCTCCGAGTTATGGAACACGAAATTTGTAGAATTAAGAAGGGTATTAGAAGGTGACTGCCAGAACCATTCAAACGAGGTACTCAATTATTGGATGAGTTTACCAGAGAAATTTATTTGTCTTAAGAAAGTAGCGTTTGCCATGCTTACAGCTTTTGTGTCATCTTATATCTATGAACAACTTTTTTTCCCATATGAGAGGGATTTTAAACCCGTACCAAAGCAGGCTGACAACAGACAACTCGGAAGCATGTGTGATACTGAAAATAACCAGACATGAACCGGATATAAGAAAACTCTCTAAAGAACTTCAAGCACAGGGTTCACACTAGGTCCTAGGACAAGTATAATAAAATTATTTGTTAAAATTTTTTTTGTAATTAAACCTTCTAAAAGCAATATTTTAAGTTAATTTTTGTTAATTTTAGTTGTAGTATGGATGAAAACTGGCACCCCTTAGTTAAAAGGTTGCCGACCCCTGGTCTAGATAAACAGTGATTTTAATTTCGATTTCTGTATTTTTCATTAAAATGGATGGGCAGTATTTTGAGAGACAGAAAGCAGTTCGGCTCATCTCAAAATATGACTTCTAACAGTAATTTCTGGTGCCTCCTATAATGTCATTTTGTCTGTAACAGTAATAGTCATAATATCAAAAGCAAAATAAACCACAGGGTCCCTTTTAACATATATAACTTCAGTAAAGGCGAGCCGATTTCTCCCGTAATCAAAAAAATTTCTGTAAACATATTTTTTACAGGAAATAGTTTTTATTACACAATACGTTTCATTTAGTTGGTGAATTTCTTTACTACAAATGCAATTTTTTTTGTGTATTTAATTTTAATCGACAATTCGAGTAAACTATGATTATACGAGGCTGGTTTGAAAAGTCCGAGAGATGGCACCACCGGCGCGTATCGAGGTCATGTTTAGTTAGTAGCATCTCTTGAATGAACGCACACCAAGTTTCAGCCATATTGGTCTATTTCTTCTTTGTGTTTGGCATTCGTGTGAATCAAGGAAGTCGAGTGATTTTCAAGAAATGGACGAAAAAGAATTTCGTGTGGTGATTAAACATTACTTTATGAAAGGCAAAACGCCTCAGGAGACTAAAGATAAGCTTGATCAACATTATGGTGACTCTGCACCTTCGATTCGAACAGTTTATAAGTGGTTTTAAAATTTGCGGACTGGCCATATGGGCACAAGTGACGCTGAACGTTCTGGACGGCCTGTGGAGGTTACGACTCCAGAAATCATTGATCAAATCCATGATATGGTGATGGATGACAGAAGAGTTAAGGTGCGTGAGATTGCTAGTGCTGTGGGCATCTCGACTGAACGGGTACATAATTTGGACATGAGAAAGCTATCCGCAAGATGGGTGCCGCGATTGCTCACGCTTGACCAAAAGCGGAATCGTGTGAAGTGCTGCAACGATGGTTTGCAGCTGTTCCAGAATAATCCGGAGGACTTTAAGCGTCGTTTCGTCACTGTGGATGAAACATGGATACATTACTATACTCCTGAGACCAAACAACAATCTAAACAATGGGTTACCAAGGGGGAATCTGCACCAAAAAAGGCGAAGACCGTTCCTCGGCCGGAAAGGTTATGGCGACTGTCTTTTGGGATTCGCAAGGGATAATCCTCATCGACTAACTGGAAAAGGGTAAAACTATTACAGGTGAATATTATTCATCGTTATTGGACCATTTGAAAACCGAGCTGCAAGAAAAACGCCCGCGATTGGCCCACAAGAAAGTCCTTTTCCATCACGACAACGCACCAGCACACACCTCAGCAGTTGTGTGGTCGCAAAATTAATGGAAATAGGATTCCAACTCGTTTCACATCCCCTCTATTCTCCAGACTTGGCTCCCTCGGACTACTATTTGTTCCCCAATTTGAAGAAATGGCTGGCGGGACAAAGATTTTATTCAAACGAGGAGGTGATTGCAGACACTAATGGATATTTTGCAGACTTGGACAAATCCTATTATTCGGAACTAGAACATCGTTGGACGAAGTGTATAAGCCTAAAAGGAGACTATGTCGAAAAATAAAAAAGGTTTACCCCAAACACATAAGTAGTTTTTATTTTTGCACGGACTTTTCAAACCAGCCTCGTATACTGTACCTATTTTTTGTTACATGTACTATGACGGCCTCCTTTTAAGTTTTTACAAACGACCACTAGATGGCGCTATTGAATTTCGCTAGATAGTACTATGCATTTTATGAATGTAAAATAGCATCTTTGATTGTGGTAGCCGATACTTGTTGGAAATTCATAATAAAATTATATAAAAACAACACTATGTTTTAATTTCCAATATATTTAAACTCACTTGACAATTGTTTCACCATACAATGGCTTCTTCAGAAGTAAATAATTCTTATTTACTGAAACAATTGTCAAGTGACTTTAAATATATTGGAAATTAAAACATAGTGTTGTTTTTATATAATTTTAATGTAAAATAGCTTCGGTATGTACCTATCGAACACGGAGATTATTGATTCACTATCCTCATTATCTCAGTAGCTAGTATTCGTCAAACGAAGTATTGTAGCTGTAAGAAGAAAGTCGACTTGTGCAGCTTTAATATAGTTTTTCTTAATCGGATTAGAATCTGGCATCAAATGCTATTTAAAATTATTTTAAAAAATTCAGCAGTAACGAAATATTTAACATGCATTTAGTTTAAAGCTTTTTAACTCCACATTTTTTAAAAATTAGATGATCAGTTTTTTGGAGAGCAGTAACATACATATTTCCTTTTATTCGACAACATTGTGTGATATATTAGGAATTTTCTATCTAACAAGAAATATCGAAAAGGATTTTATTGTGTTCAGTTTAAGCTAGATTTACGTCAACTAAAGGGAACAAAAATGTGTGAAAAGAATTATTAGATCATAAAATAACTTGACAAGTTCAATCTTGGATCAATTTTTTATCCATAGTACAAAAAAATGTATGTGAAAGAGAAAATGATGCATTATCTAAATAATATTGAAATTATAGTAACTCGGATTGTAGAGCGTGCATTTTTTGAACCATTTAATGAGACTTACCTAGACGCAAACCTCGAAACAATTTATGTTTTTATGGTCCATTCTTTCTAAATATAAAGTCTGTCATGAAAAAATGTGTTTCGAGAACATTTTTTGCCATTGATGTATTCTTTGGTGTGCTAACCACGGCACAACACCAAGATAATATGTATTAACAATATCGACAACAAAATGAAAGGATATTAAAGGCGAAAAACATGTAAAGAAAAAATGCAATCCAAGTTGCTAAAACGACACAAATAACTGCATATTTAAAATTGATAATAGAGCCAAAGAAATACCTAAACCTACAATGAAACAGCAAAAATGTGAGTAGAAACATCAAAACCAAAACAAATACAGAAATAACAGAAACGAAAGTAGTGAAAAAGTCCCTAAAGGATGACAACATTAGACAGATATACAAAATAGATAGGGTAAATCACTGGCGTTTCAATAAAAAATGGGATGGTACAAGTACATATACATAAAATAATAGGAGAAAGAAGAGTCCGAACGACAAAAGTCAAGTTATCAGTGCGAAAAAACAATGCAGCAACAACTTTATAATGTAGAAGAGGTGAAGACTACAAGAAATAGAAATTGGTGACAATACAGAAGAAAAGAAAAAAAAAGGAAGTAACTTGTTCAACATTACCCTTACAAACTTGGGAAAATAGGATAATGTAAAAAAATAATTATTAATTCTAAACTCTGATTAAATAAGCAAACTTTTTACAAAAAATTACTTTGTATAATCTTCTTATACCAGTGGTATAAGTAACTAAATTTTGTTGGCTGTATCGCTGATCAATAAAACAGGAACATACAGAATAAAAAGATGATTTTATGTACATGTTGTAACATTCATTTTTTCCTAGATTTTAAGATCATGTTAAAACACTGTTTTTCTCCCTATAATTTATTTTTTTTTCCATTTTTATATTTATTGTAGTGATTTCAACTTTTAAGCAGTGTAGTTTAAAACAGTGCTTTAAATTGTTGAGCAGTTTAATTTAAATTTTACAGTGTATATTGCGGGTTGACTACTGGACTCCTTAATTTGCATCGAATATGTCTGATTGGCTATAGATTTGTATCCGGGAAGGAAGCAATTTCAGAGACGTTACTTTAAGGAAGGGAGAAAACTATTTAAGCGTGTGGATGGCACTGTTCAAGGCTTTTTCCAGCCGAGATGCAGTAACGGCTTCTTCCAGCCGAGTTGGAGTAAGGGCTTTTTTCCCATCATAGAGCCGCAGTGAGCTATCTTTTTGATCATGTAGCCAGAGGGGGCTTTTCCTTCAGTAAGCCGCCCAGTAGGCTTTTTTATCACGTTGCCGTACTCGTTTATTAGTGATGTAGCAGTGCAGAGACGGTTTTAGTTTTCCAGTTCGAGGCCTTTTTCTTGAAATATCCTGCTTATTTCCAGACCTTTAGGGGTCAAGAAATGTTTAGCAACCCAAAGGGAACTGGGGTAGCCAAGGTGGAGACATCAGTGTTATGAATATCTCACCAGGACAGGCCAAAAACTCATAGAAAAACCGTAAGTCATCAGTATATCAATCCATAGATCTAGTTTCCTGCTGACAAGTGCATTTACATCGTTTGTACAAATCGGGTAACTCGTGAAGTTAATCCCACGAACTTTTAACATCGTGTTTAGCTAAGCCTTAATTAGAATCCTGATTTAAAGACTCTATATAATCGTACCATCTACTAGACTAAGAGATTATATTTAGTAGTAATAGTAATTTTAAGTATAGCGAAGTTAGAACTTTTAATTTTGTTATTTAATAAACCTTTTTTATCTTTTTGAACGTTTCACTGAATCACCCTTTTATCTTCCAGGCCATATTAAATTTTTTTTTCTTAACAACTACATAACCTTTCAGTATTTTTTCATATTTTTTTTGAGCTGAAGTTAGATTCTTTTATTTTAAAATGAATGGTGCCTAAAATCTGTACAACCAAAATTTTAAACAACTATAAAGACTATTTTCAAAAGACGTACAAAAATTATCTCCTATCCATAATCTCTCCAAACAAACTGAGCTAGTTTATATCTAATTTCTTTAGGTCTTTCAGTATTAATATCCACTCAATTGATTCTCAGAAATCAAGATAACGTAAAAGGCAACACAATGACGCTGTCGACGAGGGGCTTTATAAAAAGCCACGTCTGAAGACCTTACAATGTTTAAAAGCAGTAAGCTATAACACATTATTCGGTTAATGAAAACCATATAGTTAACGTCTAGTAGCGTTAATCTCTACACATATTTTCCATGTGCACATCTCATATTTTCTAAATGATCTAATATATTATCTATATTTGACATTCGAAGATTAAAAAATACATTATATTAGATTTTATTAAACTTTACGAAAAGCATATGATACTACGAGCAACAAACTTATGTAATATATACCCCAAGCCACCTTTTTGAGAAGTAATCATCTTACACTAGGCTAATTAAATTCCTATAAAAAAAAACCGGTCAAGTGCAGGTTGAACTTGCACAATTAGTGTTCCGTACGTTGATTGTTTTTAAAATAAAAATTTTTGTTAGGGTGGTATAAAATGATCAGTGACTTCACAAAACACACCCCAAAAGTTTGTTTCCAATCTTTACTGAAAACTGGTGACCTTGAAATTTTGTTTTTTTTTTAATATACCAGATAAATTATTAAAGGTAATGTACTCTGTATCTATACACCGTGGAGAATATTCCAGAATTTTTTCAAAATTTTTTGATCAGTACTTTTCGAGATAAGGTAGAGGACAGCGATTTTTTAAAAGTAATACGAAGAAAAGTGTGCGCAATTACATATATATATATATATATATATATATATATATATATATATATATATATATATATATATATATATATATATATATATATATATACATATATATATATATATATATATATATATATATATATACATATATTTTACTCGTCTTTTCACAAACTTTCATTTGACACCACACTCGATGACCTAGTAAAAAAAAATTTTTTCACTTCCGATTTCACCCCTCAAAACGAACCCCTTAAATCAAAAATTATGGTATAAAATGATCAGTGACTTCACAAAACACACCCCAAATGTGTTTCCAATAAATTTTGTTTCCAATCTTTACTGAAATCTGATGACCTTGAAATTTTTGTTTTTTTTATATACCATATAAATTATTAAAGGTAATGCACTCGTGATAATTTTCGTTCAATCTACACCCCGTGGAGAATATTCCAGAATTTTTTCGAAATTTTTTGATAAGTACTTTTCGAGATAAGGCCCGGGACAGCGATTTTTCGCGAATTTTTAAAAATAATACAAAGAAAAGTGCGCGCAAGTATAATATTATATATATATTTTTTACTCGTGTTTTCACAAGCTTTCATTTGACACCACACTCGATGACCTAGTAAAAAAATTTTTTTTTCACTTCCGACTTCACCCCCCAAAACTAACCCCTTAAGTCAAAATTTAATTCTCAAAACTACATGGCTCTGATGAGGCCGTCAATTCCTATATTATTACCAAATTTCACCTTTCTATGTCAAATAGTTTCGGAGAAAATCGGGTGTGACAGACAGACAGACAGACAGACAGACAGACAGGCAGACAGGCAGACAGGCAGACAGACAGACAGACAGACAGACAGACAGACAGACAGACAGACACCGAAGTGATCTTATAAGTGTTCCGTACGGAACACTAAAAATAAGTTTAAGAAATTCTTTGTTATAATTCTGCGTGTTTAGAAAACTGTCATACATAAAAACCAGCTTTTTCTAAGATATATATTATGTATATTATTAGTTTTCCGTGCAGAACACTTATAAGATCACTTCGGTGTCTGTCTGTCTGTCCGTCTGTCTGTCCATCTGTCTGTCACATCCGATTTTCTCTAAAACGGTTTGACATAGAGAGTTAAAATTTGGTACAAATACAGGAATTGATGGCATCATCAGAGCCGTGTAGTTTTAAAAGTTAAATTTTGACTTAAGGGGTTAGTTTTGAGGGGTGAAATCGAAAGTGAAAAAAAATCGATTGGGATGTCAAATAAAAACTTCTAAAAATACGAGTTCAAAAATATATATAACTAGCCATGCCCGCGACTCCGCTCGCGTGGACTTGATTCACTACTATCGTCACTGCTTATTCCTATTGTTACCTAACGTAATAAAATATCTGCCATTATTTCCCCTGATCTCCCATTATTTCTCCTCATCTCTCATTGTTTCTACATAATTTCCACTATCTAGTACCTGTACTCATCTCCCATTGTTTCTTCTTATCTCCCATTATTTCTCCTTATCTCCCATTATCTCACCTTATCTCCAATTATCTAGGATTATCTCGACTTATCTCGCAATATTTCTCCTTATCTCCAATTATTTCTCCCTATCTTTCATTATCTCACCATAACTCCCATTATCTAGACTTATCTCTCCTTATCTCACATTATTTCTCCTTATCTCCCATTATCTCACCTTATCTCCCATTATCTAGGCTTATATCGAATTATATAGAACATATGCATAAATTTATAAAAACACGTAAATCAGATAAGTGGTTCTCAAGTGCTAAGCGCACTAACGGACAGACAGAGAGACGTTGCATTTTATATATATTATATTCTTTGCAACATGATATTGTTCCATATTTAATGGTTTAGGCAGTGTATTGCAAGAGAACGCGCTAACGGTAACCTCTTTTCCGACTTGATTCAATATTATCGTCACTGTTTATTCTTTATGTTACCTAACACAATAAAATATATCCTATAACCTGGCCAGAGAACATACGTATGTTTTAAAAAAAAAGCGCGTAAATCAGTTAAATGATTCTCCAGTGATAAGCGCACTAACGGACAGAGAGACAGACAGACAGGCAGAGAGACAGGCAGACAGACAGAGAGACGTTACATTTTATATATATTATAGACAGAAGATTATAGATAACCTGGCCGGAGAACAAATGTATGAATTAAAGAAAAACACGTAAATCGGATAAGTGGTTCTCGAGTGATAAGCGCACTAACGGACAAACAGACAGACAGAGAGACGTTGCATTTTATATATATTATATTCCTTGCTACATGATATTTTTCCATATTTAATGCTTTAGGCAGTGTAACGCAAGAGAACGCGCTAGCGGGAAACTTTTCTCCAACTTAATTCAATATTATCGTCACTGCTTATTTCTTATGTTACCTAACCTAATAAAATATATCCTATAACCTCGACAGAGAACATATGTATGTTTAAAAAAAAAAGCACGTAAATCGGATAAGTGGTTCTCCAGTGATAAGCGCACAAACGGACAAACAGACAGAGATACGTCGCTTTATATATATTATAGATATCCTTTGCTACATGATATTGTTCCATATTTAGTAATTTAGGCAGTGTATTGCAAGAGAACGCGCTAGCGGCGAACTTTTTTTTCCGATTTGATTCACTATTATTGTCACTGCTTATTCCTCATGTTACCTGACGTAATAAAATATAGCCTATAATATGGCCAGAAAACATATGTATCTTTAAACAAAAAAAAGTACGTAAATCGGATAAGTGATTCTTCAGTGATAAGCGCATCAACGGACAGACAGACACAGATACGTTGCACTTTATATATATATATATATATATATATATATATATATATATATATATATTATAGATGTAATAAAATATATATCTATAACCTGGTCAGAGAAGAAAGTATGAATTTAAAACATCACGTAAATCGGATAAGTGATTCTCGAGGGATAAACGCACTAACGGACAGATAGACAGACAGAGACACGTTGTATTTTATATATATTATAGATATAGATTATTATTATTGTTATATAACCTGTCCAAAGAATACATGTATGAATTTAAAAAAAGACACTTAAATCGGACAAGTGGTTCTCGCGTGTTAAACGCACTAATGGACAGACAGACAGAGAGACATTGCATTTTATATATATTATAGATTATAGATATTCTTTGCTACATAATATTGTTCCATATTTAATGGTTTAGGCTGTCTATTGCAAGGGAATGCGCTAGCGACAAACTTTTTTCCGACTTCATTCACTGTTATCGTCGCTGCTCATTCCTTATGCTACTTATCTTAATAAAATATAGCCTATAACCTAGCCAGAGAACATATGTATGTTTTAAAAAAAATACGTAAATCGGATAAGGGTGTCAAAGTACTTACTACTTTTATTTTAGTTTTTCTTAAGTAGCTATCTTAATAACTATACTATTTGTACAAGATTCGGTGCTAAGTGGTTTTCTGGGATGAGAAGTCGAAATCAGCTCACAGTTTTATTGTATATTGCGCTACTTATTGCACTGTGTATACTTTTAAATTGTCATAACTTTTTTATACCACTCTGTATGATATTTTTAATTAAATACTCGTATTCTCCGCCTTCTCTTGTCTAAAAAAGCTCATTTGGTAAATGTTACTCCGAGCAACAGTTTCGGAGATAGTGGGATGTTTGTTCCTATTTTTTAATTCCATTGTCAAATTCGTAAATGCATTCCTTCACACGTTTCTTTACATTGTATAGTTACTTGGCAATGCTTAAAAGTCACCCTGGCAATGACGTAAGATATCATATGTTCTATGACTTAATTGGCTTGTAATAATACTGACAGAAAGTAATTTTTGACAGATATCAAACAAGTTTTACCAGTATTAACGAGAATTAATCCCTTCTCAAGCTCAACAGTGTTTTAAATCTAGATTATTATGGAGTACGCTTTGGGTGAGCATACTAATATGACGGTCGCAAAAGTCGGACTCGTAACCACCAGATTTTTGCCAATATTGAAAGACGACATCGAGAAATTGGACAATTTAAGCCGATCAGGAATAATGCAGTGCAGCCTTCACAACCTAGATCACCCGATGTTGAAGAGGAAATCCTTGAAATTGTTTTTTCGATAATCCTGGAATCAGCACTCGTTTAATTGAACGTCAAACGGGAGTATCAAAAAGTACAACTAACCGGATTATTAGACAACAAATTATTCACTCCTTTCATATACAGTCCGTTTAGGAGCTCTTAGCTCCAGATCTTGGATCCCGTTTGCATTTTTCACAAATTATTCGAGCAAGCATAGCGACTGTTCCGGCTTTTCGCAATAAAATTCTGTTTACAGACGAAGCACGCTTTACTCGACGTAGTATGACAAATATGGTGTGCAACAAAGACAGTTTCAAAACGAATTCAGTATCAATATCTGGATGGAATTTGTGATGAACTATCTGATCGTGCCGTTTAGATTACCAGATCGATTTGATGGTGACATTTACTTGAATTTCATCCGTAAAATTATTCCTGAATTATTGGAAAACCTACCCATTAATTTACGTCTCGGTATGTGGTTTTTCATGCACGATGGTTCATCACCCTAATTTGCGCGTAACGTGAGAATTTTTTTTTCAACCAAAGTTACCCAGATTAATGGATCGAAAGAGGTGAAGATGCTCCTATTCACTGGCAACCTCGTTCCCAAAACTTAAATCCATGCGAGTTTTTCCTTTGGGGTGCATCGAAATCGAAAGTTTATCAAGTTCAAATCGACAACATTGAGCAATTGTGGAATAGAATGCAAAATGCTGCTAACGCTTTACGAGATGAAAATATTTTAAGAAGAGTACATTTAAATGTTCTGCGACGTATTAATTTACGCATTAACGAAGGTGGCGGCCATATTGAACATTTATTGTGAAACCAATACCTTGTCAGTTGAACGATTAAACTTTTTTCGAATTTATCAATTTGTGGGTAATCGTTTATGCGCTTAGCCAGTTGGTTTTTACATTCTTACTGTTGTTGGCCTGTTGGTCTTTAAATTTATTATTGTTGTTAGCCTGTTTGCCTCCAAATTTCGAAGACCTGTCCTAAGCCTGGATGAAGTGTAAAGGAACGCATTTGCGAATTTGACAATGGAATTAAAAAATGGAAACAAACATCCCATTACTCAGAAACTGTTGCTCGGAGCAATATTTACCAAAAGAGCTTTTTTAGACAGAAGAAGGCGAAAAATACGAACATTTAATTAAAAATATCATACAGAGTGGTATAAAATAGTTATGACAGTTTAAAAGTGCGTGCAAAAAGTGGCGCCCCCTAGAATTTACAACAAAACTGTTTCCGATTTCTCATCTCAGAAAACCCCTTAACACCGAATCTTGTATAAACAGTACAATTATTAAGAAGGCTACTTACGGAAAACTTAAATAAAAGTATAAATTTGACACTCTGTATTTCAAAAATTACGAATTTTGAACTAAGGTAAGTTGGATTAAATGATCATATTTTCATCGCAGAAATCCACAGAAACTCTATGTACAGGGTGGTCCAAATTGGAGACTTTTAAAGGTAACCCCCAGATATACAGGGTATTTTTCAAAAATCTGCATTTTAGAAAAATGTTTGTAATTCTTTTCCTATTGAAAATTTTTGATTTCTGTAAAAACATTCTCAAAGCACTTTTTCACGTGGATTTCAACAGTGTAAGTTACATTTTTTCACAACTAATATTTTAATAGTTATTAACTCAAAAATATATTTTTTAAATGGGACACCCTCTATATTTTTCCTTATCCGAATAGAGCTTTATGTTAGCATTCTATATATATAAGCACACTTTATATTTTACTTAAATCTACTTCAAAATAAAAAGGTTTTCAGTTTTTACGTCACTTTTAAATGCACATTTTGTGAAGTAGGCTTTGGACGGAGCGGCAACATCAATTGTTTATCGATAGCAGTCAAATCGTAAAAAAAAAAAATCCCAGAAGTAACTCTAAGAGTCATAACTACAATGAAATGAAAAAACAATAAAACAATTTATTCCGAGTAGAGCAAACTAAAACAAAACATGTTTTTATAAGAGATTTTCGATATGTCGACCAGTTTCATTTACGCATAGGCGGCACCTTTTCTGGACACTTCTTACCGAGTTGATTAGTTCAAGCGGAGTGAGAGCTGTAAAACTTTGTATCACTGCGACTTCTAACTCTTCCCTGGTGTTTGTCGGCAATTTAAAAATTAGGTCTTTCAATCTTCCCCAGAGATAGAAGTCCATGGGTGTTAAATCCGGTGACCTTACCGGCCAACGGTTCGGACCTTGGATGGCTATCCAGTTATTGTCGAAATTGGCCGATAAAAAATTACTGATAACTGCAGTGTTATGAGGGGGTGCCCCGTCATGTTGAAAAAAGGTCCATTAACGACAGTTAATCAACAAGAGATTCTATTTGCTGCCTTAAAATTTGTAAATATTTCTGAAAGGTGAGTGTTCCTTCGTAAATAAATGGACCTATAACCTCTAAAAATTGCTGCCCACATATTAAATCCAAATCTGCCTTGATTTCTTTGCTCCACAACTAAATGAGGATTTTCTGGTGCCCACATATAAGAATTGTAACGGTTAAAAATACCTGCATTGCTTACATAAGCTTCGTCTGTCCAAATGCAATTTAATAAAAAATTCGGAACATGGTTACAATTCTCCAGAAACCATTGGTAAAAATCCATACGCCGTTGAAAATCTCCGTCTCTAAAGCGACGAGCTTTTCTTGTCCTATATGGCCTGAATTTGTGCTTTTTCAAAGTACGATTTACGTTAGTTCTTGGTAGTCCAGTGGATTCTTTTAACTGTCGGGTTGAAGTGGGATTATTTCTGATAGTTCCTAAAACTACTATTTCTTCTAACTCCTTATCCCTGTTTGATGCATAATTTTTGGGTCGTTTCTTTTCAAACTGGCCACTATTAAGTAGGTTATGTCGCAATCGAGCAAATATATCCTTGAAGGGTTGACACCTCTCTGGATATCCTTCGTGGTACAAATTACTTGCCGTTTTCGAATTTTCTCCGATTTGTATAAAACTCACTATCATATCCCATTTTTTCGTAATTTTCAACTTCATTGCGATTTATTTGACAATTCAATAACTGATCCTGAAGTAAAATTTGACAACTACGAGTAAACAATTG
>CM032455.1:10106386-10123886 GCA_019049505.1 Pachyrhynchus sulphureomaculatus | reverse complement strand
ATCCTTCGAACACTTTCCATGAAAATACTTATAGAACAGACTCAAGTCGCCAACCGTTCTTCGATGTTCCAGCGAATCAAGGCAGTCGGTCAGTTCCGAGTTTCCTATCAGACGAACAGCTCTTCTCTGAACAGAATCCAACAAATGCAGTGTGTGTTGGGAGCGGAGCCTCAAACATGGGAGCAGTATTCCATAGTTGGTCTAATTTGAGCTTTGTAAAGAATTAACAGTTCTTGTGGAGTGTAAAGCTTTCTGGTTCGAAATAATATTCCCAACTTTTGAGAAGCTCTCCTTGCTATGCCTGCAACATGTTCATGCCAGGACATATTTGCTCCCCAATTAACGCCCAACAAACAGTGACGATGCTAAGGGAATGGAGTGCCTCCACATGACTATGTCGGGTTCAGAAACGTTAACTTTTCTAGAAAAAACTGCCGCCTGGGTTTTTGTAGCGTTAAATTCCACTTGGTTACTGTCACCCCAAGATAGAATTTCTTCCAGGTCTTTGTTAAGTTGAACGACCTCCTGCTATCTGTGGATATTCGCCTGAGTAGCCGATGTCCGAGCATTCAAAGTGAATGAAGAGATGAGCGTACTGTCATCTGCAAAGCTGTAGATTGGATACCCGATCCTTTCCAACAGATCGTTAATGTAAATGAGAAAAAGAGTAGGAGACAGTATGGAGCCTTGGGGCACACCGTCGTTAATAGTGAAAGTGAAATTTAGTACCCATATATTAGAAGAAGAAAGAAAAGTTAGTGGTACAAGACGACACGTGTGCGTAAAAAGCATTCACGTTGATCTTGAATAGAATTTCTTCTAGGTCTTTGTTAAGTTGAATGACTGCTTTCAGCTGTTTGCGGATATTTGCAGGAATAGCCGATGTTTAAGCAATGAAAATGAATGAAGAAAAAATCGTACTGTCATCTGCAAAACTACAGATTGGTTAAAGTAAATGACAAAGAAACTAGGACACACAGGCTATTAAAGTTTCCTTATACTATAAAATAGTTTTTGTGAAAAGTTTTTCTCTCGGTCATCAGTTTTTAAATTGTTTTTAAAAGCTAAGTTTCACTGTAGAAAATGACCCCTTATGGTAAAAATCCCCTTCCCCTGTCTGCCGGCGTGAATTTTGAGTTTAGGCTTTTGAAGTTTAGGTAAGAAAAAGTTCTTTTCCTTAAGAACAATTTTATCCTTTAGTGATCTTTTTTCCAAAATATACGACGTTCATCAACAAGAAGTTCTATTTGCTGCCTTAAAATTTCTAAATCTCTTTGAGAGGTGAGTGTTCCTTAGTAAATAAATGGACCTATAACCTTGCTTCTAAAAATTCCTGCCCACACATTAAATCCAAATCTGCCTTGATTTTTTTGCTCCACAACTAAATGAGGATTTTCTTGTGCCCACGTATAAGAATTGTAACGGTTAAAAATACCTGCATTGCTTCCATAAGCTTCGTCTCTCCAAATGCAATTTAATGAAAAATTCGGAACATGGTTACAATTCTTCAGAACCTATTAGCAAAAATCCATACACCGTTGAAAATCTCAGTCTCTAAGGCGACGAACTTTTCTTGTCCTATATGGCCTGAATTTGTGCTTCTTCAAAGTACGACTTACGTTAGTTTCTTGGTAGTCCAGTGGATTCTTTTAACGGTCGGATCGGGTTGAAGTGTTGGGACTATTTCCGATAGTTCCTAAAACTACTATTTCTTCTAACTCCTTATCCCTGTTTGATGCATAATTTTTGAGTCGTTTCTTTTCAAACTGGCCACTATTAACTAGGTTATGTCGCAATCGAGCGAATATATCCTTGAAGGGTTGACGCCTCTCTGGATACCATTCATGGTATTACTTGCCGCTTCCAAATTTTCTCCGGTTTGTATGAAAACACACTATCATATCCCATTCTTCGTAATTTTCAAACTTCATTGCGATTTATTCGACAATTCAATAACTGATCCTGTAACTGAATGTAAAGTATAAATTTTGTAGGAGCCACACTCGCGAAAATGGCACTATAAATGGATATTCTTAAATTCTTTCCAAAGTAAGATAAAACGAACAAAAACAATTGCTACTATATCCGCCAAGACCGCCTAAGTCTAAGATTTTAAATCAGTTTTTGCCGGTCACATGTCAAACAAATGTCAACTTGTGATATATCGTTAGAAAGAGAATTGCAAAGCGAATTGAAATTGATAAAAAAAATATGCAGGATTTCATTAAAAATAAGAAAGTTGCAGTCAGTTCCGGTCAAACCGGAAGTATTTAAAAATATTTCTTAAGTGATGAAAATGCGTCATAATGTCCTATTCTGGCATCTAAAAATGCAAATATGTAACTTTCAAATTAAAAAAATTAAAGGGTGTTACATGTTGGCTGTGTCATCCGTATATATATATACATATATATATATATATATATATATATATATATATATATATATATATATATATATATATATATATACAGTAGAACCCTGGTTATCCGAGGTAACGTGGGGGGGCATCTTCTTTTTCTCGCTGCAATATTTCTCCATCTATTAAGAAGAAGCAAATCAGCTGGGGTTGCCTCTGGTTGTTGTTCGATTTACCTCAAAGCTTTTTCCAAAGAAGCAAAACCTTCTCGATGAGAGATCTCGGTGAGAGACTGTTCATCCACGCCGCTTCGTCATCGTCATCGTCATCTGATTTTTCGGTTTCCTGAAAGGCATTCGTTATTTCTTCAATACTCATTTCTTCTTCTAAATCATCTGCTGTAATCCATTCAACACCATCTTCTCTTGTCACATTTTCGCAACCTTTTAATTTTTGCATTAATTCAAATAAACCTTTTTCTTTTTCTTCTATCTCGCTGTCAAAATTTGAACAGGACATTTCTCCATGGCTTCTCAATTTCAAAGGTAATTCATTTAATGGAGTATCATCTTCACTGTCATTATAGTTCTCAAAACCAATAACTTTTGACCATGATTTTTGAATAGTGGTAGTACACACAGAATCTCAAGCTTGACTTACCCAGTAAATAACATTTTTCAGTGTAACCTTTCTCATCCCATTGATAATATCCTCCTTTTCTGCGTATTCTAACAGATGTTCAAGATATAAACGCCTATAATTTTTTAAAATGTTTTCGAGCATGCCTTGATCCATTGGTTGCATTATGCTGGTTATATTTGGAGGAAAAAATTTTACAAAAAATATCGCCAACATGAAATCCTTCTCCAGGGTGAGAGGGGGCATTATCCATTAACAAAATTGCTTTAATAGGAAGACGGTTTCTGTTCAAAAATTTAGTCACAGATGGTACGAATTCTTCAAACCAGTTAGTAAAGAAGGTCGCATCCATCCATGAGCTCTCCTGACTTTTGTAATAGACTGGTAGGGCTTTGGGTGAGATGTCTTTTAAAGCTCTTGGACGTGTAGACTTGCCAATCACCATCAGTGGGTTTTGTGCTTGCCAGATGCATTGGAACATACCATTATAGTTAATCTTTCCTTACTTCGTTTGTGGAGCTGATTTTGCCTGTCGAGATGCCAATGTTTTTGATGGAAGCATTTTATAATTCAGACCAGTTTCGTCACACTTGTAAATTTGATCACATGTGTATCCACAATCTTCGAATTGCTTTTTAAAGTTCTGCTTAAACTTCTCAATTGATGACACATCAGCAGAAAGTTTTTCAGCACATACAGTCAGTTGTCGTACACCGTACGGTTTTTTCCAGCGGTCAAGCCATCCAGAACTGGCGGTAAACTGATCCATCTCTGGGAATTGCCTACTAATCATTATTGCTTTCTGTTGTAAAATTGGACCTGACAGAGGCACACCTTTTGATCTCTGTTGGTTAAACCACATGAATAAAGCTTCGTTAACCTTTTCATAGCCGCCGGTTTCCATTGATTTTCTTCCTGAGGACGAGCAGGCTTGATTTATACACCACTCTTCTATTTTTGTGTGGTTTCTTTTCCAATCTCCAACTGTTACCTCACCTACTCCATAATCTCGTGCAACAACTTTAATTGTCTCTCCTGCTTTAATTCTTCTGATGGCTTTTAATTTTTCTTCAATAGGAACGACGATTCTTTTACGCTTCTTTTGCTCCATTATAATACGAAAAACAAAAACTGAAACAAAGCAGTTCGTATTAATTACACTTAACTACCAGAACTCCAACCAAATAAATTATGTGAGTATACTCGTACTTTTCCGTAGTAAACGCTATAAGGCACTGCATTCACGCAAATTTACATGCTGAAAGAGTCCAAAAACATAAATAGGGGAACCCCTCACACGAGCCAGGGGGATTCCCCGAAGGCCCCGACTATTTTAAATGGAAATATGTACATACATATTTTAGAAGCTCGGTTAATACGCAACATAGACGCGCGTACCTCGGATAATCAGGTTCTTAGATTGGCTCGGTTAATCCGGAGCTCGGATAATCGCGACTCGGTTAATCGGGGTTCTACTATATATATATATATATATATATATATATATATATATATATATATATATATATATATATATATATATACATATGACAAGTAAAGAAAAAAAATTATTCTGATTTCGGGATAAAGGTATTACAGAAAAGTAAATTATAATATCAAGAAAACGCGAATCGAATGTTTGAGAGTGCACACTGAATTAGCAGAACAATACTACCCACTAAAATTCTTAAACAACCGTTGAAAGCTTTTTGTGTAAGTTATGGTTTGTGTAGGTTTAAACTACGTCATAGTAAGATAAATGAATGCACATAATTTGCCTCAAATACTCCATTCAGTGAAGCCGCTTTTAGAGTCGGGAAAGTTTGCTGTAAAGCAAGTTATTGAAATTTTTTCAGTTCATTAATTCCCAAGTGCAATCCTACGAAAGACATAAAATCGTTATCTAAAAATATATTACCCAATTTTTTTGTTTTAGACTTTGGTAATTATGTTGAAATAGGTTTTAATATATGTCAAGTAAATCTGTAATTATGATGGTGAGTTTCAAAGTTTGTTAGGGTAACAGAAAATGTTTTTTATCGATATTAGATCATTCAGTATATCCAGTAAAACTAGCCCTATTATCTTTCTGTCATCTACAGATGTTAACTTCGTCTTAAACAGCTATGACTGCAATGAAACTCGTATAATTAGGGAAAAGGAGGTGGCAATTCAATATGTCTCCAATAAAAGCTACTATGGCCATAGCCATCCAATGAAAATAAAATGTAATCCGAACCCTGATTTTGAAACCTCTAAACGTCTATCACAATATATATTATGGGAGACCCAAAATTATTTTTTTTCTTTTAGATATTTTAAATTAGGTTTTATTTCTAAACAGAGCACTGAAAGCTTTTTGAAGTGCAAATTTTGAAGAAAAATACATCTATAATATATATAAAATGCAACGTCTCTCTGTCTGTCTGTCTGTCGTCTGTCCGTTAGTGTGCTTATCACTGGAGAACCACTTATCCGATTTACGTACTTTTTTTTTTTAAAACATACATATGTTCTCTGGCCAGGTTATAGGCTATATTTTATTACGATAGGTAGCATAAGGAATGAGCAGTGACGTAAAATAGTGAATGAAGTCGGAAAAAAGTTTGCCGCTAACGCGTTCCATTCCACAGCCTAAATCATTAAATATGGAACAATATTATGTAGCAGAGAATATCTATAATCTATAATATATATAAAATGGAATGTCTCTCTGTCTGTCTGTCTGTCCATTAGTGCGTTTATCACGCGAGAATCACTTATCCGATTTACGTGTCTTTTTTTAAATTCATACATATACTCTTTGGTCAGGTTATATAATAATAATAATAATCTATATCTATAATATGTATAAAATGCAACGTATCTCTGTCTGTCTGTCTATCCGTTAGTGCGCTTATCCCTCGAGAACCACTTATCCGTTTTACGTGATTTTTTAAATTCATACATATGTTCTCTGACCAGGTTATATGTATTTTATTACATCTATAATATATATAAAATGCAACGTATTTCTGTCTGTCCGTTAGTGCGCTTATCACTAGAGAACCACTTATCCGATTTACGTGCTTTTTTTAAACATGCTAAACCATTAAATATGGAACAATATCATGTAGCAAAGAATATCTATAATTATATATAAAATGTAACGTCTCTCTGTCTGTCTGTCTGTCTGTCTGTCCGTTAGTGCGTTTATCACTGGAGAACCACTTATCCGATTTTCGTGCTTTTTTTTTAAACATACATATGTTCTCTGGCCAGGTTATAGGATATATTTTATTACGTTAGGTGAGGAATAAGCAGTGACGATAATAGTGAATCAAGTCGGACAAAGTTTGCCGCTAGCGCGTTCTCTTGCAATACACTGCCTAAAGCATTAAATATGGAATAATATCATGTAGCAAAGAATATAATATATATATAATATGCAACGTCTCTCTGTCTGTCTATCTATCTGTCCATTAGTGCGCTTATCACTCGAGAACCACTTATCCGATTTACGTGTTTTTTATAAATTTATACAAATGTTCTATATAATTCGATATAAGCCTAGATAATGGGAGATAAGGTGAAATAATGGGAAATAAGGAGAAATAATGAGAGATAAGTTGAAATAAGCCTCGATAATGGGAGATAAGGTGAGATAATGTGAGATAAGTTTAAATAATGGGAGATAAGGAGAAATAATGGGAAATAAGCAGAGATAAGTCTAGATAATGGGAGTTAGGGTGAGATAATGGGAGATAAGAAGAAATAATGGGAGATAAGGAGAAATATTGCGAGATAAGTCGAGATAAGCCTAGATAATGGGAAATAAGATGATGGTGATAATGGGGAGATAAGGAGAAATAATGGGAGATAAGGAGAAATAATGGAAGATGAGCAGAGATAAGCCTAGATAATGGAGATTATGTAGAGATAATGGGAGATAAGTAGAAATATTGGGAGATAAGGGGAAATAATGGGAGATACTTTATTACGTTGGGTAACATAAGGAATAAGCAGTGACGATAGTAGTGAATCAAGTCCACGCGAGCGGAGACGCGGGCCCTGCTAGTTTTAATATATATAAAAAAAACAGTCTATTAAGAAAAAAAACATGTAAACAAAAATTACAAAAATAATTATTCACGATGAAGAATCCCACATCTCTTCATCCGCACCCGAGCTCCATTCACCGACTTGCTCCGCGAATTTCTCTTCTTCTTCGAAACTTTCGTCGTTAATATTGAGTTCAGCAGAAACACGCATTTGTATTGCTTCTTTACTAAACGACATAGATCTTTTTCGGGTTTTTGTCCTTATAATAGATATTAAGGGATCTGAGCTGAGCAATAATCTGTTGAGGATATCTAAATTGCATTCTTCTCTTCAGAATTTTCTAGCAAAATTTTGCCGGTATAAGTGAAAGTGCTTGTTTCGTGCCTCTACTGTTTGCTCTGACAGTAATTCAACGGGCAAAAGTGCCTTTTCTATTACTGTTGCACCGTGAATTAATATTTTGTGCATCGTAGGAACCATGGGATGCCAGGGCATTAGCTGCCATTTTTACACGGGAAGCTTGCATGACAAATGCAGAATATTTTCGAATAATGGGATCCTAGCGTGCAATACAGACAAACTCAAACTCTAATGTATCTGTGTCGACGTTATTTTTTACATTGAGATCATTAAACTGCTTTGAACTAGCACCCCATATGTAGCATCTCATTGTTGAAGTAGCAGCATTGCACACTTTTGCATCGACTATAGTTAGCGTCTTTATATGTTTCATGGAAAAGGAGACGTCTCCTTATACGAATTCGCTGTTTACCAAAGCATATTCTATGTAAGTAATTTCTGAACAAATTTAATCCTCATTAGCTGACAGTATCGTGACAAAGAGGGAATTGAAATCTGCCAAATAAGTTTCTTATTTGTCTCACAAATCAATTGTAGTAGAACGAAGCAACTTTGAAAAATGTGGCTGTCAATTGCATCTTCTTTTAGCTTTTTTGCTTAAATTGTGCTTGTGGCGATCCGTCACATCCTCATTTTGAAATGAGTCTCAATGATCGACGTTCTTCTAGATTTAATTCTTCTAGTACATTCTCCAAATATGTGGCCAAACGTTTAACCGTGTGATCCAATAAATGTTTTAAGTTAATTTCAGCATATGTTTTAGTTAACTGATCAGCCTCTTTCGCCGGATGACAAGTCATTTTTGCTTGCTCTAGCACGATGTAAACTCGGATAATACTTCTTGTTACTATTTCTTATTATTTCATACTGTGTCCTTGAGAGGTCAGCTTCTAGAAACATTGGGAGGGCGGCTATTGGATTTAGTTGTAATTATTTTTCAAGGTGCTTTGGCATTTTGTATGCTTTCTGATATGCTTGGGCTATCTGATGAGAATTAGTTATGTCTTTTAGAATACTGAACGCAATGTTCTCTCCAGAATTTTGAAGGGATGTTTGAGCAGCACGCATCATTACTTCTTTATCTACAGCACATCGTATTCTCTTTTTCTACGTTTATTCCTCTCACTTGATTCTTCAAATGACTTTGTTGGTCGACCAGAGGAACGATGTTTTATCCTAGCTTTTCAAATGTTCCTTGTGACCATTCTGTTTAAGAAAAACTTCTGCTTTTTTATGCACTTTTGCCCACTTTTTCTTCAATTGTGACTTCAAATAAGAGAACTTATGCGTCAGTTCCTTCCTTTGTTCATCACAATATTTATCTTGCCATAAATTATAACTCTCAGGTCATCAATTTTTCTTTCAAATTTGGCAAATTTTGCTCCTACATTTTACCAAAAAGTAATCTACGTGTTACTACACGAGCACCTAAAGTGTCCTCGGATCCTAGAACAAAATAAAAACTGTTTAAATTAAAAAAAAAAATAAATAAAACAAAATACTACGTGGTTCTCACCGTCTGATTTAAAGACCATGAAAACCTCGATTTCACGGAAAATCATGGCTAATATTGATATATTTGATTAGTGCAAATACTCTTTTTTCTGTTAAAGCCAATGAAATCACTGGAGCGCCTCCTGAAGTACAACAAATATCTTTTTAAATGCCGAAAAACGGGTTTTCGTACAACAATTTCGAGTACGAGGCTGGTTTGAAAAGTCCGTGCAAAGTCCGAGAGATGGCACCATCGGCGCGTATCGAGGTCATGTTTAGTTAGTAGCATCTCTTGAATGAACGCACACCAAGTTTCAGCCATATTGGTCTATTTCTTTGTGTTTGGCATTCGTGTGAATCAAGGAAGTCGAGTGATTTTCAAGAAATGGACGAAAAAGAAATTTCGTGTGGTGATTAAACATTACTTTATGAAAGGCAAAACGCCTCAGGAGACTAAAGAGAAGCTTGATAAACATTATGGTGACTCTGCACCTTCGATTAGAACAGTTTATAAGTGGTTTCAAAATTTTCGGACTGGCCATATGGGCACAAGTGACGCTGAACGTTCTGGACGGCCTGTGGAGGTTACGACTCCAGAAATCATTGATCAAATCCATGATATGGTGATGGATGACAGAAGAGTTAAGGTGCGTGAGATTGCTAGTGCTGTGGGCATCTCGACTGAACGGGTACATAATATTTTGCATAAACATTTGGACATGAGAAAGCTATCCGCAAGATGGGTGCCGCGATTGCTCACGCTTGACCAAAAACGGAATCGTGTGAAGTGTTGCAAGGATGGTTTGCAGCTGTTCCAGAAGAATCCGGAGGACTTTAAGCGTCGTTTCGTCACTGTCGATGAAACATGGATACATTACTATACTCCCTGAGACCAAACAACAATCTAAACAATGGGTTACCAAGGGGAAATCTGCACCAAAAAAGGCGAAGACCGTTCCTTCGGCCGGAAAGGTTTATGGCGACTGTCTTTTGGGATTCGCAAGGGATAATCCTCATCGACTATCTGGAAAAGGGTAAAATTATTACAGGTGAATACTATTCATTGTTATTGGACCGTTTGAAAAACCGAGCTGAAAGAAAAACGCCCGCGATTGGCCCACAAGAAAGTCCTTTTCCATCACGACAACGCACCAGCACACACCTCAGCAGTTGTGGTCGCAAAATTAATGGAAATAGGATTCCAACTCGTTTCACATCCCCCTATTCTCCAGACTTGGCTCCCTCGGGGACTACTATTTGTTCCCCAATTTGAAGAAATGGCTGGCGGGACAAAGATGTTATTCAAACGAGGAGGTGATTGCAGACACTAATGGATATTTTGCAGACTTGGACAAATCCTATTATTCGAAAGGGATCAACAAACTAGAACATCGTTGGACGAAGTGTATAAGCCTAAAAGGAGACTATGTCGAAAAATAAAGAAGGTTTACCCCAAACACATAAGTAGTTTTTATTTTTGCACGGACTTTTCAAACCAGCCTCGTAACATTTTCTACCTGCAAAACATTGCCAATTATTTAAAAGTAAAATACATAAAAATGATCAATATGTATGAGCACTTACCTGTAATATTTTAATCTATTACAATTTTCTTCAAGAAAAACTCCAGAAAAGATTTATGCCTATTCAACATTGTTAGATAGTAATTTTTTTCTACCTGGGACACAAGTTTTAGGAAATCGATTTACGGCCGCCTAAAAAGTTAACATTACGGAGGCCGACATAGTTGTGTTGGGACACTGCATTCCTCTAGCGTCGTCACTCAATTGGTTGGGCGTTAATTTGCGAGCAAATATGTCTTGGAATAAATATATTGTATACGTTCGCAAAGATAGCTTCTCAAAATATGGAAATATTATTTCAAACTAGAAAGTTTTATACTTCACAACAACTTTTAATTCTGTGTAAATCTTAAATTCGACTAATGATGGAATACTGCTCGCATGTCTGCGGCTCTGCTCTCAAAGTTGAGATTGAAATTGGAGACAAAAAAACTCACCAGCAACCATAATTCCTTAAGAGATTAAGTAGGCGGTTGACGACTTGAGCCTATCCGACAAGTACTTTCAATGAAAATGTTCCATCGACATAATCAGCTTAATTCCTCCTAGAGCGGTGCGTGCCACGAATATACTTCGCGCTAATATGTCACATTCATACGAGGTTCAGCTTGTCACGCCTCGTATAAAACTTTTCAGGTAGTCTTTTATATGGAATACCTTATCGGTTAGGAATGATTTGCCCAGGACTGTGTTTTATACCCAGTAAAATTTAAAGTAATTCAACGCTAACGTAGCGTTATATATATATATATATATATATATATATATATATATATATATATATATATATATATATATATATACATACATACATACATACATATATATATATATATATATATATATATATATTATATATATATATATATATATTAAAAAAATTTTCAACTGCAAGCATATTTTCAGATCGAAACGAATCAATATCTTCGATCTTTCTCTACCACATAAAATTTATATTAATCTATCACACTCCATCTTCATTACCAAAAATTGAAAATTTTTTCTCATTTTACTGGTTTACGGGATAAGCAGAAAGAACCAGGGCCAGCCATTTTTGGCCGTTTTGTATTTTTCCTGTTTAATTAGAATATTATGTAGTTAACAACATTATATTGGGGAGTGTCCTTTTGTGCTAATGATTGCTTGTTTTTTTGTTATAAAAAAAACAACTTTTGTAAGTCAATCATTTTTCTTTTTTCTTTCTTTTCATCATTTTAATGTACTCAAAAAATTTTCACTTAACATTATAAAGAAAGAAGAAAATTTTGTCTTTTCAGATGAAATAAATATAATTTCAAAAACTTGACTAACAAAAAAGGTTGTTTCACTACCCAAGGCCATAAATAATTAAATAAAGACTGCAGCCCCACTAAATTAAGAGTATACGTGTATATATATATATATATATATATATATATATATATATATATATATATATATATATATATATATATATATATATATATACATATATATATATATATATATATATATATATATATATATATATATATATATATATATATATATATATAGGTTATAATTAGGGCATATATGGCAAAAAATATGATAACTTTTCATAGACGACAAAGGTAAATATCATTGAGAGACATTTAGCCAAAAGCAAACACCACACTCATGAAGAGGGCAATTCTAATTTGTTATCTGTTTGCCTGCAGGTGATGTTTATTTGCGGCTTGTTTTCCAAATATGTTTGGCAAAGATATAGTAAATAGGCTTTCCACGTTGTATGTATTAACAGCAGTTCATACTCCAGAACAACCTCATTCGATTTAAACGAACTAAAATATTTTATATTGATAAAATGAAAATGTACAGAAGAAGATATATGATTTTAATTTTCATTTTACATTACATTTGTACAGTCCGTGCAGCCACTTGTGGTTAAGTTTTGAGTTGATATTAAAGCTCTGCTTCCGGTTAAATCGGGTGTTCCACAGAGTTCAATTTTAGGACCGTTGTTATTCCTCATATATTCGGCGAATGTGGTCGGGAGTATAAGAAACTGTCAATACCAGGCTTATGTTAATGACATGCGGTTGAGTCTAGGTTTTTTTAGTATAAAATATAGCATTGAGTATGTGATGAATTGGGAGCTAGAGGCTTTGACCCAAACCTTAAGAGTTACATAACCTAAAACTGAATTCCTTCAAATCGAAAATTATATATTTTGGAGACAATACGGCGGATGAGATGATACAATATATGAATATTAAAATAATAGGTTATTCATTAGTAGGGGAAATGAGTGTAAGATCTCTAGGGTTAGTAATTAACAAACAGTTGAAATTCACCGAACATATCACAGCAGTACCATAATTAAAAAAAACTTTTTTTAATTTAAAATTATTATATGCTAGTCGTCATTTTCTATCAAAGAATCTTAAAAAAGTATCATATGAATCTCTAGTGTTATCGTTAATCCTAGAGTTAATGGTTATGACGATGACTAAACAAGCTAATAAACAGACATAAGTTCAGGTTAAATATTCAGAATTCTACCTTTTTTACACGCGAAGAAAATAACACCAAGTATGTCTCCATACCATATAATCCGAAATATAGCAAGGGATTCAATAAGGTATTTAATAAGGTAGGCCTCAACTTAATCTATAAGTCATCAGACAAACTGAGGAATATCTTAGGAAATCCCAAAAGTAATATTCCTAATTGTGAGAAAAGTGAAATTTATCAAATTAGTTGTAATGATTGTGACAAAAAGTATGTTGGGCAAACTAAAAGGTCAATTAAAACACGATTTAAAGAACATTTAGCACACTTAAAATACAGTAGAGCAGAAAAGTCTAGCATTGCCGAACATGCCCTTGAAGCTGATCATATTGTAATATTAGATAATCTAAGATTAATTAAAAATGTATCTGATAGGAGATTGTTCAACGCATACGAAAGTATATAAATTATAATATGTAAAAGTAGTCTAAATAAAGACAGAGGGCCCATTCCTTATGGTCCCCTCTACTAGTTACTTGACCGGAACTGATGGCCTTACCTATGCCATTAGTTCCGCCTGAGTAATTCAAGGGTTAGGCTAAGTGTAAATAGGGTAGATTTGTAGTTTAGCTTTAGTCAATCATCTCTCCTGATGGTTAGCGAAACGCGCGTCGAGTACAAAAATAAAGTGTTTGGTATAGTGGTGATATATAGATATATACTGAGTACTAACCTTTTAAGTCAAAATTTAACTTTCAAAACTACACGGCTCTGATGGGGCCATCAATTCCTATACTGGTACCCAATTTCAGCTTTCTATGTCAAATAGTTTCAGAGAAAATAAGGTGTGACAGACGGGCAGACAGGCATAGACAGACAACCAGACGGACAGACACCGAAGTGATAGGCGTTCCGTACTGAACACTAAAAATGGCTTACATCCATTTTTTCCTATTTTAGATCTGGCTCACTTTTTCTTCTGTGGCTAAAGGGAAGTTGTGCATTTCTAAAATATCATCCTCGCTAATTTTTACATTTCGGTGCGCCGGTACCTCGATTCTCTTGGCGCGATAACTGTTGCAGAAAATGAATTATTTTTGTAAACATTTTTGATTACTCAATAGACGAGGGACTTTCCGAAGTTTTGTCTATAAAGTCCTAATCTGGAAATTTAAAGATGCGTAAATCGGATAAGTGGTTCTTAAGTGCTAAGCGCAATAACGGGCAGACAGACAGAGAGACGTTGCGTTTTATATATTATAGATTTTTTTTGAGAAATATTAACTTAAGAATTAAAAAAAAAAACACGTAAATCGGATAAGTGGTTGTCGAAAGATAAGCACACTAACGGACAGGCAGAGAGATATTCCGTTTTATATTTATTATATGGATCATTATTATTATATAACCTGACCAGAGAACATATATATGAATTTAAAAAAAAACCGTAAATCGGATAAGTGGTTCTTGAGTGATAAGCGCACTAACGGACAAATAGACAGACAGGCAGAGAGAAGTTACATTATATATATATATATATATATATATATATATATATATATATATATATACATATATATATATATATATATATATATATATATATATATATATATATATATATATATATATATATATATATATATAGGGTTGCAGGGAAAGTCGTCCTAGATAATTAAGGACGTTATAGTTTAGGTCGTTTCTGGCCGATTTGATTCTATGACATGATGTCCTAAACTTAACCGTTTTCGAGATATTGAAGTTTAAAGATTTTCTAAAAAAAAAACATGTTTTTTTTGCTTTTATATCGATTTTTTTTATTAGAGGTTCTCGAGTGCGATTTTTTGGTTATTTTTAGTTAGTCTGTATGTCAAGTATCAAAAATCATCAAAAAAATTTGAACTAGTTACTAACAGTTTCAAATGGCGGCTTGTTAATGTTTCTAAATTACGAATTTTTACCAAGTGTTTCCTACTTTAAATCAATAAAGAGAAAAAAAAATGTATGGAAGTTATTCTGCAAATTATTTTAAAAACTTTTACGTCTTTTTAGCTATCTAAAACAGTATAATATCTACTAGATCTATTGAAAATTCTAAGAAAATGAGATTTCAATAGGCCCAAATGTAGAGTAACATAATAATAGAATTTAGATACTACCAATTACCGGTTTACTACCTGCACCTTCAAACAATAAAAAGGTTGGGTAAGCATTTTTTTCCGGTCGAGGTACTCTCTGTGCGAGTGACATTTTCTGTTCACTAAACATTATTGAATGATTTTTAGTCTGCTCATGCGATTCGTCCGTGGTAGATGTGCTATACCGTGCTTTTCAAAAATATCTGTGTTTCATCTTCTGACTGTGTGAATTGGCTCGTAACTGGATTTTGATCTCTGCTTGTGAATATGGCAACGTATACCAAACGAGGAATATGCTGACATCCTAATGTGTTACGGATTTTGCGAAGGAGTGTCGTCGCGTGCACGTGATGAATACATACTGCGATATCCTACTCGTCGTGTACCTGATGTTAGCATATTTGATGGAACTTATCGAAGACTACGAGAAACTGGTTCCGTACAAAGACGGCGGACTGACATGGGACGACCAGGTATCTTTGACGAAGACGAAGGAGAAAACGAAATACGACGTCTCTTTGAGGTGGACCCAACCACATCTACAAATGTTGTCGCACAACAGCTTGGTATTTCGCAGTGGAAGGTATGGTTTGTAATACATACTATTGGGCAACACTCTTACCACTATACGCCCGTGCAAGTCATTGAAGAAGGGGATCCGTTGCGACGATTACAATTCTGCAGATTTATGCTCAATACCGATGTCGAAGATGCATCTTTTTTTAAGAAATACTATGGACTGACGAGTCGAAATTCGACAAAGACGATCTTACAAACTACTACAATGCCCACTATTGGGCTTCTAAAGATGAAGGCAACCCAAACAAAAAAGAAGGAAAGGATCACAAACAAGATTCAGCTTAAATGTGTGGATGGGTACAATTTCAAATTATTTGGTTGGACCATTCTTCCTGCCAGATAATTTGAATGGCGAGGAATACGGCAATTTTTTGCGGAACGATTTACCTAATTTGATGGAAGACCTACCTATTGGTTTGAGACAAAACATGTACTTTCAACACGATGACTGCACAGCTCACTACAGAGGAAGTGTTCGTGCGTGGCTCAATGACAATTATCCCAACAAATGGATTGGAAGAGGCGGACCCATACCTTGGCCGGCGAGAAGCCCAGACCTAACACCGATGGATTTTTATGTGTGGGGTCACATGAAAAGTCTCGTATACGACCAGATGAGTCCTATCGAAAACGTGGATGTCCTAAGACAAAAAATAATTGATGCGGCTGACGAAATGAGGCGGCACCTCACAACCAGCGTTGTGAAAAGTAATTTAAGAAAAAGACATGAGAAGTTGTGTTAGAAATAGGGGCGACCAAATAGAACATGAATTATAATTAATAAAAACTATTAAATTGCAAGATTTTTTTGTTTTATTTGTGTATTTTTCATACCCGAGCCCGCTTTAGGTGTCATTCTGTGTACAGTTTTCCTATAAACTCCTATTACTATACCTTTTTTGATAGCTAAAAAGACGTAAAAGTTTTTAAAATAATTTGCAGAATAACTTCCATACATTTTTTTTTTCTCTTTATTGATTTAAAGTAGGAAACACTTGGTAAAAATTCGTAATTTAGAAACATTAACAAGCCGCCATTTGAAACTTTTAGTAACTAGTTCAAATTTTTTTTGATGATTTTTGATACTTGACATACAGACTAACTAAAAATAACCAAAAAACCTCTAATAAAAAAAAATCGATATAAAATCAAAAAAAAACACGTTTTTTTTAGAAAATATTTAGACTTCAATATCTCGAAAACGGTTAAGTTTAGGACATCACGTCATAGAATCAAATCGGTCAGAAACGACCTAAAACTATAACATCCTTAATTATCTAGGATGACTTTTCCTGTAACCCTGATATATATATATATATATATATATATATATATCTTATATATATATATATATATATATATATATATATATATATGTATATATATATATATATATATATATAATAATTTTTCTGTGGAACCTTTTGTTTACATAAACTTAATTTGGTTTTTTCTTGGTACTTAGGTTCTTTTGGAAAATACAAACTAGTTTATTTGACGTTTCGCCTTATTTTTTTTAGGCATTTTCACAAAAAATTGTTTATTTTTTAATATTCATTCTAAAATTAGAAAATACAAGGTTAAAATCTTTTAAGTCAAATTACAGGTTATAAAAAACATATAACATTTTTAGGCACACTCGGACATTTAAAATATTTACACCATAACAAAAATATATAAACAAATTACTCACGAGTATATACCTTGAAAGTCAACTATTTGTGTGTTTGTAAATTTCAAAATTCTATATTTTTTTCAACATATCGTGTCTCGTATTTTTTACTGATTTTTTTAATTTTATTATCTATAATGGGTATCTTAACCAAAAAAACTAT
>CM032455.1:10079194-10106286 GCA_019049505.1 Pachyrhynchus sulphureomaculatus | reverse complement strand
TTTTTTAGGCATTTTCAAAAATTGTTTTATTTTTAATATTCATTCTAAAATTAGAAAAATACAAGGTTAAAATCTTTTAAGTCAAATTACAGGTTAAAAAACAAATAACATTTTTAGGCACACTCGGACATTTAAAATATTTACACCATAACAAAAAATATAAAACAAATTACTCCACGAGTAATATACCTTGAAAGTCAACTATTTGTGTTGTTTGTAAAATTTCAAATTCTATAATTTTTTCAACATATCGTGTCTCGTATTTTTTACTGATTTTTTTAAATTTTATTATCTATAATGGGTATCTTAACCAAAAAACTATTATTGATGTTAAATATATATACCATTTTGTATTATCAAGAGGATATTGCATGCCAGCATGTTTATTTTTTACTTTAAATTTGTGTAGATATGACTGATTCCTCTAATGTGAGTCCTATCAATTCACAGTGTTTTCATCTTTTTTTTATTTCAATCATCTCTTTGATCTGTATGTTTGGCATAATTTTCGCTCTCTGCAGAGGACCTTGGTTTCATTAAATTTAAAGTCATATTTTTCTTCTGCTTCGTGTTTACTATGTATATATATATATATATATATATATATATATTATATATATATATAAATATATAAATATATATATTATATACATATATATATTTATAGATAGGTAGTCAAGAGAGCATTAAACGGACAGACAGACAACAGCGAGATGTTGCATATCTTATGTTCTTTGCTACATGATATTTTTCCATATTTAATGGTTTTAGGCAGTGTATTGCAAGAGGACGCGCTAGCGGCAAAACTTTTTTTCCGACTTGATTCAGTTAATAATCGACACAGCTTATTCCTTATGTTACCTAACTTAATCAAAAAATATAGCCTATAACCTGGCTAGAGAACATATCTATGTATGCACGTAAATTGGATAAGTGGTTCTCGAGTGATCACCGCACTAACGGACATACGTTAGCATTTTAATATATATTATAAGGTAGAAGATTATAGATAACCTGGCTAAGGAACAAATGTATGAATTAAAAAAAAAACACGTAAATCAGATAAGTGGTTCTCGAATGATAAACGCACTAACAGACAGACAGACAGAGAGACGTTGCATTTTATACATAATATAGATATTCTTTACAGCTTTACACTTCACAACAACTGTTAATTCTTTACAAAGCTCAAATTCGGACCAACTATGAATATTGCTCCCATGTTTGGGGCTCCGCTCCCAAACATACACTTCATTTGTTGGATTCCTATTCAGAGAAGAGCTGTTCGTCTGATTTGGAGACCGGAACTGGGCAGGTGGCCTTGATTCGCTGGAACATCGAAGAACGGTTGGCGACTTGAGCCTATTCTACAAGTTATTTTCATGGAAAGTGTTCGAAGGATGTAGCCCGCTTAATTCCTCCCAGAGCGGTGCATGTTAGAGGTAACACGTCACGCTAATACTTCACATCCATATGAAGTTCAGCTTGTTACTCCTCGTAACAACGCTTTTCAAGCAGTCATTTATATGGATAACATCATGCCCTTTGGAATAATTTGCCCAGGACTGTGTTTCCAACCGAGTACAATTTACAGCGAGTTAAGAACAACGTGAATCGCTTTCTTTGCACACGTGTCGCTCTCCTGTAGCGCTTTAGAGACTTCCCTGTAGCACGTGTGCTAGACCCATACAAAAAAAAAAATAATTAAAAAAAAAATTCTTTGCAACATGATAGTGTTCCATATTTAATGGTTTAGGCAGAGTATTGCAAGAGAATGCGTTATAGACAACCCTGACCATAAAAATCGGATAAGTGGTTCTCCAGTGATAAGCGCACTAACGGACAGACAGACAGACAGAGAGACGTTGCATTTTATATATATTATAAATTATAGATATAAACTTATAACTATAATTAGTGGGGGCCCGTGGGCTCCGTAGCGTAATACCTTGCTCGTGGTGGAGGGTTCAATCCCGCGAGTCTGTATACTTACTTTTATTAATTCATTTAAGTATATTTGGCCTGGCAACGTACATAGGTAGTAGTTGTTAGCAGAAATGCAATAACGTCAGAGGCAGCACAATCGCTTTGTCTAAAAGGTGCTGTGAAATACTAAAATGTATGTTTCGGCACTTGGACAACGTTGACGGATATTATAAGATTCTCGCCGATATCCTTAGGATAGGGTAAAATCCCTACTCGGGGAGGTGAACGATAAGAAAAAAAAAACTTATTTACCAGAAAACTCGAAAAAGTTGGTACAATCGAAATATTTTTATACTTACAGCGTACAAAACTCTATTGTTTATTTTCCCTAATATCTAACATATTATCCCGTTAGGGCATCGCGTAGGAGGATCGTGCTTAAATTATACAATTAATTACGTTTTCAACATATATTTTTGTTCGCTTGTGATTATTCCATGCGTTTTATGAATTTACGTGAAAAATAAATTACACTGTTTGTTTATAAAAGGGCACAAAATACTGATAAAAGTTTTACACAAAAGTTTGGATTCAAAAGATATGAAACGGGATGTGGGCTCCATTCATATAACCGCAGAGCGATTTTTGATGGGGCTACTGAATTATAAAAAACCTGCAAAGTAATAAAAAATCTCTAATTTTTGGCTACGTTGAGGGAAGGATAGTATGAATTAATTCATTTTACTCTATTTCGTGTTCCCTGTCGCGTACAAAATTTATATGGATTTCACCATCCAAGCTACATTATAAAGCAATATATTTCCTTACCTAAAAAATATACTAGCTTGACTAACAATGAACAAAAAGTAATCGGACAAAATAAATAAAAATTAAGAGCTAAGGAGCAGAAAATTATAAGTGAGAAAATTGAGCAATATTTTTTAAAGAAATATTATATCTTCCAGAAATTGAACACAGCCAGAAATTTAGTAATCAAAAGAAATTCTCTATGGATGAGTTTCTTCGTATCATCAGTCGAGCTAGGATGGCCAGCAAAGAAAAGAAAAACAGACACTCTTATCGCTATATAAGCCGAATATACAAATACAGGTAGATATATATATATATTTTTTTTTATGGGTCTAGCACACGTGCTACAGGGGGGAAATCCCTAAAGCGCTACAGGAGCGACACGTGTGCGGAGAAAAGCGATTCACGTTGTTCTTAAATCGCTGTAGATTGTACTCGATGGAAACACAGTCCTGGACAAACTATTCCAAAGGTATGATGTTCTCCATATAAAAGACTGCTTGAAAAGCGTTGTACGAGGAGTAACAAGCTGAACCTCATACGAATGTGAAGTATTAGCGCGACGTGTACTCCTAACATGCACCAGTCTGGGAGGAATTAAGCGGGCCACATCCTTCGAATACTTTCCATGAAAGTACTTGTAGAATATGCTCAAGTCGCCAACCGTTCTTCGATGTTCCAGAGAATCAAGGCCGTCGGTCAGTTCCGGGTGTCCAATCAGACGAACAGTTCTTCTCTGGATAGAATCCAACAAATACAGTGTATGTTTGGTAGCAGAGCTCCAAACATGGGAGCAGTATTCCATAGTTGGTCGAATTTGAACTTTGTAAAGAATTAACAGTTGTTTGTGGAGTGTAAAGCTTTCTGGTTCGAAACAATATTCCCAACTTTTGAGAAGCTCTCCTTGCTATGCCTGCAACATGTTCATGCCAGGACATATTTGCTCCCAAATAACTATGTCGGGTTCTGCAACGTTAACTTTTTTAGAAAAAACTGCCGCCTGGGTTTTTTTGTAGTGTTAAATTCCACTTGGTTACTGTCACCCCAAGATAGAATTTCTTCCAGGTCTTTGTTAAGTTGAATGACTTCCTGCTGTCTGCGGATATTCGTCTGAGTAGTCGATGTCCGAGCATTCAAAGTGAATGAAGAGATAAGTGCACTGTCATCTGCAAAGCTGTAGATTGGATTCTCGGTCTTTTCCAGCAGATCGTTAATATAAATAAGGAAGAGAGTAGGAGACAGTATGGAACCTTGGGGCACACCGGCGTTGATAGTGAAGGTGTTAGAAAGAGATCCGTCGACTGCCACTCGTAAAGAACGCTCTCTGAGGAAACATGAGAGCCACAAACAGAACTTTTCAGACATATCATAAGAACGTAACTTAGCCAACAGCCCATCGTGCCAAACACGGTCAAATGCCTTGGATATGTCAAGAGCAACCGCTCGAGATTCTCCAAAGTGTTCAATTGCGTTGTTCCAAACATGTGTTACATAAGTCAGAAGATCTCCTGTTGATCTATTTTTACGAAAGCCATATTGGTGATCACTAATAATGTTTGAATCCTTCAAGATATTTTAGAAGATGCTGATTGATAGCCTTTTCCATGACTTTCGATATTATTGAGAGTAGCGCGATTGGTCGGTAGTTATTTGGCAAGGTCTTCTTGCCTTTTTTAGGCATCGGCTGAACTGTGGCACATTTCCAGCAGGAAGGAAATATTCCCTTTCTGTAGGATAGGTTGAAAAGTCTACAGAAAACTGGTGTTAGTTCCCTTGCACAGTTCTTGAGAACTATGGCAGGTATTCCGTCAGCGCCAGAAGCCTTTTTGGTGTCTAGCTTTATCAAAATACGTTTTATGATACGCTGTCTGAAGACAATATCGGGCATCCTTGACTGCACTATGGGAATAGTAGGTGGTGTTTTTCCTTGGAAATCGACAGTAGAATGTGAAGCAAAGAGTTCAGCCAACAAGTTCGCTTTCTCAACAGGTGTCGTTGCAATAGAATTATCTGGCCGTGTGAGTGGTGGTATGGTGGATTTGGTTGAAATTTTGACTAACTGCCTTAGCGACTGACCAAAAGGACCTGGAATTGCCGGGACAAGCGAGAAGTTTGTTTCTAATCCGTTGATTGTGTACCTCCTTGGTTCCGTCGATAATTTCTTTGCATCTGTTCCTGGCACAAACAAAGATGTTACGATTTATGGTGTTAGGATCTTCACGCCACTGTCGGTATGCAAGATGTTTAGAAGCAACAGCTTCTTTGCATTTTAGGTCAAACCAAGGCTTGCCGTTGGAAGGGCATTTCTTCGAAAAAGGGATGTAAGCCTCCATACCGGCCAAAATAACATCGGAAACCTCCCTGGCGCAGTCAGATGGGTCGTCCGGATCGAAAACAAACGTCCAACCAAGGGAAAGTTCGAATAACAAATTCTTCTAATGAAAGGTGTTCAAACCTCACATAAGACCAGCAAGGGAGTCACTTTAGTAAAAACGCATAAGCAGTCATAATTGCTAAACTCTCCCTTAGGCAACTCAGTGTATCATGAGTTTTCTACGCAGTACGTATATGAAAATCCATCTCCATTTCATATGTGTAATAGATAAAGACCATGTGATACACTGCGCTGCATGGCGGATACTTTAACAATTGTGTTTGTTTCTCAAAATATTCACTTCAAGGTTTATGCCCTTTTCCACGCGTTGGAACCAATTCTCGAAACATTTTTTTACTTTGAAGTTGGTACCTCAAAAACTGGATTTGGAAGGATTCAACAGTCTTGAGGTAATAAAAATCGCTGTCCACGCATTTTTTTTTTGACATTCGGGAACAAAAAGAAGTCGCTAGGCGATAAATCAGGTGAATACGGGCAATGAAATATTAATTCGATGTTTTTCTCGGTAAAAAAATTAATTGTTTAATTCTGTGTGAGAGCTGGCATTATTATGATGAAGAATGATGCGATGTTTTCGGTTGTTTTTCCTGATTTCATCGATGACTTCAGGCAAACAGATTGTTGTAAACCATTCAGCATTAACTATTCTTCGATCCTCTAAAGCAATGGTTGCAACATGTCTAATATAACCAAAGAAACAAGCGATCATTTTCTTGGAAGTGCTACGCGAACGCACCACTTTTGTGGGATTCGATTCATCTTGGAACACCCAAACACTTGTTTTCAGCTCGTACGAATATTTCCAAGTTCCGTCTCCTGTTACGATATTGTATACGGATTTTGCACGTCCTCAGTCGAATTTTTTTGAGCATTTCCTTACACTAATTGACGCGTGCCTGTTTTTGAGGTTCGATTAAATTACGCGCAGTCCATCGGGAACAGATCTTTTTCACAGCTAAATGTTCATGCAATATCCAATGTACTGCAGTTTTCGATGTGCCTAAGGATGCCACGATTACCGGGTACTAAAGGACTGGTATACCAACTATGTAGAACACTAGCATGCCGCAAGGCCATACATGTACTAAAAAGCACACTGTATCCACTGAATTCAAAAACTCTAAACCAACCTGGTAAATTTTATCGAGTATTAATAAAGCTTTCTTGCTTTTGATCCTGACCTTCTGGCTAAAATTCGCCGATATTTGTGCAGCTGTATGGCAAGCCAGTGGCAGCATGAAAAAATACTCATGTCATTATATCTTTAGGGTCGATTTTTTCCTTTATTATTGAGATCCGCTATTTAAGTCAGTCTTGCTACAAGAAGGCGCCAGTTCCAATATATGCAGTGAATTTCATAACACTCCGTAATATATATATATATATATATTATATATATATATATATATATATATACAATTTTTTAAAATTAATCACATTTATCTTTAAAAACACTTATTTCGGATTCAATGATAAATTTTATAGTCAAATATTTGGTACACCGATGGGCTCACCTATTAGTCCAATCTTAGCCACCATAGTTTTTAGACCATCTGCTTGACTGTGTGTTACCAAAGTTACCGTTTGGAATCCCTTTTATGTACAAATATATGGATGATATTATATGTTCCGTACCTGCTAACTGCACTCAAGTAATTTTGGATATTTTTAACTCTTTTCATAATAAACTACAATTTACAGTGGAAGCTGAAAAAGATCACGGTGTACCTTTTCTAGACACAAAAGTCATAAGAAATTCAGATAATAAAATCATTTTAGACTGGTTCCAAAAACCCTCGGCATCTAACAGATTTATCAACTTCTTTTCCAACCATCCCTCTAACCAAAAATTTAATACAGTTGCAGCTATGAGAAACTGAATAACTCACATCAGTGACGAAAGCTTTTTTACACACAAACTTAAAAAAAACTTTTTTAATATCTTTCTCAATAACGGATTTCCTAAACACATTCTAAAAAGGATTATTTACAACTCCAATATTTATGATGGGCCCTTGGATGACAACAGTCACGAACCTAAATATATCAAACTACCATTTATACCCGAATTAACTAACAAAATAGTAAAAATTTTTAAAAAAGTTCCTCACCTAAGGATTGCAAAATATAATACCCTGAGTAATTGGACCCTGTTCAGTAAAGTTAAACAAAAAACTCCTCTTTTCTATAACAACAATATAGTATACAAGATATCCTGTCTAGATTGTAATGGTGTCTACATTGGACAAACATCTCAATGGCTCAAGCAGAGAGTAACACAGCACAGGAGTGATTGCTTAATAGGAAAGAACTCTTGGGCTGCAACGAACCATCATATATCAACGGGACACCAATTGGATTTTAAGAATGTAAAGATTCTGGAACAAGAAAACAATCACAAAAAACGCTTGTTCCTTGAGATGTGTCACATTAACAAAGAAAACACAATCCATAAATTATAAGTTAGACACCAACAATTTGACTAATATATACTGTAATATTTTAAATAACTTAACATCACACAATTAATAGTCATATCCCATTTTACTAACAATCAACACACGTCCATCTCTTTTCATGTTAATTCACTATCCACAAACACAAAATAACTTTTCCTATACTGAACCACTGTTCAGATTTCTGAAGAAAAAACCACAATAAATAACAACAGTGTCATTGCAGCCAGAGCCACAGTATGTTGTTTCGTCTTGTCTGTTTCGTAGTTCTGTTGGTTATATATATTTAAATTGAATGTATTTTTTTGTGATACCTCTTCCAATGGAGGAATGCTTTGGTTGGTGAGTTTTTCCGTTTTTTTAATATGATAAACTTACCAAAAGACTGCTTTGTCATTTTTTTTAGTTTTTAACTCCAGATGAAGCTGAAAAAAATATCAGCGAAATATAGAGTTTTTCTTTAACAACAAATAAGTATTTTATTCAAGACCGCTTTCCTTCCCCCCCGAAATCTCTACACTTTCTTATATATATATATATATATATATATATATATATATATATATATATATATATATATATATGTATACACACCAAAAGCCTGTAAAGTAAATCACTGATAATATCCAAAATAGACAAAGTAACTTAGTTTGTTATTTAAATTATGTAGTACACATGACAATAGTTGAAATAAAAGTTAATTAGCGTATTTCCATTAAACATTTTGTTTTTTGATTCTTGTCAGATGCCAGTAATGTCAACGCTGCTTTATACAGCAATTTAACTAGAAAGCATAAAAATCCCATTAAGTGACAATAATTATTGTAGGCAAAAACTAGCAACATGGAAAGAGAATTATTTATTTATATTCCGTGTCAAATATGCCTATAGTTAGTAAAAGAACAATTTTTCCCTTAATTATAAAAGTTAACCATAGAGAGTTGTTTTTAGCTAATAAGAGCTGCTGAATTCAGACTAATTTTAAAATATTGCAAAAGTTTTTTACGTCACTTGAAATTCGATTGTTGATTTTTCATTACAATCTAAGGGCTTATTTAATTTAATTAAATAAATGCGTCGTTAATAATTTATCACTCTATATCCGGGTTTCTCAACCTTTCAGTATTTGCGACCCAATTTTCAAAGATAATTTTCATCTCGCTTCCTCCCCCCCTCTCATACAGTAACAATGCATACAATAATAATATATTTTCAGTATTTTAATGCTAAAACTACACTATGACCTTAATTACAAACCTTACAAACTACCAAGAATAAGTAAATTTATTCATATTTGGCAACACATATCTGCTGCGTTTACTGAACTAGAATCGATGCCTGTCTATTGCTCTCTGTCACGTCCACCCTATCAGTAGCGGCTTCACGAGAAGTTCCGAGTTGTCTCGAACATTAGGAAAGTCTGCCCAGAAGTGTATAAATGCTGCACCTCGTACAATTACCGCCCGTCTCAGTCGAATTGATCCTTCTACTGCTATCGGATTTATCGTGAATGTATATGTTGTAATTTACGTGTTAATTGAAATTCAAGGTATTAAGTATTCACGGCAGTAAATTTATACAAAATCATGGATAAATTTTTAAGTGGGCATAAGCGAGCATTAGATGATAGTGAAGCATCAACAAGTGCACAGACGAGCGTGGTTCCGAAAATAAAATCAAGAAAATATTCTCAAGAATACTTAAATTTAGGGTTTACCAGTACTGAAGTAAATGAAGAAGAAAGGCTCCTGTGCTCAACGATATTTGAAAACGCTTCATAGTGTATAACAAACCCAGAAAATCCTACGAATTAAAATAAAAATCATATGTAAAGCAGAAATCATTTTTAAAAAAAAAACTTTATCTGTGAATGAAAAAGCTTTACTTGCCTCTTACAAAGTTTCATATAAAATAGCCAGATGTAAAAAGCCTCACACCATTGGTGAAGAGTTTGTTTTGCCAGCAGCAATTGAGATTGTAGAAATTATGTTTGGAGATAATTTTGCCAAACAATTGCTATCCATACCTATATCAACGGATACTGTTGCCCGTCGAATTGGTGGTATGGCTAAAGATGTACAGCATCAGCTTTTTGGAAAGTTGCGTGACAAATTGTTTTTAATTCAGCTTGATGAAGCAACAGATAGCAATAAAGATGATCATTTCATTGCCTATGTTCAATTTTGTGATGATATGTCAGCAGTAGAACAATTATTTTTGTGCAAACCAATAGAACTCAAAGCAACATCACTCTAATTATTTGGTATCTTAAATAATTTTACAAACGAGGCAAATATTGAGTGGAAAAATTGCGTCGGAATATGTACCGATGGTGCTCATTCAATGTCTGGAAGATTTCAAAGTGTACAAGCACTTGTGAAAAAAAAATCTCCACTGTGTATGTGGACACATTGCATGATCCACAGAAAAGCTCTGGCTTCTAAAGAAATGTGTCCTGCTCCGAATATTGTGCTTACTACAGTTGTAATCGTAGTAAATTATATTAAAATGAGACTCCTTAAATCTAGAATTTTTTCTGCACTTTGTAAAGACATGGGTGCCGAACATTCAGCGTTACTATTTTATTGCGAGGCAAGATGGTTATCACGTGGGAAATGTTTGCAACGTGTTTATAAATTAAGAAAGGAAATCACCATTTTTCTAGAAGAGGAAAACCGACCGGAGGACGAAAAGTTTCGAGATAGTTTATTTGTGATGAAATTGAGCTACTTGGTCGATATATTCTAATACCTTAAATCTTCAACTCCAAGGAACAGATACAGATATATTCGATACAAGTGATAAAATTAATGCTTTTTGTAGAAAATTGGAATCGTGGAGCAGAAATATAATGCATAAAAAATCTAGAAATATCTGCAAATGTGGGTGAGTGTATTAAAATATACAAGGCTGAAGAACATGTGAAAGTTGTTTTAGTAACCATTGAAAATCATCTACCCATGTTGACAAAGAATTTTAAAAAGTATTTTTTACTGACTACAACTTGGCAGCAAGTTACGAGTGGGTGAAGGATCCATTTCAAAATACTCCTGAAGGGCTCTCAACTTCCGAAGTAAAATCTTCATAGATTTCACGGCAAGAGGCGAAATCAAAAGACAATTTAATAATAAATCACTCTTTTAATTTTGGGCAGGGGTGAATAATGAGTTTTCTGCACTGAAAACAAGAGCATTTCGTACACTATTACCATTTTTAACATCCTACCTTTGCGAAACCGGATTTTCTGCCGGTGGCTGCTTTGAAAACAAAATCTAGATCTCAACTAAATATAGAAAAAGAACTCAGAGTGTCTATTTTTAATATTAAACCATCCTTCGAAAATCTTTGCTATGCAAAACAGGTCGAAGGGAGTCACTAATAATTATGAAACTTGTTTTTAATTTAGTATTGATATGTTAATTATTAGGTAAATACATTGTGCTATACTAATACATTCCTATTTATAGGTGTATTATATCAGTGTAAATGTGTATTTTACCTTTTATTATGTCAGAATGTATATTGTTTTGCTTTCCTTTCAATAAATTATATTAAATGTTTTTAATGAATGTTTGGTGAATGGATACGCTCGCACCCCCAATAGTGTATTCACGCCCCTCTAGTTGCCCTACGGGTTGAAAAACGCTGCTCTAGGCTATTTAAGAGTAGTAGAATATTCAACAATTAAAGGAGTTCCTGCGCAATCGTGAAAGTTAGCTTTATATTATTAATTTGTGGAAAACTGATCTTGAAAATCTGGAAAATTAGAGATTCGAATCTCTTCTTTTGGATTTTCTAAACTAATCTGACATTTCAGATCTTTTTCACATTGGATTTTAAACACAACGTCATAATATCACGGATGATTTCAGGTTTTCCTTGACGAAAACAAAAGAATATTTACTTCAGTCGTCTCAGGAGTGATTTGAAATCCATTAAACCACTGGATGAACATTCGTCACTGCATGTTTTTTGAAAGATTTGATGCGTCTAGGGTATTAAATTTAACAAATAAGTTAATTCTAGCTCTTTGTCTGAAACTTTTGAGACGGTTCATAAAAAATCCCCGTCACTCTTGCCACTATATTTAAGAATCTAATCGTGCAAATGTTATAAAATAGCTGACAGAACATTAATGAAGGCTGCTTTTTTCGACATAAAAAATACAACTGATTCAAATATATTCTATTTCCGAAGAGTTCAATTTTTGTCGAGTCATATAGAGATAACCTCGATTTACTTTATTAATGTCAAGTAGGCTGCGAGCTTCATTGTTAAAGCAGATTAACCCTACATTAAACATGACGCAGTAATCAAGTAGGCATTGCTCCTTTGATAATTAACCTTCAAAATAGAGCTCCATTATATGTAGAACGTGATCGTAGAACTTCTCAGTCTTAGTGCTGTGTGTGGGTATTATTACAATGATAACTGATTTATAGAGAGTACGAACGCCAAATAAACAATATTCTATTGTATTTAAATTCATTTAACTGGAGATAAATGCCGTAAAATATATATGATTTTTGGAAAATTTTGGTTACAGCTTGGAAATCGATTTAACTACTTTGAAATAGTGCCAATGTAATATAAATGAGTTTTCTCGGCCTAATTTTGACCGCAATGGCACTTTTCCTTTATTTTAGTGCATTTTTTACATTTTAACGCCTTCGGCTCACCATTTTTTAGATATCTCAGCTTTGGTTCGTTGTTATGCGAGAGTCACTCGAACTTTTCCAGCAAAGATGCAGGGCAAACTTCCCGCCCACATCAAGGAACTAATCCGAGAGAAAAACCGCATCCGGCGGAGAGCTACAAGGACCGGCGACCCTAACATCAAAAGGCTCGCAAATCAACATATTGAAATAGTCAGAGAGGCCCTATATCAATTTCATAATGATAGATGGAACTCCAAACTCGAAGACTTAAACCCTGACACCACATCCGTCTGGAGGATGGCGAGAGCCGTCTCCAATGACAGACCTAGCCAAATTCCCTCCTTACGTCACGAGAATGGCACCGCATCTTCCCCTCTAGAGAAGGCAGGTCTATTCGCAGAAATGCTCGAGGACAGGTTTCAACCAAACCCTCACACTCACCCACGATTCGGCAGAGATGCGGTGGTGGCCCAAACCATTCGCATCTTCAATCAAAACCCCGCTTCCTCCCGTGCGGATCTTTACGACTCCGCAAATAGTCAAGTCCATCATTCAGACCCGCCTCAACTAAGAAAGCCCCAGGCCATGATAAAATCTCTGCCAAATCTCTGAAGGAGCTTCCTCCTAAGCAGATCTCAGAGATCACCAACATCATCAATGGCATTTTCCGACTCAGTTATTTTCCCACGACTTGGAAGAAAGCCGAAATTGTGATGATTCGGAAGCCTGGCTCTCCTTCCTACGAGGCTGACAGCTACCGGCCAATTAGCCTAATATCAACATTGGGCAAAGTGGCCGAGAGGGTTATCCTTGAGGAAATCAGAGACAAAAGCACCGAACTCAACATTATCCCTGATGAACAATTCGGCTTTCAACCAAAGCATGGTACCATTCATCACGCCACAAAACTGGCACAGTGCATCTCCAGCGGTTTCAACCGCGGTTTCCGGGTTGGCGCTGTTTTCCTTGACATCTCCAAAGCATTCGATAAAGTCTGGCACGAAGGCTTAATCCTTAAGCTTATCCGTTTTGGCTACCCTTCTCACCTAACAACTCTGGTTCAATCATTCCTCTCCGATAGGACTTTCCAAGTCCGTGTCGAACAATCCCTGTCCGAGGTAAAGAGTATAAGGGCCGGAGTCCCACAAGGCTCCGCCTTATCCCCGCACCTTTTCAATATCTTCTCGTCCGATATCCCTAAGGATCGATTCACCAACCTCCAGCGAGAATTGATCACATCACGGCCCGACTTCAACGTCATCTAACGCGCCTCTCTGACTGGTTTGACCGGTGGAGGATTAAGGTCAATCCAGCCAAGACCCAGGCCATAATCTTTGGAAAAGGGTTCCGCATACCCCCTCCTCAACTCTCACGGAATGGAACCAGGCTCCGATGGGCCAACAACATCAAGTACCTGGGCCTTCTATACGACAAACGGCTCGTATGGAAGGACCAAGTGCCTATGGTCGTGCGCAAAGGAAATCAGCTTCTAGGGAAGCTGTATCCGCTCCTGAATCATCGTAGTAAGTTATCAACTAACAACAAGTTGCTAATTTACAAATCGATAATCAGGGCCGGACTTACGTACGCCAGTCAGGCCTGGTGCCAGATGTCCAAAACTCATCGGACCAAGGTCCAGACAGTCCAAAATAAAGCCCTCCGTATCATAGCAGGAGCTCCCTGGTTCGTCCGCAACAATCAGTTGCACAGGGAGTTTGAAATGCCCACGATAAGAGAATTCACGCGTAATGCCCAGCTTCGCTTCCTTGAGAAAGCAGCGGTCCATCCTAACCCCGAGATAGCAAACACTTTCAGAGGCAACGTAAATGTCGGCAATCGATACCTACGACCAACGGACATTCTTCCACTAGACTAACTAACACTAGATTCAACATGGACTACCCTTGATTAATTAAGGCCGTAGTTTAGTTGAGCAACTCCTTCAGTTTTTCAAAAGTGTAAACAACACACACGACTAACACAATTATAACACCACACCCCCGGAAAATGGGGAACTAGGTTAAGTTAGCATTAAGTTAGGTTAAGGTAGGTTAGATCCACATATTAGAAAATTAACCTTAGAGTTAGCATACATCAAATATCTAGACATTGACAAACCAGAATTGTAAAAGGAGTAGAGGGTTTTCCCAGCTCACAAGGAGTTTTAGTGGGTATGCCAACCCTTCAGGTCGGTGAGCCCCACATACCTGGAGCACTTTGGGGCACCCTTACGGTGACGCAGACTGCTCCAGAAATCCATAAAGCGGATTTCTCCCTGTATAAACAAAAAAAAAAAAAAAAATGTTATGCGAGAAAAAAATCATTTTACTCGTCATAAAATTGCCGAAAAAATTGTGTAGATTGCATTGAAAAATATTAAGTATATAACTTAAAAAAAAGTATCTGGCAGCATTGGTATAACACCTAAACACGAGTCGAAAGACTCGCATTTTTAGAAGTCATCAAAAGTGTTCTTTGTATTTGCTGAACCATCCCAAGAGGCGTTTCGCCGTATCACGGCTCCTCAGTTGGGCTAGGTTCAGCAAATACGAGAACACATTTTTAGTCGTTATCCAGGTACTAACGGGAAAATATGACAAATAGATGCTTATACTGCACTCTGTCGGTGACTTACAAAGTATTTTCAAGCAGAGCAGCACAGCACGGCTGGCACTTATTGCAGAAACGCACCTTTCTCGAGCTTACCTAGCCCAACTGAGGAGCCGTGACACGGCGAAACGCGTCTTGGGATGGTTCAGCAAATACGAAGAACACTTTTGGTGACTTCTAAAAATGCGAGTCTTTCGACTCGTCTTTAGTTGTTATGCCAATGCTGCCATCTATGCCTTCGAGCCGTAAGCTCGAGAAAGGTGCGTTTCTGTAATAAGTGCCAGCCGTGCTGTGCCGCTCTGCTTGAAAAGACTTTGTAAGTCACCGATAGAGTGCAGTATAAGCATCTATTTGTCATATCGTATCGTATCTGTTACGGCAAATTGAAAAATTTGAAGGATGGTTTAATATTAGAAATAGACACTCTGAGTTATTTTTCTATATTTAGTTGAGATCTATATTGTGTTTTCAAAGCAGCCACCGCAGAAAACCCGGTTTCGCAAACGTAGGATGTTGAAAATGGTAATAGTATACCAAAATGCTCTTATTTTCAGTGCAGAAAACTCATCATTCACCCTGTCCAAAATTCAAGGAGTGATTTATTATTAAATTGTCTTTTGATTTCGCCACTTGCCGTGAAGTCTATGAAGATTTCTTCTTCGGAAGTTGAGAGCCCTTCGGGAGTATTTTGAAATGGATCCCTAACTCACTCGTAACTTGCTACCAAGTTGTCGTCAGTAAGAAAATACATTTTAAAATTCTTTGTCAACATAGCTAGATGATTTTCAATGGTTACTAAAACAACTTGTTGTTCTTCAGCCTTGTATGTTTTAACACATTCACCCACATTTCCAAACATTTCTAGGTTTTTTTGCTTTACATTTCTGCTCCCCAATTCCAATTTTCTACAAAAAGCATTAATTTTATCACTTGTATGGAATATATGTGTATTTGTACCTTGGAGTTGAAGATTTAAGGTATTTAGTTTCTCGAAAATATCGACCAAGTAGCTCAATTTCATCACAAATAAACTATCTCGAAATTTCTCGGCTTCCGGTCGGTTTTCCTCTTCTAGAAAAATGTCGATTTCATTTCTTAATTCATAAACACGTTGCAAACATTTCCCACGTGATAACTATCCTGCCTCGCAATAAAATAATAACGCTGAATGTTCGGCACCCACGTCTATACAAAGTGCAGAAAAAATCTAGATTTTAGGGGTCTCATTTTAATATAATTTACTACGGTTACAACTGTAGTGAGCACAATAATCAGAGCAGGACTCATTTCTTTGGAAGCCAGAGCTTCTCTGTGGATCATACAATGTGTCCACATACACAGTGGAGATTTTTTTTTCACAAGTGTTTGTACTCTTTGAAATCTTCCAGACACTGAATGAGCACCATCGGTACATATTCCGACGCAATTTTTCCACTCCATATTTGCCTCGTTTATAAAATCATTTAAGATAGCAAATAATGTGAGTGATGTTGCTTTGAGTTCTATTGGTTTGCAGAAAAATAGTTCTTTTACTGCTGACATAGGATCACAAAATCGAACATAGGCAATGAAATGAGCGTCTTTATTGCTATCTGTTGCCTCATCAAGCTGAATTGAACACAACTTGTCACGCAACTTTTCGAAAAGCTGATGCTGTACATCTTCAGCTATATCACCAATTCGACGGGCAATAGTATCATTTGATATAGGTATGGGTAGCAATTGTTTGGCAAAATTATCTCCAAACATACTTTCTACAATCTCATTTGCTGCTGGCAAAACAAGCTCTTCACCAATGGTATGAGGCTTTTTCCATCGGGCTATTTTATACGAAACTTTGTAAGGGGCAAGTAAAGCTATTTCATTCACAGACAAAGTTTTTTTTTAAAAAATGCTTGCTGCTTTACATATAATTTTAATTTTAATTCGGAGAAATCTCGGGGTTTGTTAAGGTAATGACTATGAAGCATTTCCAAATGTCGTTTAAGTTTATTTGGTTTCATGCTGTCTGCTGCCAAGATTTTTGAGCAAATAACGCACAGGGGCCTTTCTTCTTCATTTACTGGTAAACCCTAAATTTAAGTATTCTTGAGAATATTTTCTTGATTTTATTTTCGGAACCATGCTCGTCTGTGCACTTATTAATGCTTCACTATCGTCTAATGCTCGCTTACGCCCACTTAAAAATTTATCCATGATTCTGTATAAATTTACTGCCGTGAATACTTAATACCTTGAATTTGAATTAACACGTAAATTACAACATACACATTCACGATAAATCCGATAGCAGCAGAAGGACCAACTCGACTGAGTCGGGCAGTAATTGTACGAGGTGCAGCATTTATACGCTTTTGGGCAGACTTTCTGAATGTTCGAGACAACTCGGAACTTCTCGCAAAAGCCGCTACCGATATGGTGGACGTGACAGAGAGCAATAGAGAGGCATCGATTCTAGTTTTGTCAGCGCAGCAGATATGTGTTGCAAAATATGAATAAATTTACTTATTCTTGGTAGTTTGTAAGGTTTGTAATTAAGGTCATAGTGTAGCTTTAGCATCAAAATACTGAAAATACATTATTATTGCATGCATTGTTATTATATGAGAGGGGGGGGGGGGAGGCGCGATGAAAATTATGTTTGAAAATTAGGTCGAAAATACTGAAAAGTTGAGAAACGCTACCGTAAAGTGAATTTGCGTGAGATAGCTGACACCCTAAAGATATCAAAAAAACGTATTGGTTATATTTTGCATGAACATTTGGGCATGATAAAGCTCTGTTTGAAATGGGTACCGCGTTAGCTCACAGTGGACCAAAAACAACAACTTGTTTGATCCTGTTTAAGCGTAATAAAAAGGATTTTTTATGCGATATGTAAATAGATGAAACATGGATTTACCACTACACACCAGAATCAAATCGGCAGTCAGCTGAGTGGACAGCCGCCGGCGAAAGCCACCCGAAGCGACCAAAGACACAACAGTCGGCTGGGAATATTTTGACCTCTGAATTTTCGGATGCGCATGGAATAATTTCCATTGACTATGCTGAGAAGGGAAAAAACATCAATAGCGAATATTATGTAAAGTAATTGGTGCGTTTTAAGGTAGAAATCGCAAAGAAAAGAACAAGAAAAAAGTGCTCTTTCATCTAGACCATGCATCGTGTCACAAGTCAATGGTTACGATGGCAAAATTGCATGAATTGAAGTTCAAGATTTCCAACGCTGTCTGGCACTGTTGCAACTAATCAAAAAGCCTAAAAAACTTAACTAAAGAAGTAGCAGAAAAAATGTCAAGATATTATGGACTAGCAATTTTGACATTCCGATTCTCTTGAAGACATGAAAAAAGTTGTGCGGGCAACGTTTTACCACATGTCCTCCACGGACGATAATCCGCAATACTCTTACTGCACGGAGGGTGCAAATTCTTGGTGTGAATATCAGAGACTAAAAGCACAGAACAACGAAAACACTTTTACGCATCTTTTGACGTTTGACGAAGATACTCTGAAGATTTTAAAACCAATTTATGAAGACTTATCCGCTGACGAACTCTTGGAAAGATGCTTAGGAGAAAATACAGAGAATAACAACGAAGGTTTTAATGCATCCGTTTGGAATTTAGCTCCAAAGCATGTTTTTACTAGAAAGGAAGCATTGGAAATTGCTACACTTCAGCAGCATGCACCTTTAATGAAGGATTTCCTACTCTTTTAAAAGTCATGAAAGTTATGGGTGTAACAATAGGCAGAGGGGCCGTAAACTTCATTTAGGTAAAAGACAAATTGAGAGTAACGAGGGCGGAGAAACGGACTTCTTATGCTTCCAAACAGACAAAAAAAATTAAGGCCGAGAAATCAGCTTAAAATGAAGCGTTTGAACAAATGGAAGGTATACCGACTGCAGCAGGCATAGCTGATTAGTGTAAGTATCAGTTTTCTATAAAAAATCAGTTACATAAACTATAAACTTGTTTTTCTTGAAACCACTTTTTTCGGTTCGTGGGAAGCAGAGACATATAATTAGTTATCGGATCACGTATAATCAATTATTTTTTATTAATAATTTCTGAATTTATTTCTTGATTTTCAACGAAAATATACACGACTTTGGAAAAAAAAAATTTAGAAGTCTGCCATTTTGTTCACATAAATGTCTAATCCGAATTATATGTAAAAAACAAAAACCAAGAAATCCTAACAACAGAGAAAGCAATAATGGAAAGATGGAAAGAATACGTTGAAGAACTATTGGGGGGTAATGAAGAAAAAGATAATGCAAATTATGAAAAATTGGAACAGCAAAATATGGAAGTAACAGAAGATAGGGAACAAATAGAATGGAAAGAGTTGGAGGAAGTTACAAGAAAATTGAAAAATCGAAAAGTCTCAGGCAGCGATAAGATAACCTCTGAAATTATTAAATACATGGGGAGGAAAGGAAAAACAATATTGTTAGAAATAATTAATAGTGCATGGAAGGAAAAAAACTTTCCAGCCGAATGGGGAATATCGTTTATTACACCAATCTATAAAAAGGGAGAACACAAGGATTGTAATAATTACAGAGGAATTACTATACTGAATACAACTGTCAAAATTTATGAGGGCATTATTAATAGTAGGATAAAGAAAGTAATAGAACCACAACTATCGGAATCGCAAAGTGGATTTAGACCAGCAAGAAGTACACAAGACCACATATTTACACTGAAACAGATTATCGAAAAAAGATCAAAACAAAATAATAGTCTACACCTTGCTTAAAGAGACTTAAAAAAAGCATTTGATAGTGTACCGAGAAATAAAGTGTGAAAAAGCCTAGAAAACAAGGGAATAAAAAAAAACAAAAAGACAATAAGAATCATAAAAGGAATATACAGCAACAATGTGCAGTATGTAATAAAAAACAACATGAAGTCGGAGGGATTTACAACACAGGAAGGTTTGAGGCAGGGAGGAAGCTTGAGCCCAACATTGTTCACTGTATACATGGATGAAATAATCAATAAATGCGAAATAAAAGTGAAAAGAATGACAATAGGATACTGGAAGCTGAAAAGAATAGAAGTATCTGAAGCGGCTTTTGCTGATGATATTGTGCTGGTGGCGGAAAATGAGAGACAATTACAAGGAAACCTCGATATTTGGAATAAAGCGTTTAAGGAAGAAGGTATGAAAATTAATATAGATAAAACAAAAGTAATGACAATGGAAAACCAACAAACATTTACATTTACAACAAGTGGAACAATATAAGTATCTGGGAGTGATAATGGATGAAACTGGAAAACAAGACAAAGAAATTAATGAAAGAATCGAAAAAACGAACAAACTTTACTGTGCAATAAATAATAAATTCATTAGGAAGAAAGAGGTGACGAAACAAACAGAAATAAAAGTGTTCGAGGCAATTTTTAGGACAATCCTGACATCTGGATGTGAATCATGGACCCTAACAGACAGGCAGAAAAAACAAGATACAAGCCGTCGAAATGAAATACCTGAGAGCAGTACAAGGAGTTACACGGAAGGACAGAATAAGGAATACAGAAATAAGGAGAAGGCTGAGAGTACAAGCAATTACGGAATATATACAACAAAGACAGCTGGGATGGTGGGGACATGTACAGAGAATGTAGCATTGATAGACAGGTGAAACAAGTGTATGAAGCCCGAATACAGGGAAAACAGAAGCGAGGAAGACCTAGACAAACCTGGAATGGGAGTATTGGAAGTATACTTAAGGAGAAGGAAAAATCCTGGAAAGAAGCAGTGAAAATGGCAAAGAATAGAGACAGATGGAAGAAGTTTATATGTGGAGATTGAGAGGGAAAAAAAAGAGAATATATAACTGCCCTACACCAAATGGTAGAAGGGATTATATAAAAACAACACTATGTTTTGATTTCCAATATATTTAAAGTCACTTGACAATTGTTTCACCATACAATGGCTTCTTCAGAAGTAAATAAGCAAGAAAAATATTTGGTGGTTAAATAGTGCTTAAAACTATCCTTAATTACCTAAGATTATGCTAATCATTTTATTATATTATTTACAGACAGAATTATTTTAAGAATGCAAATCTGTGGGACTATTCCCGAGAACTAATAAAGATTAAGTAAGGGTGAATGGTTTAAGTCTACCTGTTCGTTTAATAATTGATTGGAGTTTTTCCGTTTGTTAATTTCAAGACATTCAAGCAAATTTAATTTTTTAGATTTATTTTCTACATGTAAGATTTTTAACATATCATCAAAATTATGAGATTCGTTTATTATTCGAGTTGCGTAATGTGAATTATTCTTATTTTTTAAATAACTATGTTTATGTTCTTTAATGCGAGTTTCAAAAGATCTACCAGTTTGTCCTACGTAGGTTTTAGTACAAGATCCACAATTTAATAAGTAAACTCCTGATTTTAAGGAATTCTTAGATTTGGTTTTGTTATTCAAAATTATACTCCCTAAGGAATTACTGGTTTTGAATGCTATTTTATTGTTCTTTTTTATTAAATGTTTGGAAATTGTTCTAGTTATTTTCCCTGTGTATGTGAATGTACTAAATTTTCCTTTTTTGTCATTAATTGTGGGGTAAATTAGAGAGATTGCTTGTTTAAAGGATTTTTTATTCAAGATATTATCTATAATGTTGGGGTCATATCCATTATTCATTGCTATTTGTTTGATTATGTTTGAATTCTTTGTTAAAATTAGTTTTTAGTCATAGGGATATGTAACAATCTATGTATGAAAGAGTTAAAAGCTGCCATTTTGTGAGGATACGGGTGGGATGAGCTATTGTGTATGACTGTGTCAGTAAGTGAAGGTTTGTGAAAAATCGAGAAATCGTGTTTATTGTTCACTTTTGATATAGATATGTCTAAGAAATTTATAGAGTTATTGGTTTCTAATTCTATGGTAAATTTAATATTAAGATGCAAATTATTTAGGAAGTTAAGGAGGATTGTTAGTTGTCTATCTGTTCCCGTGAAACAGGAAATAATATCGTCAACATATCTATACCAGTAAACAATATTTTTGCTTACCGCGTTTTGATGAATTTTTAGTTCTAAATGATCCATCAAAATTTCCGCTAGTAACGGACTTAAAAAATTACCCATTATTAGACCTTCTTTAGATGTATAAAAGTTGTCATTGAATTCGAAATAGTTTTGATCCAAGCACGTCGCAAGTAAATCTAAAATATCCCGTTTAATAATTTCGTTTACTTTATTCTTAATTAAAGAGCTTATCTACTAATTCTATGACTTCATATGGTGGGATACTAGGAAATAAGTTTTATACATCAAATGAGATAATTCTAGAATTTTCCGGTAAGTTAATATTTTTAATTTTATCGATTAGTTCATAGGTATTGGCTATACTATGTTTCGGTTTAAATTTGCAATTTTGTCGTAGTAGGCTAACACAATCAAAGATGGTAGAAGGGATATACGATTATATATATATATATAATATATATATATATATATATATATATATATATATGTATATATATATATATATATATATTATATATATATATATATATATATATATATATATATATATATATATATATATATATATATATACATATAGAGATATGTTTATTGAATAATAATTCATTTGGATATCTTGTTACAGATCATTACAAATGGAGATGTGCTTCCCACCACCCATCCACCTTTTTTAAGGCGATCACTTTGACCGCAAACAACACGAACAAAATATTATTAATTAATCTAAAAAAAAAATTGTATAGTTTAAGATGTCACTAATTGATAAGGTTGTATTTTATTTCATTACTGAAAAAAATTCTTGAAATTAGCTTGAAATTTTAGCCGTCACACTGAGAAACCTGCTGTTTTAATGGTCAAGTTCAGTCGAGAAAATTTTGCTGGTGAACCGGGATGCTATGGCTTAAGGGTTAATGACAATGTAGGCGTCCTTCCTTCTAAGTTGGTATTAGTGGCGAGAATGCCTACTATTTATTCCATTAAAATTTCCAATAAACTTTCTAAATCTGTTAAAGCGATTTCCAATTTCTGCTAATTCAAATCAGCTGTCTTTATATTGCTGTTGAAAAGATCTTTTTTACCCTGTCCCTATCCTCCAAATAGTTCGTGTTATATAAGGAAATTTCTTTTCCTTGGGTTTCAATTGAAATCTAACTTTGGCATAAACATTTGCTTCAATGAAAATGTAAAAATAATATTCTATTCTCGTAATTGATGAAAAAAAATTTATTTGTTAAAATTTTGAAAACGATATGGCAAAGATGTTCATCAATATATAACTAATTTTAAGAAACAATTCAAACTCACTTTTTGCAAAAAACTGAAAAATCTATTTCTTTTTTTAAAGAAACTATTTTTTTTATGGGTCTAGCACACGTGCTGCAGAGAAGTCCCTAAAGCGCTCTTGGAGCGGCACGTGTGCGGAAAAAGCGATTCACGTTGTTCCTGAATCGCTGTAAATTGTACTCGGTGGGAAACACAGCGCTGGGCAAATTATTCCACCATTATTTATGCCTATCTGTTTAATTGTATCCAGTTTTTTTGGTACTTTTTGTTCTGATAGTGGTATAAAAAAGGCTGTATGGATCATAGATCTATATACAGCTAGCTTGTGTGCTGTAGGATGTGTAGGGTTGTGTATGAGAAAGTGGGTCTTCTGAAAATGTCATACACTAATTTATTCTGTTCGCGCTCTATTGCTACGTCTAAGAAATTAATTTTTTTATCTAGTTTAACTTCCAGCCTAATTTTATCCTTGGGTGTAGGGTGTTTAGGAATATTAGAGTGTCGTTCAGTTTTTGTTTAGTCCCGTTAGAGCATATGAGTATATGGTCGACGTACCTATACCAAAAGAAAATGTATTGAGTTAGTTCGGATTTCATGAAGTTTTCTTCCAAAACGGACATGAATATTTCTGCTAGGAGGGACTTAGTGCGGAACCCATTGCTATTCCTAATCTCTGTTGGTAAAATTTATAATCAAACTGGAAGTAGTTTTTCTTTTGTACATAAATGGAAAAGGTTCATAATTTCGACGTAGATAGTAGGATTTATCTTGTTGGATATTAGTATATTGTCTATGGTCCAAAGGCATTCGTCATTGGGATATTAGAAGACGTACTAACTACATCAAAGGGTGCTAGAATGGAGTTTTTTGGTATGTCAATTTCTTTTAATGTTAGAGAGACATCTACACAGTTTTTAAAACTATATTTCGGTTGAAAATCAGTTAGTAAATATTCTTAAGTTTTGTAGAGATGTTATGTAATGGGCTATTTGTGTAAGAGACCACCGGTCTTATCTGGGCTCTCACTGAATTTTTATTGGTCATACAGTCTAGGGGGAAGGGTTCGTATATAATTAATTATTTAAAATTCTAAATATTTGATTTCTGATAATCAATTTATTTCTTGATTATTCAAACTCATTTTTGTTAATGGCAGTCTGTGGATAGCTTTACTGAAACAAATTGCTTTCATTTTTTTGTGAATTTTATTTCATCTTCCAGTTCCTAATTCATAACTCTAATTCTTTCATATTATGTTGCAACTTCCTTACAATTATCCCTGATTGTTTGGAAATTACAATAATTGCTATATCGATTGCGGAAAAAAATGAGTTATTTTAAATAAAATTATTATTATATTAATAAACTTTTGGAATGCTTTCGGTAAATAAGGTCGACAATAGAAACCAACACTAAAGTTGAATTGCAAAAAAAGTCATTTTAAAAAAATGTTACATGATGAAAATTTTCTGTAGAACATATTTACAAACGCTAGAAAATTATCTCTGGTAATCATGACAAAACCTTTTTTTATTATATAAATATTTCTAATAAACCACTAAATTTTCTCATCAACAGAACGACGCTGTATAGATAAAGACATAATAGGAAGGTACACCTAGCGTTAATATAAAACCTCGTTACGTTAGAGCTCCCATCTGTGGTTCAGAGATAATGAGTTTTTTAATTAAAGACCCCTAAAAAACGTTACATAATGGCGATGAACGCCAAATGCAGTTCTTTTTTTCGGAATTAAAACAACGGTAAAATGAAACGAAAACAATATTTAATGTCCAAGTCAAATGTCCATATTGTACATTACTGCAAAAACACACAAAAAAACTCTGTTAATTTTATGCAACCATTGTTTTGATAAAAGCAATCAGTAAAGTCAAAACGCTGGTTTATTTAAAAGCACATTTTTGAGTTCGAGAATCCATTGTCCTTAATTTCTGGATCCAATTATTTTTATAAATTTACTAAGAGAGATTTTCTGGATTATAATGTTCTTTTAAGGATCTTTTACGTATAAAGACTATTGACTTACTAGTTCTCAGTTAAAACACATAATTTGTGAAGACATGATACACTTTATTACTGTAGCACTCCTTATTTGTTCATAATTGAGAAATATATGAAAGATATTTTGTTATTGACCTTTGGAAAACTTTTGCCGTATTTTATATTTATTTAGCATGATTTACATCATTAAAGTAAAAAAGCAGCATCCCACGTATGGGAACGATAATAGAAATTAAAAAAACTGAAAATCACTTAAGAAGGAACCACCTATATGGTGGATATATACTCGAAATTTGTTCCAGAAGGCCAAAATAAACACTCTGTGACAAGAACCTGACACAACGCCTTAAGTACTACATAACATTGGCAATGACCCTCTTTTTTCGGCATTCACGTAGAATAAGAAAAATTTATTTTCCTTAATTCCGTTTTTGTCCTGAAGCTGTCTTAATAGATTTTAACTCTACAGCAACACAAAGAAGTATCAACTCTACAAATTTTATCAGTCAATATCATATTTACTGTTATTTAAAACAGAAAACCTCCAAAGCAAAATCTTTCTATTGAAAAAGATTAGAACACAATTCTTTTAGTGTTTTATAGTTATTTCTAATAAACTACTGAGTTTTATGTATGCTTCATTTTAGGCAAATTTTCTCATCAATAGAACGACGCTGTATAGATAAAGACATAATATGAAGATACACCTAGCGTCAATATAAAATCTCTTTACATTATAGCTCCCATCTGTGGTTCAGTTCAGAGATAATGAGTTTTTTAAATAAAAAACCCTAAAAAAAACGTTACATGACGGCGATGAAGGCCAAATACAGTTCTTTTTTTTGAAATTAAAACAACGGTAAAATGAAATGGAAACAATATTTAATGTCCAAGCCAAATGTTTATATTGTACATTACTGCAAAAAACCAAAAAAAAAAAAACTCTATTAATTTTATGCAACCATTGTTTTAATAGGAACAGTCACTAACTTCAAAACGCTTGTTTATTTAAAAGCACATTTTCGAATTCGAGAATCTATTGTTTAAAATTTTTGGATCCAATTATTTTTATAAGTTTACTAAAAGAGATTTTCAGGTATTATTACTGGATTATAATGTTCTTTTGAGGATCTTTTACGTATAAAGACCAGTGACTTACTAGTTCTTAGTTAAAACACACAATTTGAGAAGATAATGAGACTTACTATACTATACTTTTTTGTTCATATTTGAGAGATATATGAAAGATATTTTGTTATTGATCTTTAAAAACGTTTACCGTATTTTATTATTACTTAGCATGATTTACATCATTGAAGTAAAAAAGTAGCATCCCACGTCTGGAAACGATAATTGGAAATAAAAAAACTGAAAATCACTTAAAAAAAGGACCACAGAAATGGTGGATATATACTCCAAATTTGTTCCAGGAGGCTAAAATAAACACTCTGTGACAAGGCTCTGACACAATTCCTTAAGTACCACATATCACTGACAATGACCCTCTTTTCAGCATTCACGTAGGATAAGAAAAATTTATTTTCCTTAATTCCGTTTTTGTCCTGAAACTATCTTAATAGATTTTAGCTCTACAGCAACAAAAAGAAGTTTAAACTCAATTTTTATCAATCAATATCATATTTACTGATATTTAAAGCAGAAAACCCCCAACACAAAATCTTTCTATTGAAAAAGATTAGGATACAATTTTGAGGAAGTTTTCATTTTAGTAGAGGGAGGAAATAAGGGAGAAAATTACCAAGATCGACAGAGGCTTTTGTTTTCCTTTCATAAATAACAAGTTAGAGTGGAAATTTAGCAAGCAGATTAAAAGGAATGTTACTGATAGTATCAGCAATAAATCATTTTCGGTAATTTATTCGAAATATCGGATTATT